>JACSYO010001341.1:42500-57500 GCA_016806645.1 Ophiodon elongatus | reverse complement strand
GACCTTAGACTCTGAACCCTGAACCCTGAACACTGGACCCTGAACCCTGAACCCTGAACACTGGACCCTAGACCCTGAACCCTGGACCCTGAACCCTGGACCCTGAGGGACTGAACTAATTAATGATAATCTTACTGGTTTTAATTTAGGACCCTCTAGAAGCATTCGAGTTACAGTTCAACAACAAGACACTCAAAAAGTAATAAAACAATAATAGTGACACAGAAACGTCTTCAGTCACGGTTCAGACCTACTGTCTTTGTCTTTTTTAATGTCACGCTATGAACTGTGGGTAATTCCTGCAGCAGCGTGGTCGAACAGGAAGTGTGCATGAAGCTCATCGGGACAAGCTCCTCCCCCTCTGACCTGTAACCACGCCTGTCTCTCTGCCCAGTCTTCCTCAGTGGGCGTGGCCGAGGATGAAGATGAGGACGAGCTGGAGATGAGCTTTGTGACATCGGATGGGGAAGAGGAGGAGGCGGAGCCTAGCGGTGACATCACAGCATTGGTGCGACGGTATCGCCACGGTTACCAGAGAGCTGGCTTGTTCCTGTGTGTGTGCGTCGTCGTTGTCTTTTCCACCGGTACACACACACCCACACACACACACACCTACACACACCCACACACACACACACACACACACACCTACACACACACCTACACCTACACACACACACACGCACACACACACACACACCTACACACACACACCTACACAAACACACCTACACCTACACACACACACACACACACACACACACCTACACCTACACACACACACACACACACACACACACACACACCTCCACTGATTAGTTGGATCATGTGATTAAAGTGGGCGTGGTCTCTCTCTCAGCATTCGTATTGGCCTACGCAGTGTTTGGTGGCCGGTGCTCCCTGGTGGGGGGGCAGGAGGAGGAGGAGCAGCGAGGCGGGGCTAGACCACCTGGAGGGGGAGGGGCGGGGCTTTACCTGGGAGAGCTGAGGGTGATGATGAGGAGGCTGCTGCAGGATGAAGATATCCACAACACAGTCAGGTGATCCACCGTTCCCCTCAATATGAATGTGGTCAGACCGGATCATCCGGACCTGGTTCAGGACCCGTCCAGCACTTCCTGTCTGCACGGAGTCAGCTGTTCCTGTGTTGAGTGTTTGTGTTTGTCGCCGTCAGTCGAGTCAGCAGAACCAATCATCCTCCGGGTTCCTCCGACGGGACGTCTCTGGCCTCAGAGGTCCTCCAGCGCTTCAGACTGCTGCAGATGGACCACACCTGGACCGAGTCTCTGTACGCCACGCTGCAGTTCCCCCACAGGTGGGTAGATGGTGCGCACACCTTTTCAGAGGTTAGAGTGTGTTTGTTTGTTTGTTTGTTTGTTTGTTTGTTTGTGTGTGCAGGTCTCAGAGGAACTCCCTGCGGCTGGTGGACTCTGCAGGACTGATCTCAGAGCAGATTCCCCTGAACCCGTCTGATTTCTGTCCATACAGCGGCACAGGAAGTACCACGGTGAGACAGGAAGACGGGACGTGTTCGTCACCATGGTAACCCCAGGTGTCCTGACCGGTCTCTGTGTCTCTCGGTAGGGGGGCGTGGTCTACGCCAACTACGGCCGCCCGGAGGATTTTAATTGGCTGGAAAGCGCCGGGGTGTCGGTGGTTGGCTGTGTGGTGGTGATGCGTGTCGGGGGCGGGGTCAGTTACGCTGAGAAGGTCTGGTTGGCTGAGAGGAGCGGTGCGGGCGGAGCTTTGATCTACCCGGACCCCGCCGACCTGCCGCAGGACCCCCGGCGACTCGGACTGAACACGCACACCGCCGTTTCTGAACACGTAACGCACACGCATTCAGAGAAACACACGTGTTCCATGTCTTGCTGCTGCTGACCAATCAGCATCCCCCTCTGTGTCGTCCAATCACAGGTCCACCTGGGATCAGGTGACCCCTTCACCCCCGGCTTCCCGTCCTTCAATCACACTCAGTTCCCTCCCGTCCAGTCCTCCGGCCTGCCCCTCATCCCAGTGCTGCCGATCAGTGCCAGTGTGGCCGCCAAGCTGCTCAGGTGAGCCCCGCCCCCTCAGGTTACCTGCTCAGGTGTTGCAGTGACCTCACCTTGCTTTGTGTCTCAGCCAGCTGTCGGGTGCGTCCTGTCCTGGGTCGTGGCGGGGGCGGCTGCCGTACGTGCGCTGCGTGGTCGGTCCGGAGTTCAGCTCCGGTCGCAGAGTCGCGATGTCGGTCCACAACGTCATGACGCCGGTCCTGCTCAACAACATCTTCTCGTCTCTGGAGGGCCGAGTCGAGCCAGGTACGGTCTTCAGGTGGATCTCCATGAAGACTCCAGGAGACTCTCTAATGAGGAACCGCTCTCTCTCCGTCAGACCACTACATCATCCTAGGGGCTCAGAGGGACTCGCTGGGTCCAGGAGCCGTGACGTCTGGAGTTGGAACGGCGATTCTCCTGGAGCTGGCTCGAACCTTCTCTGCCATGGTGAAGAACGGTGAGACTCACCTGGAGACAGGTGCGCTGACTGTCTCCTCAGTAGATGAGGTGTTGCTCAGTGGTTGTGTGTGTGTGCAGGTTTCAGTCCCAGACGGAGTCTGCTGTTTGTCAGCTGGGACGCTGGAGATTTTGGGAACGTTGGAGCTACTGAGTGGTTGGAGGTTCGTCCAATCAGAAATGTCCACATAACTATGAATCCTGTCCTCTACCTGTCACCTCCTTGTGGTTGCCATCATAACCAGTGACCTCTATGTGCCAGGGTTACCTGTCCATGCTCCACCTGAAGGCCGTAGCCTACTTCAGTCTGGACCAGGCCATCATGGGTAACAGCTCCCAGCCAATCACAGGAGACCTTGTTTAACATGTCTGCCAATCAGCAGTCAGATGAGGTGAACTGCCGTGTGTCTGTCTGCAGGTGACGACGTCCTGTTGGCCTACACCAGTCCTCTGCTGGTGGACCTGCTGGACGCTGCCATCAGACAGGTGTGTATATTAATGTGCGTCATGTTGTGTGGTGGCACGACTCGAGTCAAAGACTGTCAAGGATTCCCTCAAGGTCGTTGCTGATATGAATATTCAAAATCTTTGGGCGGACTTGGAAGAGAATTTCTGGACTCAGTTGGTTATAATAAAATCAATTTAATAAAAGTTGGTAGTACAGTGCATAATTCTCAGCTGAGGGATTCTTGTACCAAATGACCGTCCACAGACCCTCTGAGAGAGTTGGCTGTCTATGATCACTGACCCAAGAGACTCAGAATGGGTGTAGTACATGGGGTTATATAGTTCAATGAAAAATGTGCATCTTCGCCTCTCATTGGCTCAGTTTTACAACATATGGTGCGGCTAAAGTTTCACATGGCTAGAATCAGCATTCCGATTGGTCGCTCCGGTCCATGGCTCCTGATGTCATCACTCCCCCTCCCACAGTTCAGCAAAGCATCCCCCTCCTAGCGGAGTCGTTTTATTGCTCTTTGTCTCTCGGAGTATCATCCCCCTCTCGGCTTCTTATCTCATGCATTCCTGAAAGTCTAAGTTAGAAAACTCAATGTGGCCTCCTTCTCTGTCACGCATACTCCTCCCATAAGGCTCACTATTCCTTATTAATTATCCTTTTTAAGTATCGTAATTTATACATAGGCATTCCTTATTTACAGTGTAAGTCATTTTATTTTATTACAACCTAACATTGCCTAAAAGTCTAAAACTGCCATTTGGCCTGTATTTGTTTTGGGTGATCATGGAGGTCAAATGTCCTCCTCAAATGGCGGTCGGACCAATTGCTGACATACGAGTCATTTCAGTTTATTTTTCATATTTTTAATGAATAATGGAAACTTTTCCAATTTAAGTATACGCTCATAGAGTTCAACTGACAAACATTTGGTGGTCATAGCTGTAAGTTAAAGTCCCCAAAAACAGGCACAAAGGTCAAAATGTCGTCATATTCCCTTATTTTAGTGATTATTTGAAATGGTCATAATTTCTCAGAAATTTGTCCAAGGGACCCCAATTTCGGACACACATTGTGGGCAGGGCCTAAAATTATGTCATGTGATCAAATCCCCTCAAAGGCATCGAGAAAAAAGCTTTTTTAAATTTCGTTTGTCTCAGGGTTGACAAGTCTGACATCATCTGCAAAAGTTAGTCAGGTTGGAGAATTTATTTTATCTAAACTTGTCAGTGCCTTGATTATCTTAGTGTCTCTACCACTTAACATGCCGGGGTGGGAGGAGGGACACCTGTCCTACATTGGAATAGGACATTTTGATAGGATAAATGAATGGAAAGTTATACCAAAATGTCAGTTTGTCAAATAGTCATAACTTCTCATATATGACTTCTCTAAAATGGTGGAAACCTCCTGAAAGTTTCATGAAACATTCCCTCTGATGTCAGGAACCTGCACTTTAAACACTGAGTGCATACCCTTCCTTCAGAAACATCCTATTGAAGTATAACCAAGACAGACTTAGAGATCCCATTGGAAATACATATTTAAATTTCATGATCATAAATCGTTTGCAAGAGATTTTATCGTGCCAAATGGCAGTGGGACTTTTGGGATATTTTCTGCCATTTGGGTTGGGACATTTGGTACCTGACCCCTAAGAGGGGGGCACTCATACTAATGTAGTCCAAACAGCAGGTTCGCAATACATTTGCATTTCTGCCAAATAGAAACCAATGGATTGCATTTGGTGACTGTTTCCCGACCTGCCATGACCCATGAAGTCACAGTGATGTCACATCCTGTCGTGTAGAGTTGTTCTTTGATACAACATGCGACAGGATGTAGAGAAGCTGTTTGGTCCTGATGTTCCTGGTGTTGGTGTGTGAAAGGTGGAGCATCCGAAACATACCGGGCAGAGCGTCTACAGCCAGGCCGAGAGAGAGGGAGGCAGCTGGAGGATGTGAGACACACAACAAACACACATCATCAACATCTTCAGATCCATATCTAAAACATGCTGAGTCGTGCCGGGGTAAGGAGAACGATGAGATTGACCCGATTCATGAAGTAAACTTTCCTCCTCAGAATCAAGCCCTTGTACCTGAACAGTGGCGCGTACAGTTTCACAGCGTTCGCAGGAGTTCCAGCTATGGAGCTCAGATTTACTGAGGTAACTTCTGTTCTTGAAGGCACCACGTGGCGTAACGTCACAGATCGTTACAGGTCAAAGTCATCTGTGTGCGTCCGTTCAGGAGCGAGCGTACCCGTTCATCAACACGCCGCTGGACAGCGCCGCCCGCCTACAGGAAGTGCTGGGGGGTCGTCTGGGGGTCACGGGGCGGAGCTTAGGGGAGTTGGTGGGCGAGATGGTGCTGCGATTGGCCCACGACCACATCCTGCCGCTACGCATCACTTCCTACGCTCGCACGGTGCTGCAGTTCAGCGCTCAGCTCAACAAACACTCTGCTGAGCTGCAGGTAGCTGTCTTACCTCACCTGTGTTACCTACAGCTTGTAATACCTCACGGGACGTGTAAAAGTATCTGTCTTCTGTCCTGAGAACATGTTTGTACTGTGTCTCCGTCTTCAGTCCAGAGGTTTGTCTCCTCAGTGGGTTTTCAGTGCCAGAGGAGATTACAGCCGAGCTGCCGAGACGCTGCAGAGAGCCATCGACTACAGCGACCTGCACGACCCGACCGCCGCTCGCTTCTACAACACTCGCATCATGAGGGTACAAGTACTGCAAACACTTCCTCTGATACCGCTCTCTACTACAACACTCACACCCACACAAACCAAACCCCCAACCCCACCGCATCATGAGGGTACAAGTACTGCAAACACTTCCTCTGATACCGCTCTCTACTACAACACTCGCATCATGAGGGTACAAGTACTGCAAACACTTCCTCTGATACCGCTCTCTACTACAACACTCGCATCATGAGGGTACAAGTACTGCAAACACTTCCTCTGATACCGCTCTCTACTACAACACTCGCATCATGAGGGTACAAGTACTGCAAACACTTCCTCTGATACCGCTCTCTACTACAACACTCGCATCATGAGGGTACAAGTACTGCAAACACTTCCTCTGATACCGCTCTCTACTACAACACTCGCATCATGAGGGTACAAGTACTGCAAACACTTCCTCTGATACCGCTCTCTACTACAACACTCGCATCATGAGGGTACAAGTACTGCAAACACTTCCTCTGATACCGCTCGCTTCTACAACACTCGCATCATGAGGGTACAAGTACTGCAAACACTTCCTCTGATACCGCTCTCTACTACAACACTCGCATCATGAGGGTACAAGTACTGCAAACACTTCCTCTGATACCGCTCTCTACTACAACACTCGCATCATGAGGGTACAAGTACTGCAAACACTTCCTCTGATACCGCTCTCTACTACAACACTCGCATCATGAGGGTACAAGTACTGCAAACACTTCCTCTGATACCGCTCTCTACTACAACACTCGCATCATGAGGGTACAAGTACTGCAAACACTTCCTCTGATACCGCTCTCTACTACAACACTCGCATCATGAGGGTACAAGTACTGCAAACACTTCCTCTGATACCGCTCTCTACTACAACACTCGCATCATGAGGGTACAAGTACTGCAAACACTTCCTCTGATACCGCTCTCTTCTACAACACTCGCATCATGAGGGTACAAGTACTGCAAACACTTCCTCTGATACCGCTCTCTACTACAACACTCGCATCATGAGGGTACAAGTACTGCAAACACTTCCTCTGATACCGCTCTCTACTACAACACTCGCATCATGAGGGTACAAGTACTGCAAACACTTCCTCTGATACCGCCTCTACTACAACACTCGCATCATGAGGGTACAAGTACTGCAAACACTTCCTCTGATACCGCTCTCTACTACAACACTCGCATCATGAGGGTACAAGTACTGCAAACACTTCCTCTGATACCGCTCTCTACTACAACACTCGCATCATGAGGGTACAAGTACTGCAAACACTTCCTCTGATACCGCTCTCTACTACAACACTCGCACTCATGAGGGTACAAGTACTGCAAACACTTCCTCTGATACCGCTCTCTACTACAACACTCGCATCATGAGGGTACAAGTACTGCAAACACTTCCTCTGATACCGCTCTCTACTACAACACTCGCATCATGAGGGTACAAGTACTGCAAACACTTCCTCTGATACCGCCGCTACAACACTCGCATCATGAGGGTACAAGTACTGCAAACACTTCCTCTGATACCGCTCTCTACTACAACACTCGCATCATGAGGGTACAAGTACTGCAAACACTTCTCTGATACCGCCTACTACAACACCGCATCATGAGGGTACAAGTACTGAAACACTTCCTCTGATACCGCTCTCTACTACAACACTCGCATCATGAGTACTGCAAACATCCTCTGATACCGTCCTCAACACTCGCATCATGAGGTACAAGTACTGCAAACACTTCCTCTGATACCGCTCTCTACTACAACACTCGCATCATGAGGGTACAAGTACTGCAAACACTTCCTCTGATACCGCTCTCTACTACAACACTCGCATCATGAGGGTACAAGTACTGCAAACACTTCCTCTGATACCGCTCGCTACTACAACACTCGCATCATGAGGGTACAAGTACTGCAAACACTTCCTCTGATACCGCTCGCTTCTACAACACTCGCATCATGAGGGTACAAGTACTGCAAACACTTCCTCTGATACCGCTCGCTTCTACAACACTTGCATCATGAGGGTACAAATTGTTGTGGCTGGATTTCTTCCGTTTATTGTGTATTCTGCTCGTTGAAGGCTAACTTCCTTAAAACCTAATTCTGTATAAACTTCACAACTATTTCCTATCTGACTGCTAGTGAGGCGCCACAGGAACTCACTACGGGACCTCAGTAATTGACCACCCACAGAATACCAGAGAGATTGGATCAAAGTTCAATTCACGTAGATTTATTTGCAATGCACAGATTACAAATAACTCCAGTTGCTGTCCGGAAGTACAACTCACGAACATTCAGATTGACATAGTTTATAATGACACATTCTGATTCAGGTTCAGCTCCCGATCCCACCCCTTAACCCCACCCCTTAACCCCGCCCCTTAACCCCACCCCTTAACCCCGCCCCTTAACCCCGCCCCCTGCGGCCATTTTGACCTCGTATCAGGTGACCTCATACCTCACGCACGCCATTTTACCCATTTGACAGCCTCAATACCGAAACTGATTATTTCACTGTCTGCCTCATGTTTATTTTCCCGTGCCATAATATTCCTGCTACTAGCCATAATATCCACAACAGCTGAGCCTAAGGCGCTAACTTATCGTGACCTTGTCGTCTTCTGCCTTCACTAGGCTCTCTTCTCTGTTCCTTATCTCCTGAGTCTGTCTACCCCCCCCCCTTTCTATGGGCCTGCTTACAGATCTGGTTCATGTATGTAACTTATAATACTATGTCAGTGACTAACAGATACATATAACTATGAATATTGTGGTCTTAATAACCCGGATATATGTGTTAATGCGGCTTCATAGTTTTCCTAAGCATAAGACATTTATTAAGCATAAACATAAAATATTTTCCTTCAACATTCCTCCCTTGAGTGACTGAAGTCACTCAGAAAAATGTTTTATCCTCCGAATCTTCTGGTTCATGTACTTTACGCACAGCAGGGAACCACTCATGCATAAGGTTACTAGCACCTTTTTGATGATGCATGAGCTGCTGTGGGTCGGTCTTGACTCGCATCATGAGGGTACAAATACTGCAAACACGTCCACTGATACCGCTCTATTCTGCTACACTGGTCCTGCAGGTAGAATACTACTTCCTGTCTCAGTACGTGTCCGTGGTGGAGACTCCGTTCCGCCATGTGATCCACGGCCGCGGTGACCACACTCTGAGTGCGCTCAGTGAGCACCTGGGCCTCCTGACCTCTGACCCCGAACGCTTCCACGAGAAACGCTTCAGACGACAACTGGCCTTCTTCACCTGGACGCTGCAGGGGGCGGCCAACGCCCTGACCGGAGACGTGTGGAGCATCCACAACACACACACCAACACACACTGACGCACACTGAGACACACACACCAACACACACTGACGCACACAGACATACACTGAAATACACTGAGACACACTGACACACACTGAGACACACTGACACACACTGTAATACACACACCAATACACACTGATACACACACTGAGACACACACTGATACTCACTAACTTCCTCATCATAACTTCAGATGTGAGGGTCAAAGGTCAGAGGACCTGAGGGTCAAAGGTCAGAGGATGTTGTATGTGTAAAGACTGTAAAGTGTGATTTGTGATTTTGGGCTTTACAAAATAAATTGAATTGAACTGAATTACAGTGTGAAAAGTGGAGTAAATGGTAAACATGAATAACTAGAACAATATGATAATATTAATACAACCCAGCTAGCATGAGATGCAGAGGTAAGAAATGAAGTCAATAGTAAACATGAATAACTAGAACATTATGATAATAGTAATATAACCCAGCTAGCATGAGAGGCAGAGGTAAGAAATGAAGTCAATAGTAAACATGAATAACTAGAACATTATGATAATAGTAATATAACCCAGCTAGCATGAGAGGCAGAGGTAAGAAATGAAGTCAATAGTAAACATGAATAACTAGAACATTATGATAATAGTAATATAACCCAGCTAGCATGAGAGGCAGAGGTAAGAAATGAAGTCAATAGTAAACATGAATAACTAGAACATTATGATAATAGTAATATAACCCAGCTAGCATGAGAGGCAGAGGTAAGAAATGAAGTCAATAGTAAACATGAATAACTAGAACATTATGATAATAGTAATATAACCCAGCTAGCATGAGATGCAGAGGTAAGAAATTATGTCAATGGTAAACAGCATGGACTAACAGACGCCCGAAACTTAAAGGTTTTATTGGTTAACTCTTAAGGTTTTTTAAAACCCTTAAACTGTTTGAAACATGTTTTTGTTTCAGTTTGTAAACTTTGATTCCCTGCAGATTGATGTAGTCAAAGTTTGCTCTTCATCTCTCTGGTTCTTTGAGTTTTTTTGCTGATGGAGACGGAGAAGAGCACCGACTCCCAATGAAGAGCTGCGGGTTCGAATCCGGCCCAAATCCGGATGTCATTTTGCATCCGTTCCACCAACACAGTGATGCCGTTCGGCGGTTCAACAGGTAAAAGGGCTCCCCTTTCAATACATTTCACATGAAGAACATATGAATCAAACAGATCTTACATTCAGGTTTTATAAGGAATTTATTTCAATATTTGAGTTTCATTTAGAACTAATTATTTCATTATACAACAAGCCAGTCGTCGACCCAACAGCCTGCTCTGTGTGTGTGTGTGTGTGTGTGTGTGTGTGTGTGTCACAGGCTTATAAATATTCAATAAATATTTAATAAAGTGTTTCTGTCAGTGCTCAGAAAGAAAAGACAACCTTGGGTAACCCCGCTGTGTGTGTGTGTGAGATGATATTACATCTTCAATAATTAGGATTATTTTTATTATAATAATGATGAGAATTATTTACATGACCCTGATATTCAGTCTAAAAAACCCACTAGAACCATCAGAAACCAGTTCAGGAGCATTGTGGCTTCAGGACCCCCCCCCCCCACACACCTTTAGCCCCACCCCTAAGCTGAACATGAATGTCCTGGTCTTGTTCAGGAGCAGGGAATCATGGGGACTGTAGTCCAAAAGAGACCCATAGACAGGGATTGTGGCAAGAAAATCTGTAGCTGGGAATGGGTAATGTAGTCCTTTTGTGCTCAAGATCTTTGTTGGCGCTGCAATCCTTCACTGGAGCGGGTAACTATGGGTTATGTAGTCCATAGTCTTTTGCTCAAAAAGGGATGTGTTAAATTTCAGGTTGACCTCCTTGTTGCTGCTCAGCAAAAACTGTCCACTGCAACAGAGGGGGGTTGTAGGAGTTGTAGTCCCGTCAGAAGGGAATTGTAAATGTTGTAGTCCTGACTGAAGGGCATTGTAGGTGTTGTAGTCCTGACAGAAGGGGGTTGTAGAAGTTGTTGTCCCGTCAAAAGGGAATTGTAGATGTTGTAGTCCAGACTGAAGGGCATTGTAGGTGTCTGACAGAAGGGGGTTGTAGTCGTTGTAGTCCAGACAGAAAGGGATTGTAGACGTTGTAGTCCTGACCGAAAGGGATTGCAGACGTTGTAGTCCTGACAGAAGGGGGTTGTAGTCGTTGTAGTCCTGACAGAAGGGGGTTGTAGTCGTTGTAGTCCAGACAGAAAGGGATTGTAGACGTTGTAGTCCTGACCGAAAGGGATTGCAGACGTTATAGTCCTCACAGAAGGGGGTTGTAGTCGTTGTAGTCCTGACAGAAGGGGGTTGTAGCTGTTGTAGTCCAGACTGAAGGGCATTGTAAGTGTTGTAGTCCTGACAGAAGGGGGTTGTAGTCGTTGTAGTCCAGACAGAAAGGGATTGTAGACGTTGTGGTCGTTGTAGTCCTGACAGAAGGGGGTTGTAGCTGTTGTAGTCCAGACAGAAAGGGATTGTAGATGTTGTAGTCCTGACAGAAGGGGGTTGTAGTCGTTGTAGTCATGACAGACGGGGGTTGTAGCTGTTGTAGTCCAGACAGAAAGGGATAGCAGACGTCGTAGTCCTGACAGAAGGGGGTTGTAGTCGTTGTAGTCCTGACAGAAGTGGGTTGTAGTCATTGTAGTCCTGACAGAAGGGGGTTGTAGTCATTGTAGTCCTGACAGAAGGGGGTTGTAGTCATTGAAGTCCTGACAGAAGGAGGTTGTGGGTGTTGTAGTCCTGACAGAAGGGGGTTGTAGACGTTGCAGTCCCGACAGAAAGGGATTGTAGACGTTGCAGTCCCGACAGAAAGGGATTGTAGACGTTGCAGTCCCGACAGAAAGGGATTGTAGACGTTGCAGTCCCGACAGAAGGGGGTTGTGGGTGTTGCAGTCCCGACAGAAAGGGATTGTAGACGTTGCAGTCCCGACAGAAAGAGATTGTAGACGTTGCAATCCCGACAGAAAGGGATTGTAGACGTTACAGTCCCGACAGAAAGGGATTGTAGACGTTGCAGTCCCGACAGAAAGGGATTGTAGACGTTGCAATCCCGACAGAAAGGGATTGTAGACGTTGCAGTCCCGACAGAAAGGGATTGTAGACGTTGCAGTCCCGACAGAAAGGGATTGTAGACGTTGCAATCCCGACAGAAAGAGATTGTAGACGTTGCAGTCCCGACAGAAAGGGATTGTAGACGTTGCAGTCCTGACAGAAAGGGATTGTAGATGTTGCAGTCCCGACAGAAAGGGATTGTAGACGTTGTAGTCCTGACAGAAGGAAAATGTAGTCCTGACAAAAGGGGATTGTGGAAGATGAAGTACAGCAGAGGGGGGTTTAGGGTGTTGCGGTGCGGGCAAAGGGGATTGTGGGTATTGTTGTCTAGTGTTTGATACTTTAAGCCCTGAATAGACTGTGTGTTTGAGCCCCATAGTTTTATTTACAGTCACACAAGTCCTTATGTACACTACACACAAACGCACTCACACTCACACTCACACACACACACACACACACACACACACACACACACACACACACACACACACACACACACCACTTTCACATCACATGAATAAATAAATAGATAAATCATTAAATAAATAGGATAATATAAATACTTCATACCAACTTAACTCTACAGTCCTGATTCATTATTTACTGATAATACAGGATCAATCAATCTATCAATAAACCATCTGTCTGTCTGCATCTTCTCCTCTGACGCAGACAGATGGAGAGACAGACAGGTCCACTCTCCTTAAAGAAACACATCTCCTGGTTGCCTGCTCTCCGTCAGGTGACACCGCTGAGAGGAAGAGGAGGATGAGGAGGAGGAGGAGAAGGAGGAGGGTGTTTCCAGTGAGCCGGCGCCCATCGCTGGCTGCGGCCAATCAGAGTCTGTCTCGAGCTGGAACCCAGATGTAAGGACCGCTCTGCTCCTCAATGACCGCTTTGACCAGGTGGTAGACCTCCTCGAAGCTGTCGCCATGCACGATGGCTGCACACACACACACACACACACACACACACACACACACAGTTAACATCAGTCTGAAACCAGAACGTTCATCTCACCTGCATGAAGATTGTTTTTACCTGTGAAACACTCGAGGAAGTCTTGTTCCAGTTTGATAGCTCGATCCAAAGCTTTCCTCGCCTGATCCTCCGACAGACGCTTGTTCAGATCCCTGCACACACACACACACACACACACACACACACACACACACACACACACATTACACACTAACACATGCATGCAGAGCGTGTTCCTAATATAGCAAATAATTTTTTTTAACTGTCCAAGTGAAACATCAACTGTGACGTATTTCATGACCTCACTGATGACCTCACTGATGACCTCACTGATGACCTCACTGACTTACAGGATGTTCTCCAGGGACCGTGGTCTGATGAAGATGGCGATGGGTTGCAGCTGAGCGGCCTGCAGCCTCCTCACTGCGTTGGCCGACACGTCCAGGATGCAGTGTTTCCCCTGATGAGCACAAACGCACACCGTCAGCTCATCGCTGTGTCAACCCAACTTCCCAGACACATCACCACGGTAACCAGCGTGTCTCACCTGCTCGGCCACCTGTCGGACACTCTGCACCGACGTGCCGTACAGGTGGTTGTTGTACTGCCCCGCCTCGATGAAGCGGTGGGACTGGATGTCCCGCTCCATCTGCTCCCGGGACGACACAAAGTGGTAGTCCCGCCCATCGGCCTCGTAGTCCCTCCGCGGGCGAGTCGTGTCTGCGGAGAGAGAGTGACATCACTTCCTGTTTGTCTACGTCACGTTTTCAGTTTCAACAACACTTACGAGGGACGCAGGAGCCAAACTTGTCCGGGAACTCGGAGAGCAGGTCGTCGTTGACTCGGTCTTTGGTCGGCCCGAGGATGATGACGGGACGAGCGTAGTCCACTACGAAGACAGAGACAGGTAACTTTATTAACACCTGCTCGTTACTCACAGACACCTGGAGGACACAGAGCAGGGGTAAATAACAACAAACACCTGGAGGACACAGAGCAGGGGTAAATAACAACAAACACCTGGAGGACACAGAGCAGGGGGGTAAATAACAACAAACACCTGGAGGACACAGAGCAGGGGTAAATAACAACAAAAACCTGGAGGACACAGAGCAGGGGGGTCAATAACAACAAACACCTGGAGGACACAGAGCAGGGGTCAATAACAACAAACACCTGGAGGACACAGAGCAGGGGGGTCAATAACAACAAACACCTGGAGGACACAGAGCAGGGGTCAATAACAACAAACACCTGGAGGACACAGAGCAGGGGGGTCAATAACAACAAACACCTGGAGGACACAGAGCAGGGGTCAATAACAACAAACACCTGGAGGACACAGAGCAGGGGTCAATAACAACAAACACCTGGAGGACACAGAGCAGGGGGGTCAATAACAACATAAAGAGGGAGAAGAAAATCCGATAATGTTATGTTTTGATTGTA
Organism: Ophiodon elongatus; assembly: GCA_016806645.1. Classification (NCBI taxonomy): domain Eukaryota; kingdom Metazoa; phylum Chordata; class Actinopteri; order Perciformes; family Hexagrammidae; genus Ophiodon; species Ophiodon elongatus. The sequence goes on along the minus strand of JACSYO010001341.1, from coordinate 42,949 downwards.
GAGGGCTGTTCACTGAGTTTGTGCTAACCAGTACGGATATTGATCACTGGGTGGTTTTACGTTGCTTTGTGGTTGTTTTGAGTCTCTTTGTAGTTGTTTTGTGTCTCTTTGTAGTTGTTTTGTGTCTCTTTGTGGTTGTTTTGAGTCTCTTTGTAGTTGTTTTGTGTCTCTTTGTAGTTGTTTTGTGTCTCTTTGTGGTTGTTTTGAGTCTCTTTGTGGTTGTTTTGAGTCTCTTTGTGGTTGTTTTGTGTCTCTTTGTAGTTGTTTTGTGTCTCTTTGTGGTTGTTTTGAGTCTCTTTGTAGTTGTTTTGTGTCTCTTTGTGGTTGTTTTGTGTCTCTTTGTAGTTGTTTTGTGTCTCTTTGTGGTTGTTTTGTGTCTCTTTGTGGTTGTTTTATATCTCTTTGTAGTTGTTTTGTGTCTCTTTGTAGTTGTTTTGTGTCTCTTTGTA
>JACSYO010001341.1:0-30000 GCA_016806645.1 Ophiodon elongatus | reverse complement strand
ACGTTACACACACACACACAACACACACACGTTACACACACACACAAACACACACGTTACACACACACATTAACACACACGTTACACACACACATTAACACACACGTTACACACACACATTAACACACACGTTACACACACACAACACACACACGTTACACACACACAACACACACACGTTACACACACACACAACACACACACGTTACACACACACACAACACACACGTTACACACACACATTAACACACACGATACACACACACAACACACACACGTTACACACACACATTAACACACACGTTACACACACATTACACACACACAAACACACACACGTTACACACACACATTAACACACACGTTACACACACACATTAACACACACGTTACACACACAACACACACACGTTACACACACACATTAACACACACGTTACACACACACAACACACACACGTTACACACACACAACACACACACGTTACACACACACATTAACACACACGTTACACACACATTAACACACACGTTACACACACACAACACACACACGTTACACACACACAACACACACACGTTACACACACACATTAACACACACGTTACACACACACACGTAACACACACACAACACACACACGTTACACACACACATTAACACACACGTTACACACACACATTAACACACACGTTACACACACACTTAACACACACGTTACACACACACGTTACACACACACGTTACACACACACAACACACACACGTTACACACACACAACACACACACGTTACACACACACATTAACACACACGTTACACACACACAACACACACACGTTACACACACACAACACACACACGTTACACACACACATTAACACACACGTTACACACACACAACACACACACACACACACACAACACACACACCACACACACTTAACACACACACTACACACACGTTACACACACACATTAACACACACGTTACACACACACATTAACACACACGTTACACACACATTAACACACACGTTACACACACACAACACACACACGTTACACACACGTTACACACAATTAACACACACGTTACACACACACATTAACACACACACGTTACACACACACATTAACACATTACACACACGTTACACACACACATTAACACACACAGTTACACACACGTTACACACACACACATTAACACACACACGTTACACACACACATTAACACACACATGTTACACACACACATTAACACACACACGTTACACACACACATTAACACACGTTACACACACGTTACACACACACATTAACACACACATGTTACACACACGTTACACACACACACATTAACACACACACGTTACACACACACATTAACACACACACGTTACACACACACATTAACACACACACGTTACACACACACATGAACACACACATGTTACACACACGTTACACACACATTAACACACGCGTTACACACACACATTAACACACACACGTTACACACACGTTACACACACACATTAACACACACGTTACACACACACATTAACACACACGTTACACACACATTAACACACACGTTACACACACACAACACACACACGTTACACACACACAACACACACACGTTACACACACACACAAACACACACGTTACACACACACATTAACACACACGTTACACACACACAACACACACGTTACACACACACACACAAACACACACGTTACACACACACAAACACACACGTTACACACACAACACACACACGTTACACACACACATTAACACACACACGTTACACACAGACATTAACACACACGTTACACACACACATTAACACACACGTTACACACACACATTAACACACACACGTTACACACACACATGAACACACACACGTTACACACACATTAACACGCGCGTTACACACACACATTAACACACACACGTTACACACACGTTACACACACACATTAACACACACGTTACACACACACATTAACACACACACGTTACACACACACATTAACACATGTTACACACACGTTACACACACACATTAACACACACACGTTACACACACACATTAACACACACACGTTACACACAGACATTAACACACACACGTTACACACACACATTAACACACACGTTACACGCGTTACACACATCAACACGTTACACACACACACACACACACATCAACACACGTTACACACGTTACACACACATCAACACATGTTACACACACGTTACACACACACATTAACACACACACACGTTACACATGTTACACGCACGTTACACACGTTACACACACGTTACACACATCACAGCCGCGTCCTGTAGCTTTAAGACGTCTCACAGCCGCGTACTGTAGCTTTAAGACGTCTCACAGCTGCGTACTGTAGCTTTAAGACGTCTCACAGCCGTGACTGAACACAAGCGGCAGATTAAAGTTCACGTGTTTGATTCCTAAAATAACCGGTTGGTTAAAATAAGCTGTTTCTATTTCTGGAGCTTTGAAACAGTTTCTAAAAACAGCTCAGAGAGGAAACACGCACGCACGCACACACGCACGCACGCACACACACACACACACACACACACACACACACATACACACATACACACACACACACACATACATACACACACTGTAACACAAACACACGTGTATCAGCATCCGTGAGAGACAAAGTGTCCTCCTGCTGGACCGAGGGGACATTTAGTCCTCAGTGTGTGTGTGTGTGTGTGTTTGTGTGTGTGTGTGTGTGTGTGTGTATTACAGTATGTTGTGTGTATTGAGTGTTACAGTGTGTGTTAACGGGTGTTGTGTGTATTGTTTGTTAGTGTGTACTATGTGTGTGTATAGTGTGTATAGTGTGTAACAGCCTGTCTCACCCTCTCCAGAGTGATCTCCATGTGTGTGTATAGTGTGTAACAGCCTGTCTCACCCTCTCCAGAGTGATCTCTATGTGTGTGTATAGTGTGTATAGTGTGTAACAGCCTGTCTCACCCTCTCCAGAGTGATCTCTATGTGTGTGTATAGTGTGTATAGTGTGTAACAGCCTGTCTCACTCTCTCCAGAGTGATCTCTATGTGTGTGTATAGTGTGTATAGTGTGTAACAGCCTGTCTCACCCTCTCCAGAGTGATCTCCTCGTACTCCAGCTCTCCTTCTGATCCGTTCATCTGTAAAAACAGAAACAGGTTTTAATCTCATGCAGCAGCTCTCTGCTTGTCTCCACGGCAACGCCATGGTAACTGCTGTCGAGCCCTCAGGGGGCCGGTTACCAGGCAACTGTAACTGTAGCTATGGCGACCACCTCTCCCTACCTCCCTCTCTCATCACATCATGATGATGACATCACTTCCTGTTTCTACAGCCTAGTGTTACTACAGCCGAGTGTTACTACAGCCGAGTGTTACTACGGCCTAGTGTTACTACGGCCTAGTGTTACTACAGCCGAGTGTTACTACGGCCGATTGTTACTACGGCCTAGTGTTACTACAGCCTAGTGTTACTACTGCCTAGTGTTACTACGGCCTAGTGTTACTACAGCCGAGTGTTACTACAGCCGAGTGTTACTACAGCCTAGTGTTACTACAGCCGAGTGTTACTACAGCCTAGTGTTACTACAGCCGAGTGTTACTACAGCCTAGTGTTACTACTGCCTAGTGTTACTACAGCCTAGTGTTACTACAGCCTAGTGTTACTACAGCCGAGTGTTACTACGGCCGATTGTTACTACGGCCTAGTGTTACTACGGCCTAGTGTTACTACAGCCGATTGTTACTACGGCCGATTGTTACTACAGCCGAGTGTTACTACGGCCTAGTGTTACTACAGCCTAGTGTTACTACAGCCTAGTGTTACTACAGCCTAGTGTTACTACAGCCGATTGTTACTACGGCCGATTGTTACTACGGCCTAGTGTTACTACAGCCTAGTGTTACTACAGCCTAGTGTTACTACGGCCTAGTGTTACTACAATGAAGCCATGTTACTCACAGTGTTCACTACAGCGTAGTGTTACTACAGCCTAGTGTTACGCAGCTGAGTCAGCTAGTGCTAAGCAGCTTAGTACTGGCCTTGTACTACAGCCTGAAGTGTTACACAGCCTAGTGTTACTACAGCCTAGTGTTACTACAGCCTAGTGTTACTACAGCCTAGTGTTACTACAGCCTAGTGTTACTACAGCCTGTGTTACACGCCTTCTACAGCCTAGTGTTACTGCAGCCGAGTGTTAGTACAGCCTAGTGTTACTACGGCCTAGTGTTACTACGGCCTAGTGTTACTACAGCCTAGTGTTACTACAGCCTAGTGTTAGTACAGCCTAGTGTTAGTACAGCCTAGTGTTACTACGGCCTAGTGTTACTACAGCCGAGTGTTAGTACAGCCTAGTGTTACTACGGCCTAGTGTTAGTACAGCCTAGTGTTAGTACAGCCTAGTGTTACTACGGCCTAGTGTTACTACGGCCTAGTGTTAGTACAGCCTAGTGTTACTACGGCCTAGTGTTAGTACAGCCTAGTGTTACTACGGCCTAGTGTTAGTACGGCCTAGTGTTACTACGGCCTAGTGTTAGTACAGCCTAGTGTTACTACAGCCTAGTGTTAGTACAGCCTAGTGTTACTACGGCCTAGTGTTACTACGGCCTAGTGTTACTACAGCCTAGTGTTACTACGGCCTAGTGTTACTACAGCCTAGTGTTACTACGGCCTAGTGTTAGTACGGCCTAGTGTTACTACGGCCGAGTGTTACTACGGCCGAGTGTTACTACGGCCGAGTGTTACTACGGTCTAGTGTTACTAAAGCCGAGTGTTAAAGCCGAATCAACTGGAAGGTTAGAATGAAACAGGACCAGCTTCCTGTTTCAGTGTCAAGAGTTTCACAATAAAAGCAGCCTCGAACAAGCTGGAATGACTTCTATCAAAGCTCTTCTCCAGACCCAGTAGAAACAGAAGGTTAGTCTCCAGTTACTGTTGAAACATCAGATGAACATAGTAAGAGACACATCATGATGGACCTCGGCCTTGTTACTCTGCATCACCTTGATGTTCCCGTGTGTCAGCTCGACCGTTATGAACTAGCAGCTGTCTGTCTGTCTGTCTGTCTGTCTGTCTGTCTGTCTGTCTGTCTGTCTGTCTGTCTCTCTGTCCCTCTCTCTCTCTTTCTGTCTGTCTCTATCTTTCTCTCTGTCCGTCCCTCTCTACCTGTCTCTCTCTCTCTGTCTATCTGTCTCTCTGACTCTCTCTGTCTGTCCCTCTCTAACCGTCTCTCTCTCTCTCTGTCTCTCTCTCCCTGCAGGGCTGCACAGCTGTCAACACTACACCACTCACTGTGTTTGTCTCTTGAGGACCTGGAGGAGCTTCAGTAGAGTTATATAACAGAGAGAGAAAGAGGCAGTTACAGTTCACTGTGAATTAATTAAACCTCTTCACTTCCCATGACAGCTCTCTCTCTCTCTCTCTCTCTCTCTCTCTCTCTCTCTCTCTCTCTCTCTCTCTCTCTCTCTCTTTCTCTCTCTTTCTCTCTCTCTCTCTCTCTCTCTCACTCTCTCTCTCTCTCTCTCTCTCTGTCTCTGTCTCTGTCTCCCTCTGTGGTTCTGTGTCTCTCCACCATGCAGGGGGAGATGATGGAAGGCCGGCTGTTTAAAAAGGTCAGAACCATGAAAACCTCTCCACGTTCATCAAACTCCGGGTAGGTTTCTGAGTCCAGCATAGACCCGAACTACAACATATGAGTCTGGACTACGAGATACAGGTCTGGACCACAAGATACAATTCTGGACCACGAGATACGAGTCTGGACCACGAGATACGAGTCTGGACCACGGGATACTAGTCTGGACCACAACATACAAGTCTGGACCACGAGATACGAGTCTGGACCACGGGATACTAGTCTGGACCACAACATATGAGTCTGGACCACGAGATACGAGTCTTGACCACGGGATATAAATTTGTACGAAGAGATACGAATCTGGAGCACGGGACACAAGTTTGGACCGCGGGATACAAATTTGTATGAAGAGATATGAATGTGGACCACGAGATACGAGTCTGGACGACAAGATACGAGTCTCGACCACGAGATACGAGTCTGGACCACGAGATACGAGTCTGGACCACGAGATACGAGTCTGGACCATGGAATTCAAGTTTGTACAGAGAGATACGAGTCTGGACCACGAGATACGAGTCTGGACCGAGGGATACAAATTTGTATGAAGAGATATGAATCTGGACCACGAGATACGAGTCTGGACCACAATATATGAATCTGGACCACAGAATACGAGTCTGGAACACAATATATGAATCTGGACCACAGAATACGAGTCTGGAACACAAGATAAAGATTTGTACGAAGAGATACAAGTCTGGACCACGAGTTACGATTCTGGACCAAGAGATACAAGTCTGGACCAAGAGATACAAGTATGGATCACGAGATACGAGTCTGGACCACGAGATACGATTCTGGACCAAGAGATACAAGTATGGACCACGAGATACAAGTCTGGACCAAGAGATACGTGTCTGGACCACGAGATATGAGTCTGGACCAAGAGGTACGAGTCTGGACCAATAGATACAAGTCTGTACCAAGAGATACGAGTCCGTATGAAGAGATACGAGTCTGGACCACGAGATACGAGTCTGGGCTAAGAGGTACGAGTCTGGACCAATAGATACAAGTCTGTACCAAGAGATACGAGTCCGTATGAAGAGATCCGAGTCTGGACCACAAGATACGATTCTGGACCACAAGATACGAGTCTGGATCAAGAGATACGAGTCTGGACCAAGAGGTACAAGTCTGGACCATGGAATTCGAGATTGTACAGAGAGATACAAGTCTGGACCACAAGATACGTGTCTGGACCACAAGATACAAGTCTGGACCAAGACATACAAGTTTGGACCAAGAGGTACGAGTCTGGACCACGAGATACGAGTCTGGACCACGAGATACGAGTCTGGACCGAGGGATACAAATTTGTATGAAGAGATATGAATCTGGACCACGAGATACGAGTCTGGACCACAAGATATGAATCTGGACCACAGAATACGAGTCTGGAACACAAGATAAAAATGTGTACGAAGAGATACAAGTCTGGACCACGAGTTACGATTCTGGACCAAGAGATACAAGTCTGGACCACGAGTTACGATTCTGGACCAAGAGATACAAGTCTGGACCACGAGATACAAGTTTGTACGAAGAGATACAAGTATGGATCACGAGATATGATTCTGGACCAAGAGATACGTGTCTGGACCACGAGATACGAGTCTGGACCAAGAGGTACGAGTCTGGACCAATAGATACAAGTCTGTACCAAGAGATACAAGTCCGTATGAAGAGATACGAGTCTGGACCACGAGATACGAGTCTGGATCAAGAGATACGAGTCTGGACCAAGAGGTACAAGCCTGGACCATGGAATTCGAGACTGTACAGAGAGATACAAGTCTGGAACACGAGATACGCGTCTGGACCACAAGATACAAGTCTGGACTAAGACATACAAGTTTGGACCAAGAGGTACGAGTTTGGATCACGAGATACGAGTCTGTATGAAGAGATACGAGTCTGGACCAATAGATACTAGTAGATATAAGAGGCTGGACCATGGGATACGAGTCTGGACCACAACATACCAGTCTGGACCAAGAGGAACAAACCTGCTCACAGTCTGTTAGCTTACCAAAATATATTTGAACAGTCTAGTAGCTTATTGAAATCCAAAATGCAAGTATATTCGTTCACTAAAGCCAACAAGCCAAGAGTCTCAGTCAATTAAAGATAAACGTCTACAGTTGTTACTTCCAGCCGAAGCTCACAGTGTCGGAGCTAATTTAAGTAAAATAAATCCATTCATACTGCTGCTAAAGCTAACAGTCATGTTGCTAAGTAGAGCTAGCCAGGTTCAGGAGGAGAGCCGAGCATGTGAACAGAATCAGAGTAGAACCAACGTTATTGGTTCCACTAAAGCCCCCCCGCCCCCCCATCCCCCGGTCCAATCAGGCACTAATCAGAGCGATGTGATTGATGGTTAATGAAAGCGGTCCTACCATCATCCTCTGCCTGTGTCTCTTTGCTCGCCTCACGTTGTTGATGAATCGTCTTCCCATCTTCTTAGCGTACCACACCGACACAAACATCACTCCCTGTCTCTCTCTCTCTGCCTGTCTCTCTCTCTCTCTCTCTTCAGGAGGACGGCTGTTACATAAAGACTGATGGAGTGACGGATGAATAATTAACAAGCCAACAGGAAAGAGAGAGAGGGAGGGGGAGGAGGGGGAGGAGGGGGGAGGAAGGGGGAGTCTCTCAGCAGAAGAAGAAGCTTGTTAGGTGTCGTTTCCTGGACCCGTTAACGAAGCCGCCGACATGACTGACAGCTCAGCACATCACTCAGTCTTCCCTCGTTCATCCAGAGAGGGGGGGGGGGGGGAGAGTGATAAACCAGAAGAACCCTTTGTGAGATGAAGAGGAAGGAGGAACGATCGAATCTCAACGAGAACAGAAAACAGAGAAAGAGAGAGAGAGGCTGTTTCTGGTTCTCCCTCGTCCTCCTCCGCTCGCTCTCTTTCTGCTCCACTGCACAGCTTCTGTGGGTCTATGTCTCTCTACCACTCTCTCTCTCTGTCTCTCCCTCTGTCTCTCTTTCTCTCTCTCTCTCTCTCTCTCTCTCTACCACTCTCTCTCTCTCTCTGTGTCTCGCTCTCTCTCTCTCTCTCTCCCTCTCTCTCTCTTTAGCTCTGGGCTGGAGGAATAATGACATCACAAAGGGGATGGGATTCCTTCAGAGAGAGAAAGAGAGAGAGCGAGTGGTAGAGAGACATAGACCCATATATATATATATATGTAGAGAGAGCGATAGAGCGAGAGAGCGAGAATGGTAGAGAAACTTAGACTCAGAGAGAGAGAGAGAGAGAGAGAAAGTGGTAGAGAGAGACTCAGAGAGAGAGAGAGAGAGAGAGAGGTAGAGAGACAGACTCAGAGAGAGAGAGAGACATAGCATCAGGGAGTTTCATGATGGCAGTGAATGCACTAAAGGAAAAAGCTCAAAAAGCTCTAAATGCAATAAAAAGAACATTTTATAATTTCCTCACTTTACTATAGTGAAGTGTCTTCTAACAGGTGATAGAGTCCTCCAGCTCGTTGCTCTGTACTATAGTGAAGTGTCTTCTAACAGGTGATAGAGTCCTCCAGCTCGTTGCTCTGTACTATAGTGAAGTGTCTTCTAACAGGTGATAGAGTCCTCCAGCTCGTTGCTCTGTACTATAGTGAAGTGTCTTCTAACAGGTGATAGAGTCCTCCAGCTCGTTGCTCTGTACTATAGTGAAGTGTCTTCTAACAGAATGAGTCAGAGACTCACCTTAAACCCACAGAGACCACCTCCACTCCAAAGACCTCCAAATCCAAGAGCTTAGCCCAGAAAAGAGTCCTCTCTGGTGCTGATGCTGAGGCTACATGTCCGTCTCAGGCACACCGGTCCCAGTCTCACAACAACAATGTTCTCCAAACACCAACCAGAGTCCAACTCATTGGAACACAATGTGAAGAAAACTATTCAGAACGTTGGAGACAAGAAACTAAAGTAGATCAGGATGTTTTCTGTTGAACAGTCAAAATGTGACGAGACAGCTCCTCACCAGGGACAAAAATATAAACAGGAAGACACTAGAAAACAGGACGTGGTCACTGTTGGACAGTTGAGGCTGAGACAGAGATGAACTTCCTTCCAAGGCATAACTATATATATACGTATACTGTACATCACTCGCAGGAAGAGGCATTGTTGTTGGGAGCCGGGCGGGAGGCAATGGCAGGCGTACTGATCACTGGCATCACAGACTGGCTCTCGGGACCTGGAAGGTCACCTCTCTGGCGGGGAAGGATCTGGAGCTGGTACGGGAGATGGAGCGGTACCAGCTAGATATAGTGGAGCTGGTGGAGGAGGTGGAGCGGTACCAGCTAGATATAGTGGAGCTGGTGCAGGAGGTGGAGCGGTACCAGCTAGATATAGAGGAGCTGGTGCAGGAGGTGGAGCGGTACCAGCTAGATATAGTGGAGCTGGTGGAGGAGGTGGAGCGGTACCAGCTAGATATAGTGGAGCTGGTGCAGGAGGTGGAGCGGTACCAGCTAGATATAGTGGAGCTGGTGCAGGAGGTGGAGCGAGTACCAGCTAGATATAGTTGGGCTCCCCTCCACGTATAGCACTGGTTCTGGAACCAAACTCCTGGAGAGGGACTGGACTCGATCCTTTTCCGGAGTTGCCCAGGATGAGAGGCACCGGGTGGGTGTGGGATGCTCACGAGCTTCCGGCTGAGCGCCGCTGTGTTGGAATTTTCCCCGGGTGAACGAGAGGGTCGTCTCTATGCGACGGAGAGGAAGTTGCTGACTGTTGTTTGTGCTTATCCATTGAACAGCAGTTCGGAGTACCCTGCCTTCTTGGAGTCTCTGGGTCGCGTTCTGGAAAGGACGGCGACTGTGGACTCTATAGTTCTGTTGGGGGACGATGTAGAAACCTAGAGGGGGTGATTGGGAGGAACAACCTGCCTGATCTGAATCCAAGTGGTGCTTTGTTGTTAGACTTCTGTGCTAGTCATGGATCGGGTCTAACAACCACCACGTTCTAGCATAGAGTGGACTTGATACCAGAACACCCTCGGCCAAAGTTCTATGATCGACTTTGTGGTCGTATCATCAGATCTGCGGCCACATGTCTTGGACGCTGACGGACGGTCCGATAAACCCAAACGTGTCTTGAGGGTGAACTGGGAACGTCCGGCTGAGTCTCCTGTCCGCGAGGTCTGTAACTCCCACCTCCGGAAGAAGTCCTCGTGCATCCCAGGGTAAATTGAGGACGTGGAATCAGAGAGGTTCAGAGCCACCATTGTGGAAGCGGCACCAGGACACCAGAGGCGAAGGAGGCGGTAAAGCTGAGGCCTTTCGGGCTTGGCTGGCCCAGGGGTCTCTGGAAACAGCAGACAGGTACCGGTTGGCCAGAAGGGCTGCAAAAACCCGGGTGTGTGAGTTCAGGGAGACCATGGAGAAGGACTTTCAGTGGGATTCAAGGAAGTTCTGGCAAATCGTGAGACAACTCAGAAAGGGAAAGCAGGACTTGTCTCAGGCTGAGTTCAGCAGGGGAGCAGAACTGTGGACCCGGACTGGAGATGTTGTTGAGCGGTTGCAAGAACACTTTGAGGAAGTCCTGAATCCGACCAACGCGTCCTCTTCGGAGGAGGCAGACTTTAAAGACTCAGAGGAAGACTGGCAGAGGTTCTTGAGGTGTTCAAGAAAAAAAGGTTCCCATTTTTAAAAAGGGGAACAGAGAGTGTGCTCTAATTATCAGAGTATCACACTGCTCGGAAAATCCCAACACAGCGGCGCTCAGCCGGGGGCTCGTGAGCATCCCCACACCCGCCCGGTGCCTCTCACCCTGGGCAACTCCAGAAAAGGATCGAGTCCAGTCCCTCTCCAGGAGTTTGGTTCCAGAACCAGTGCTGTACGTGGAGGGGAGCCCAACTATATCTAGCTGGTACCGCTCCACCTCCTGTACCAGCTCCTCTATATCTAGCTGGTACCGCTCCACCTCCTGCACCAGCTCCACTATATCTAGCTGGTACCGCTCCACCTCCTCCACCAGCTCCACTATATCTATCTGGTACCGCTCCACCTCCCGCACCAGCTCCTCTATATCTAGCTGGTACCGCTCCACCTCCTCCACCAGCTCCACTATATCTATCTGGTACCGCTCCACCTCCCGCACCAGCTCCTCTATATCTAGCTGGTACCGCTCCACCTCCTCCACCAGCTCCTCTATATCTAGCTGGTACCGCTCCACCTCCTCCACCAGCTCCTCTATATCTAGCTGGTACCGCTCCACCTCCTGCACCAGCTCCACTATATCTAGCTGGTACCGCTCCACCTCCCGCACCAGCTCCACTATATCTAGCTGGTACCGCTCCACCTCCTCCACCAGCTCCTCTATATCTAGCTGGTACCGCTCCACCTCCTGCACCAGCTCCTCTATATCTAGCTGGTACCGCTCCACCTCCTCCACCAGCTCCTCTATATCTAGCTGGTACCGCTCCACCTCCTCCACCAGCTCCTCTATATCTAGCTGGTACCGCTCCACCTCCTCCACCAGCTCCTCTATATCTAGCTGGTACCGCTCCACCTCCTGCACCAGCTCCACTATATCTAGCTGGTACCGCTCCACCTCCTCCACCAGCTCCTCTATATCTAGCTGGTACCGCTCCACCTCCTGCACCAGCTTCACTATATCTAGCTGGTACCGCTCCACCTCCTGCACCAGCTTCACTATATCTAGCTGGTACCGCTCCACCTCCTCCACCAGCTCCACTATATCTAGCTGGTACCGCTCCACCTCCTGCACCAGCTCCACTATATCTAGCTGGTACCGCTCCACCTCCTGCACCAGCTCCACTATATCTAGCTGGTACCGCTCCACCTCCTGCACCAGCTCCTCTATATCTAGCTGGTACCGCTCCACCTCCTCCACCAGCTCCTCTATATCTAGCTGGTACCGCTCCACCTCCTGCACCAGCTCCACTATATCTAGCTGGTACCGCTCCACCTCCTCCACCAGCTCCTCTATATCTAGCTGGTACCGCTCCACCTCCTCCACCAGCTCCACTATATCTAGCTGGTACCGCTCCACCTCCCGTACCAGCTCCACTATATCTAGCTGGTACCGCTCCACCTCCTCCACCAGCTCCTCTATATCTAGCTGGTAGCGCTCCACCTCCTGCACCAGCTCCTCTATATCTAGCTGGTACCGCTCCACCTCCTCCACCAGCTCCTCTATATCTAGCTGGTACCGCTCCACCTCCTCCACCAGCTCCACTATATCTAGCTGGTACCGCTCCACCTCCTCCACCAGCTCCTCTATATCTAGCTGGTACCGCTCCACCTCCTCCACCAGCTCCACTATATCTAGCTGGTACCGCTCCACCTCCTCCACCAGCTCCACTATATCTAGCTGGTACCGCTCCATCTCCCGTACCAGCTCCAGATCCTTCCCCGCCAGAGAGGTGACCTTCCAGGTCCCGAGAGCCAGTCTGTGATGCCAGTGATCGGTACGCCTGCCATTACCTCCCGCCTGGCTCACATTGTACCCAACAACAATGCCTCTTTCTGCGAGTGATGTACAGTATACGTACACACACACATATATATATATATATATGATGAATGGATGGCTGTATAAATTATTATAATATAACAATCATAATTTTATGTCAAGATTCTGATTATTGTGTGCTTGAAAACTTTCATTCCAATAAAGACACATTGAACACACACAGAGTGAGACTCATGGAGACACAGAGAGTGAGACAGAGAGTGAGACAGAGAGTCCAACAAGACTGATACACAGAGAGTGAGACAGATAGAGACACAGGGAGAGAGTGAGACAGAGAGATACATATTGAGAGTGAGAAAGATGAGACAGATAGAGACCCAGAGAGTGAGACAGAGAGAGAGTTAGACAGAGAGTGAGACAGATAGAGACCCAGAGAGTGAGATGGAGAGTGAGACAGAGAGTGAGACAGAGTGTGAGACAGATGGAGACACAGAGAGTGAAACAGAGAGCGCGTTAGACAGATGGAGACAGAGTGAGACAAAGAGAGAGTAAATTCATTCTTACAGAATGATTTCAGAAAACACACATTCAGGCTAATGTTGTTGCCATGGTAACTCCCCTTCTGCTCCCCCCCTCCATTGTCATCGTTGTCATGGTGATGGCCGAGCAAAAAAAGCAGAGGGATGCATCACATTCAGAGTTAGTGTGTGTGTGTGTGTGTGTGTGTGTGTGTGTGTGTGTGTGTGTGTGTGTGTGTGTGTGCGTGCGTGTGTGTGTGTGTCAGTAATTAACAGAGATGAACTCCCTCTGGCTGTAGAACTGATCTCAGCTCTGTGTGAACAGTAAGAACAGCTGACCTCAGATCACACAAACCAGCTGGATCCTCTTCAAGGATCTCTGGGTCCTCCTCAAGGATCTCTGGGTCCTCTTCAAGGATCTCTGGGTCCTCCTCAAGGATCTCTGGGTCCTCTTCAAGGATCTCTGGGTCCTCCTCAAGGATCTCTCGATCCTCCTCATGAGTCTCTGGATCCTCCTCAAGAGTCTCTGGATCCTCTTCAAGGATCTCTGGATCCTCCTCAAGGGTCTCTGGATCCTCTCGAAGGGTCTCTGGATCCTCCTCAATGATCTCTGGATCCTCCTCAAGAGTCTCTAGATCCTCCTCAATGATCTCTGGATCCTCCTCAAGAGTCTCTGGATCCTCTTCAAGGGTCTCTGGATCCTCTCGAAGGGTCTCTGGATCCTCCTCAATGATCTCTGGATCCTCCTCAAGAGTCTCTAGATCCTCCTCAATGATCTCTGGATCCTCCTCAAGAGTCTCTGGATCCTCCTCAATGATCTCTGGATCCTCCTCAAGAGTCTCTGGATCCTCCTCAATGATCTCTGGATCCTCCTCAAGAGTCTCTGGATCCTCTTCAAGGGTCTCTGGATTCTCCTCAAGGATCTCTGGATCCTCCTCAAGAGTCTCCTCAATGATCTCTGGATCCTCCTCAAGAGTCTCTGGATCCTCCTCAATGATCTCTGGATCCTCCTCAAGAGTCTCTGGATCCTCTTCAAGGGTCTCTGGATTCTCCTCAAGGATCTCTGGATCCTCCTCAAGAGTCTCCTCAAGGATCTCTGGATCCTCTTCAAGAGTCTCTGGATCCTCCTCAAGGATCTCTGGATCCTCTTCAAGAGTCTCTGGATCCTCCTCAAGGGTCTCTGAATCCTCTTCAAGGACCCACAGTACAATCTCAATAGAACCTCCCTCAAGGAACTCTAGAGTTTCCTCATAGACCCTGACAGCCTCATCAGCCACCCCTAGAGGGTTGTCAAGGACCCCTAGAACCTTGTCAAGGGCCTCTGGAACCCCCTCAAAGACTTCCCAAACCTCCCCAAGGCCTCTACAAGTTCCTCAAGGGCTTTCCTCACAGGCTTAGACCTGTTAGCTGCAACTCTTTATCGAGGAGTTCAGTTTAGTTTGATGTGAAACAGCATCCTCTGGTGAGTGTGTGTGTGTGTGTGTGTGTGTGTGTGTGTGTATGTGTGTGTGTGTGTGTGTGTGTGTGTGTGTGTGTGTGTGTGTGTGGTGTGTGTGCGCGTACGGTGAGTGCTGCAGGTTGTGTGTATCCGTCCAGGTGTGCGTGGCTCAGCTCGGTGCTGCGTCCGTGGGTCATGTGACCGGGGCTGGGGTCGGCAGGCGGAGTCTCATCGTCTTGGTATCGATACTTCTGCAGAGACACAGATCACATGAGGCGTTAGCTGTTAGCATGAGCATCTCTGTTCCCATTATCCTGATACCAGTATGTCCAGTGTTCTCATTACCCTGATACCAGTATGTCCAGTGTTCCCATTACCCTGATACCAGTATGTCCAGTGTTCCCATTACCCTGATACCAGTATGTCCAGTGTTCTCATTACCCTGATACCAGTATGTCCAGTGTTCTCATTATCCTGATACCAGTATGTCCAGTGTTCCCATTACCCTGATACCAGTATGCCCAGTGATGTCCAGTGTTCCCATTACACTGATACCAGTATGTCCAGTATCTCCATTATACTGATACCAGTATGTCCAGTGTTGCCATTATCCTGATACCAGTATGCCCAGTGTTCCCATTACACTGACACCAGTATGCCCAGTGTTCCCATTACACTGATACCAGTATGTCCAGTATCTCCATTATCCTGATACCAGTATGTCTAGTGTCTCCATTACACTGATACCAGTATGTCCAGTGTTCCCTTTACCCTGATACCAGTATGTCTAGTGTTCCCATTACACTGATACCAGTATGTCCAGTGTTCCCATTACCCTGATACCAGTATGTCCAGTGTTCCCATTACACTGATACCAGTATGTCCAGTGTTCCCATTATCCTGATACCAGTATCTCCAGTGTTCCCATTATCCTGATACCAGTATGTCCAGTGTTCCCATTACCCTGATACCAGTATGCCCAGTGATGTCCAGTGTTCCCATTACCCTTATACCAGTATGTCCAGTGTTGTACAGCCACCAGTGCTAATATTACATTTAATCTATATTATTGATACGTGAGGAGGCTGCAGTACCTTCCAATGAGCTGTAGAACCTCCTCAACGACCTCCTAAACCACTAAAAGTTCCTCAGTGACCTCTAAAACCTCTAAATCTTTTTCAAGAGCCTTTAAAACCTCTAGAACCTGCTAAATGACCTCTAAACCCCTAGAACCTCCAGAATGACCTCTAAACCCCTAGAACCTCCAGAATGACCTCTAAACCCCTAGAACCTCCTAAATGACCTCTAAACCCCTAGAACCTCCAGAATGACCTCTAAACCCCTAGAACCTCCTAAATGAGCTCTAAACCTCTAGAACCTCCTCAATGACCTCTAAACCCCTAGAACCTCCTGAATGACCTCTAACCCCATAGAACCTCCTAAATGACCTCTAAACCCCTAGAACCTGCTAAATGAGCTCTAAACCTCTAGAACCTCCTAAATGAGCTCTAAAGAAACTCAAGAAACCTCAAGAAACTCTAAACCTCCTACAACCTCCTCAAGGACTTCTAACATCTCTACAACCCCCCTGAGTACCTTGAAACACTCTACCCTCTGAAACCCTCAAGGACCAAATCTTCTCAAGGACCACTCAAACCTCTCAAACCTCCTGAAGGACCTGTAAAAGCCCTAGAACCTCCTCAAAGACCACTCAAACCTCTAGAAACTCACGAAGGACCTGTAAAAGCCCCAGAACCTCCTCAACCCTAAAGGGCATTTTCCAGAATTTTACATATTTTCTTAAATTCACCTTTAAAGGTACTTGCATATGAGACATATCCATGTGTTGTATATGATAATTTGCAGGACAATCTCAGCTCTCTATATAATGAGGCAACAATTGTCCTAAGACACTGTGTAAAGACATAATTTGTCCATAAAGCTGAAAAATTTAAGTCCAATTTTTGAACTTCAAATCTCTTGTGAAAACATAACGTTACTCATGTGAACTGTTCTGGAGCTTTAAATATGTTTACCAAAGTCTTAGGTTCACAACAGTGGTGGAATATACAGATAAAATAGTAGATAAATATATAGTAAATGTCTAGAACCAGATTTTATAATGTGTTTTTTGAGTAGAAGTGATGTCTGTCTCCACTTCCACCAGCTGTCAGAGGGACTGAGATCAAATGGGACTGAGTCATTACTTCATATACAGATCAAGCTTCATGGGATGTGTGCAGATGAAACATGAACATTACAACCGTTTGTGTTTCAAACTAAATATTAACTATATCTCTGAAAGTACGTCGCTAACTGTAAACTTTTCTGAATTTCTCTTCGACTGAATGTAAACACAGTGTGTCTGTAGCGTGAGGTGGTGGGTAGGTCCTTAGGGATTTACTGAGTGTCCATTGGTTAGTTTCATACTGAATGTAAACACAGTGTTTCTGTAGCGTGAGGTGGTGGGTAGGTCCTTAGGGATTTACTGAGTGTCCATTGGTTAGTTTCATACTAAATGTTGACGGACACATGAATCCACAAATGACAGTGAGAGGCGGAGCTCTACACCCACGAATCACACGACACGTCGCTGCTCCTGACTCGCTGTGTGAGTCACGTACGATCTCGTGAGAACTAGGACACGGAAGTGGAGAATCTACAGATTCCCAAAACATCTCAACCATGTTTCTGTGCCGTATTATCGCGGAGATAATAATATAAACATCGACACCGCGTAGAAGCGCCGGGGCGTCCGTCGATCATAGAGAGTTAAAAGCCCTAAAACCTCCTCAAAGACCATTCAACCCTCTAGAAACTCATGAAGGACCGTTAAAACCCCCATAACCTTCTTGAGGAATACTTAAAACTCTAGAATCTTCTCGAGGACCACTCAAAGCCCTGCAACCTCCTGAAGGACCTTCAACTCTGGGGTCGACGCACGCGCCAGTGCGCTTTCGTGGTGTTTACTCTGTTTATATTAATATCTCCGCGATAATACGGCACAGAGATATGGTTGAGATGTCTACGGAACCATATGCTCTCCACCTCCGTGTCCTGGTTCCCATGAGATCGTACGTGACTCACACAGCGAGTCAGGAGCTTGGACGTGTCGTGTGATTCGTGGGTGTCGAGCTCCGCCTCTCAGCGTCAATTGTGGACTCATGTGTCCGTCAACATTTTTGTATGAAACTAACCAATGGACACTCAGTAAATCCCTAAGGACCTACCCACCACCTCACGCTACAGAAACACTGTGTTTACATTCAGTATGAAACTAACCAATGGACACTCAGTAAATCCCTAAGGACCTACCCACCACCTCACGCTACAGAAACACTGTGTTTACATTCAGTATGAAACTAACCAATGGACACTCAGTAAATCCCTAAGGACCTACCCACCACCTCACGCTACAGAAACACTGTGTTTACATTCAGTATGAAACTAACCAATGAACACTCAGTAAATCCCTAAGGACCTACCCACCACCTCACGCTACAGAAACACTGTGTTTACATTCAGTATGAAACTAACCAATGGACACTCAGTAAATCCCTAAGGACCTACCCACCACCTCACGCTACAGAAACACTGTGTTTACATTCAGTATGAAACTAACCAATGGACACTCAGTAAATCCCTAAGGACCTACCCACCACCTCACGCTACAGAAATACTGTGTTTACATTCAGTCTGCATCGAGAGCTCAGTAAATATACAACCAGACCAGGGCTAAAACATCTGTAAATATACAACCAGACCAGGGCTAAAACATCTGTAAATATACAACCAGACCAGGATTGATCTTGTTCACAGAAATCTTTCGCTCAAGAATGATAGCTTTTGAAAATCCTCTTTCTCTTTTGCGTGAAATATAAAATTATATTTTTTGAGATATCTTTTTCAAGCGATGAAGTTTGAACATTAGAACAAACAAATCTTTCTAAATGTTGTGTTGTTCATGATGTTATCGTAACAATGTTACGTTTAAGATTTGAATTTGTTACTCCTCAGACGGTTTGCCTGAGCTCCTCTTCACTTTGACGTAGAAGAAGAACAGAACGTTTACCGACATGAAGCCACCGCTCAGAGTGACTTGCATTTTAAACACCAGGAGGACGCGACCTGTTGCACCTAATCTCACTCAAACAGACCGTTACGGATCCAGGTTTCTTTTCTCATTTGAATTTGGATAAAACGCGACTGCATCATTTGAAATGTGAGAAAAAAATTGTTTTTCCACATGTGCTGAAGTGAAGGTCCCGGCTACAGCCCTGCTAACCGCTAGCTACAGGCTGGAGCTAGCCTGAGTTCACATACATGCTAATGTGGCCACGCTAACCACACGCACACACACACACACACACACACACACACACACACACACACACACACACACACACACACACACACACACATGAAAAGACAGCGAGACGCAGAGTATTGAATGAAAACATGACGAAAGCAACAAACACACAGACATGAAAACCGGCTTTGGTGTTTTATGAGGACACACACACACATGTTTTATGAGGACACGTGTCCTCATAAAACATGTGTGTGTGTGTGTGTGTGTGTGTGTGTGTGTGTGTGTGTGTGTGTGTGTTGTGTGTGTGTCTGTGTGTGTGTTTTAGCGGATGCATGCGAGTGGTCTGCTCTTACCTTGGTGGTGACAATGCAGAGGCAGTCCATATCCACACACACACTCACACACACACACACTCACACACACACATTTTCACACACACTCACACACTCACACACTCATGGTTGATGTCTCTCTCTCTCTCTCTCTCTCTCTCTCTCTTTGTCGCCCTCCCCCCCTCTTTCTCTCTCTCTCTCTCTCTCTCTCTCTCTCTCTCTCTCCTCGTCCGTCTGTCTGTCCTCGCTCGCCTCCTCTCTCCCTCCGTCTGCCAGCACCGGGCGAGCGAGGGGGGGTGGGGTGGGGGGGGCAGATGAGGAAGACTGGTGTTTTTTGGAAGGGGGGGGAGGGGGGCACCTCCTTGAGTCACTCGCTGGTTGATGAGGAGAAGGTGGGGGTTGGGCTCCTGTTGCCATGGTGTTATGCAGCTGTTGCTCCGGTAATGCTGCTGCAGCTGTTGCTAGGTAACAGCGATGGGTGTTGCCATGTGCATTAGAGAGAGAGAGAGTGTGTGTGTGTGTGTGTGTGTGTGTGTGCGTGCATGCGTGTGTGTGTGAGTGTGAGTGTGAGTGTGTGTGTGTGTGTGTGTGTGTGTGTGTGTGTGTGAGTGTGTTCTTACCTGCCCAGGTGTGTGCGGTCGGCTCGTCGTCTGGTTCTCACAAACCGTCAACTCGTAGAACTCCTGTATGTCTGTACACACACACACACACACACCCACACACACACACACACACACACACACACACACACACACACACACACACACACACACACACACACACACAGTTCTGGTTTTAGTCTTTGGCCAATCACATCACTTCTCCTGCGGTAATGGAATGTTACAAAGTACATTTATTAGTAATAATGTTAATGTGTTTATAATTATGTTAATAATGTTAATGTTAATATAATGTTTTTTTTAGTATGTACATGTCCATGTTTTTGTAGTGTTTAATAATAATCAAACATGTGTGTGTTACCCAGCAGGGCCTGGAACAGGTCACTCTGGAAGATGTTCAGCAGTTTCTCAGCGCGACCTTTGACTCCTTCAGCCGCTCCGGCCTGACAGGCCTCCATCGCCTGCAGAGCACGCTCAGTGTCTGGGGACAGGAAGCAACACAACCTGAAACAATGTATCAACTAGTCCAGACTACAGCAACACAACCTGAAACAATGTATCAACTAGTCCAGACTACAGCAACACAACCTGAAACAATGTATCAACTAGTCCAGACTACAGCAACACAACCTGAAACAATGTATCAACTAGTCCAGACTACAGCAACACAACCTGAAACAATGTATCAACTAGTCCAGACTACAGCAACACAACCTGAAACAATGTATCAACTAGTCCAGACTACAGCAACACAACCTGAAACAATGTATCAACTAGTCCAGACTACAGCAACACAACCTGAAACAATGTATCAACTAGTCCAGACTACAACAACTTAAACCTGAAACAATGTATCAACTAGTCCAGACTACAACAACTTAAACCTGAAACAATGTTTCAACTAGTCCAGACTACAACAACTTAAACCTGAAACAATGTATCAACTAGTCCAGACTACAGCAACACAACCTGAAACAATGTATCAACTAGTCCAGACTACAGCAACACAACCTGAAACAATGTATCAACTAGTCCAGACTACAGCAACACAACCTGAAACAATGTATCAACTAGTCCAGACTACAGCAACACAACCTGAAACAATGTATCAACTAGTCCAGACTACAGCAACACAACCTGAAACAATGTATCAACTAGTCCAGACTACAGCAACACAACCTGAAACAATGTATCAACTAGTCCAGACTACAGCAACACAACCTGAA
This sequence comes from Ophiodon elongatus, assembly GCA_016806645.1. Taxonomy (NCBI): domain Eukaryota; kingdom Metazoa; phylum Chordata; class Actinopteri; order Perciformes; family Hexagrammidae; genus Ophiodon; species Ophiodon elongatus. The sequence continues at coordinate 8,395 of JACSYO010001341.1, read as the reverse complement.
ACAATGTATCAACTAGTCCAGACTACAGCAACACAACCTGAAACAATGTATCAACTAGTCCAGACTACAGCAACACAACCTGAAACAATGTATCAACTAGTCCAGACTACAGCAACACAACCTGAAACAATGTATCAACTAGTCCAGACTACAGCAACACAACCTGAAACAATGTATCAACTAGTCCAGACTACAGCAACACAACCTGAAACAATGTATCAACTAGTCCAGACTACAGCAACACAACCTGAAACAATGTATCAACTAGTCCAGACTACAGCAACACAACCTGAAACAATGTATCAACTAGTCCAGACTACAACAACACAACCTGAAACAATGTATCAACTAGTCCAGACTACAGCAACACAACCTGAAACAATGTATCAACTAGTCCAGACTACAACAACTTAAACCTGAAACAATGTATCAACTAGTCCAGACTACAACAACTTAAACCTGAAACAATGTATCAACTAGTCCAGACTACAGCAACACAACCTGAAACAATGTATCAACTAGTCCAGACTACAGCAACACAACCTGAAACAATGTATCAACTAGTCCAGACTACAGCAACACAACCTGAAACAATTATCAACTAGTCCAGACTACAACAACTTAAACCTGAAACAATGTATCAACTAGTCCAGACTACAACAACAAACCTGAAACAATGTATCAACTAGTCCAGACTACAGCAACACAACCTGAAACAATGTATCAACTAGTCCAGACTACAACAACTTAAACCTGAAACAATGTATCAACTAGTCCAGACTACAACAACTTAAACCTGAAACAATGTATCAACTAGTCCAGACTACAACAACTTAAACCTGAAACAATGTATCAACTAGTCCAGACTACAACAACTTAAACCTGAAACAATGTATCAACTAGTCCAGACTACAACAACTTAAACCTGAAACAATGTATCAACTAGTCCAGACTACAACAACTTAAACCTGAAACAATGTATCAACTAGTCCAGACTACAACAACTTAAACCTGAAACAATGTATCAACTAGTCCAGACTACAACAACTTAAACCTGAAACAATGTATCAACTAGTCCAGACTACAGCAACACAACCTGAAACAATGTATCAACTAGTCCAGACTACAGCAACACAACCTGAAACAATGTATCAACTAGTCCAGACTACAGCAACACAACCTGAAACAATGTTTCAACTAGTCCAGACTACAGCAACACAACCTGAAACAATGTATCAACTAGTCCAGACTACAGCAACACAACCTGAAACAATGTATCAACTAGTCCAGACTACAGCAACACAACCTGAAACAATGTATCAACTAGTCCAGACTACAACAACTTAAACCTGAAACAATGTTTCAACTAGTCCAGACTACAACAACTTAAACCTGAAACAATGTATCAACTAGTCCAGACTACAGCAACACAACCTGAAACAATGTATCAACTAGTCCAGACTCAACCTAAACAATGTATCAACTAGTCCAGACTACAACAACTTAAACCTGAAACAATGTATCAACTAGTCCAGACTACAGCAACACAACCTGAAACAATGTATCAACTAGTCCAGACTACAGCAACACAACCTGAAACAATGTATCAACTAGTCCAGACTACAACAACTTAAACCTGAAACAATGTTTCAACTAGTCCAGACTACAACAACTTAAACCTGAAACAATGTATCAACTAGTCCAGACTACAGCAACACAACCTGAAACAATGTATCAACTAGTCCAGACTACAACAACTTAAACCTGAAACAATGTTTCAACTAGTCCAGACTACAGCAACACAACCTGAAACAATGTATCAACTAGTCCAGACTACAGCAACACAACCTGAAACAATGTATCAACTAGTCCAGACTACAGCAACACAACCTGAAACAATGTATCAACTAGTCCAGACTACAGCAACACAACCTGAAACAATGTATCAACTAGTCCAGACTACAACAACTTAAACCTGAAACAATGTATCAACTAGTCCAGACTACAACAACTTAAACCTGAAACAATGTATCAACTAGTCCAGACTACAACAACTTAAACCTGAAACAATGTATCAACTAGTCCAGACTACAACAACTTAAACCTGAAACAATGTATCAACTAGTCCAGACTACAACAATTAAACCTGAAACAATGTATCAACTAGTCCAGACTACAGCAACACAACCTGAAACAATGTATCAACTAGTCCAGACTACAGCAACACAACCTGAAACAATGTATCAACTAGTCCAGACTACAGCAACACAACCTGAAACAATGTATCAACTAGTCCAGACTACAACAACTTAAACCTGAAACAATGTATCAACTAGTCCAGACTACAACAACTTAAACCTGAAACAATGTATCAACTAGTCCAGACTACAACAACTTAAACCTGAAACAATGTATCAACTAGTCCAGACTACAGCAACTTAAACCTGAAACAATGTATCAACTAGTCCAGACTACAACAACTTAAACCTGAAACAATGTATCAACTAGTCCAGACTACAACAACTTAAACCTGAAACAATGTTTCAACTAGTCCAGACTACAACAACTTAAACCTGAAACAATGTATCAACTAGTCCAGACTACAACAACTTAAACCTGAAACAATGTATCAACTAGTCCAGACTACAGCAACACAACCTGAAACAATGTATCAACTAGTCCAGACTACAGCAACACAACCTGAAACAATGTATCAACTAGTCCAGACTACAACAACTTAAACCTGAAACAATGTATCAACTAGTCCAGACTACAACAACTTAAACCTGAAACAATGTATCAACTAGTCCAGACTACAACAACTTAAACCTGAAACAATGTATCAACTAGTCCAGACTACAGCAACACAACCTGAAACAATGTATCAACTAGTCCAGACTACAACAACTTAAACCTGAAACAATGTATCAACTAGTCCAGACTACAACAACTTAAACCTGAAACAATGTTTCAACTAGTCCAGACTACAACAACTTAAACCTGAAACAATGTATCAACTAGTCCAGACTACAGCAACACAACCTGAAACAATGTATCAACTAGTCCAGACTACAGCAACACAACCTGAAACAATGTATCAACTAGTCCAGACTACAGCAACACAACCTGAAACAATGTATCAACTAGTCCAGACTACAGCAACACAACCTGAAACAATGTATCAACTAGTCCAGACTACAGCAACACAACCTGAAACAATGTATCAACTAGTCCAGACTACAACAACTTAAACCTGAAACAATGTATCAACTAGTCCAGACTACAACAACTTAAACCTGAAACAATGTTTCAACTAGTCCAGACTACAACAACTTAAACCTGAAACAATGTATCAACTAGTCCAGACTACAACAACTTAAACCTGAAACAATGTTTCAACTAGTCCAGACTACAACAACTTAAACCTGAAACAATGTATCAACTAGTCCAGACTACAGCAACACAACCTGAAACAATGTTTCAACTAGTCCAGACTACAGCAACACAACCTGAAACAATGTATCAACTAGTCCAGACTACAACAACTTAAACCTGAAACAATGTTTCAACTAGTCCAGACTACAACAACTTAAACCACCACTTAATACATTGCAACATTTCCCGGATTGAGAGACATTTTAATGTCTCATTAAATATATGTTTAAAACAGAAATGTTAAAATATGTCTGTAATATGTTAAGTGGTCCATGATCCAGCAGGGGGTGCTGCAGCCCCTCAGGCAGTGTGGCTGAGAGATGAACCTCTGCACTCGGTTGGTATTGTATTCAGTCACTTCAGACGGAGGGTCTCAAATGTGTCTATGATTTTACTGAAAGACGAGACTTTGATGTTTATCAATGAGATGAATAGTAACCGGCCTGCCAGACAAAGTACATGTACAGCAGCAGCAGCAGTAGTAGTAGTACTAGTAGTAGTCGTAGTAGTAGTAGTAGCAATCTTAGTGGTAGCTGCAGCAGTATTGTAATAACTTTACCAGTATCAAAAGTGTTAATAGATGCAGCAGAAGTATTATCTTAATAATAGTATAAATAATAGCAATAGTTGCAGTATTAGTGTTAGTAATAGCAGTAGTTACAGCAGTAATACTGTCATTGTGACTCTTGTATCAGTAGTGGTAGTAATAGTAGCAGTAACTTTAATTGTATTAGTAGTATCCAATGCAGTATTGCATATGCAATATTAGTAATAGTAGTAGCAGTACTAGGAGCAGTTTTATATACATACATATACATATATATATGTGTGTGTGTTTTAAATTTGTCTTTTTTTTCTTTCCTATGTAGCAAATTGGGAAAACAATCCAGACTCTTTGTGTCTTCCGTTGTAGAAGTACAATAAAGAACCTAGTAAACCTTTAGTGGAAGCAGTAGTGGAAGGTGTCAGTAGTAGTAACTGTTGTAGTTGCAGTAGTAGTAGTAGTATTCTGAGTAGTACAGGTAACATCACACTGAGAGTAATGAATATTTCTGATGACGTGATGAAAATAAACTGAAGAGGAAGAAGAGTGAAGAACAATGAGGACAAACAAAACAAGAACTACACACAATAATAAACACACACACACACTGCGTATGTTTATTATTAAAACGTCTCACCTTCTCTCTTCAGCGGCATGTCGTCTCTCTGATCCACATAAATCCTCTTTAGGGATTTTACAAACACACGCGTTGCATGCTGGGTAGTGAAGTCCTAATCCCATCAGCCCTCTGTGACACAGATAACTACACTTTGGCCCCGCCCTCCTCCTGTTGTCAGACCACAGGATTGGACGATGCTGTCAGGCCCAGTTTGATTGACAGTTCTGTTTAACTAAATTTTAATTGTTTTGACTTCTGATCTCTCAATTAATTATTCAGGTAAACGTGAGATTTACATGAAGCTGAAGAGAAATATAAACATTTATTAAATATAAACATTCAGAACATAAAGGTGCCTTTTAAAAATATAAATATGAAAATACAGCTTCATGTTCTCAAATACATCTGAAAGTGATTGTGTATTTATTTATTAATGATTTATTTATTATTGACAAACATTCAAAACTACTGGGAACCGAACAGGGTCTCGCTGTGGGATGGACCCGAACCGAACAGGGTCTCGCTGTGGGATGGACCCGAATCCAACAGGGGTCTCGCTGTGGGATGGACCCGAACCGAACAGGGGTCTCGCTGTGGGATGGACCCGAATCCAACAGGGGTCTCGCTGTGGGATGGACCCGAACCGAACAGGGTCTCGCTGTGGGATGGACCCGAATCCAACAGGGGTCTCGCTGTGGGATGGACCCGAACCGAACAGGGGTCTCGCTGTGGGATGGACCCAAACCGAACAGGGGTCTCATTGTGGGATGGACCCGAACCGAACAGGGGTCTCGCTGTGGGATGGACCCGAACCACTCGGCTACCCGGAATCGAACCAGTGACTGTAAATAAATTAAATAAAAGTCAACAAACTAGTTCAATTGTTTAAGTTGACTTCAGGAAAAGTTCATTTAAAACACTAAATGAGAGTTTGTGCACTTTGCCCCACGCCTTGCCTCTCAGGCGAACTTCGTTCTTAACTTCCTAACAAGTTCGTGCCTACGTGTCATGTGCACGACTACAGGTGGACTATACACTATAGTATGTACTGGCTTTTAATGCATTGAGGTATTTGGGTGGTAGAGTTTCTTGTAGAACATGAACTGCAGCCAGAGAGTTTGAGTTACCTGCAAACCTGTACACGGGGCATAGAGGGGTAAAGGGCGCTCTGTGGCCCTAAAGAGACAGACAATCAGCCGTGTTCCGTCAGAACCTCGTTGGACACGGAAACCGAGTGAAGCCGCTGAAAGTTGACGACATCCGGTGACTTTTGACCGTCAAATCGTTTATTTCTGTCCGCGCTGTGTTTCCTGTCAGGCACAGCTCAGGACGCCTCTCTCCCCTCCGCGGGCATTCTCCCGCCCCCTCTGAGCTGCGGCCAATCAGAAGACCTCTGGAGCCGAGCGGTCGTCTGATTGGTCGCAGCTTGGGCGTGACCGTGGCTCGGCTCGGATCCTGATTGGCTGACTGCGCTGTCACTCACGTGCCAACCGCGGCTGGCGTATTAGAGCTCGGGCTTGAATCGCGAGCACTGCGAGAGGAAGCTAGCAGCGGCTAAAGGCTAACACCTCAGGAGCAGTCACTACGCATCACCCCACACGCACGCACGCTCACACGCACGCACACGCACGCGCAGCTCGGCAGGGGCTCGTTTTCACGCACATAGTGGGTTCCCGGGGGCAGTTATTTGTCTTTAAGGGGGGGCGGGGGGTGTTAGCTACTTCCTGCATGCTAGCTGCACTAGCTAGCTGTTTACCAGGTCAGGCTGAATTATTCATGAGGGCGCGCCGTGATTGGTGGAGACAGCGACAGGGGCGGGGCCAGAGAAGGTCTGTGTGACAACAAGTGGACTGTTTCTGCAGGACAGAGTGAGTATGATTGTTATTGTACTAATACACACTGTACAATACTCTGTTATATAAATATATATTTAACTGAAGTACTAATACACACTACAATACTCTGTTATTATATAAATATATGTTTAACTAAAGTACTAATACACACTACAATACTCTGTTATTATATAAATATATGTTTAACTAAAGTACTACTACACACTGTACAATACTCTGTTATTATATAAATGTGTTTAACTAAAGTACTAATACACACTGTACAATACTCTGTTATTATATAAATATATGTTTAACTAAAGTACTAATACACACTGTACAATACTCTATTATTATATAAATATATATTTAACTAAAGTACTAATACACTGTACAATACTCTTATTATATAAATATATATTTAACTAAAGTACTAATACACACTGTACAATACTCTGTTATTATATAAATATATGTTTAACTAAAGTACTAATACACACTATACAATACTCTGTTATTATATAAATATATGTTTAATTAAAGTACTAATACACACTGAAAATACTCCTTCAAGTAAGTTATTATCGCAGTAAAAGTAGAAATACAAAGCTGTAAAGAATACTCAGAGTATTTTCACAGTGTGGTATTAGTACTTTTATATATATATATATATATCTATATATATATATATATATATATATATATATATATATATATATATATATATATATATATATATATATATATATATATAGTAGTAATATTTTTATCATCCAGTATTGTTACCTGTGCTGCTAGTATTCATACAGTGTGGTATTAGTACCTTTAATGCAGTTAATGAGTATTCATACAGTGTGGTATTAGTACCTTTAATGCAGTTAATGAGTATTCATACAGTGTGGTATTAGTACCTTTAATGCAGTTAATGAGTATTCATACAGTGTGGTATTAGTACCTTTAAGTACTAGTATGTACAATAAAACATAATTAATTGATTAATGGACTAATTGAGTCCTAGACTCATGTAATACTGAACACATTGATTCATTAATGAATGCACTAATTGGTTAATTGGTTTCATTCATAACTAAACATCAGATTTGATAAACTATGTTGTGTGTAAAGTAACTAAACCTGTTTCCACATCATTGATAATGTATTTCTGTTTTTAATTAGTTTTTGAAAAGGTACATTCACATCTACATTTATATATTTATACATATTCCATATCCACTGTCTCTCTGTTGTGACGACCCAGTGAATCTGATTGGCTCTGCCACCTGTCAGTCAAACGCACACCCCGCCCCTCTGTGTTAATCTGTGATTGGCCGATCCGCCCACAGGTGGAAGATGATCAGGATGTCATTGGACAAGGAGACTGTCCTCCCTCACGAAGCCAGCCCCGCCTTCCCCGCCACCGTCGGCCTATCAGAGCAGCCGCAGCCGGCCAAGACCCGCCCCCTGCATGCGAAGAACAGTCAGACCCCCGTGGCCTCCGCCCCCCCCACTCAGCGAATCGCTAAGAGGCGCTACTCCATGGGCGTCGGCTTCAAGGGGCTGGCCAAGCGGCGGCGCCGCGCCGTCAGCGACAGCCAATCAGAGCCCGTGCTGCCGAGCCACTTCCTGTTGGGCGGGAACATCTTCGACCCGCTCAATCTCAACTCGCTATTGGACGAAGACGTCAACAGGTACGATGCTCCGGCTCTAATCGCCCGCTCGGCCCTCGGCGCGTCTGACCTCAGCGTTACCTTCTTCCTCCTCAGGGCGACCAATCAGGAGACACCAAAGTGCTCGCCCCTGCCGTCGAGGGGCGGAGACCCTGTAGAGATCCTGGTGCCTCGGGACATCACCGACCCCCTGAACCTGAAGGGGGGGGGCTGGGACGGGAAAGGGGGGGGGGTCCTGCTGTCCCCCCTGAAGTCCAGGAGGAGACACCGGAACCGACACCATGGAGGAGGGGGG
>JACSYO010001340.1:12500-392679 GCA_016806645.1 Ophiodon elongatus | reverse complement strand
GCTTGGTGAGGTTACTGTCAGCTCTGTGCTCACTGGTCTGTGTCAGAGTCTCTTCCTCTTCAGCAGCTGCAGTCGGTTCCTGCTGTTACAGCTCAGAGTCTCTGCAGTCTGACTGAGGGAGGTTTTTGTATGACTACAAATCACTGTGTGAACACGTCAGCACTGTTTATCCAATGAATACTCTTACAGTAATAAACTGCTGCGTCTTCAGCCTGAGCTCCACTGATGGTCAAAGTGAAGTCAGAGCTGCTTCCACTGCCACTAAACCGAGCTGGTGTTCCTGAATGTTTGATGCTCACATGTCTTATAAGGAGCTTTGGAGCCTGTCCAGATTTCTGTTGATACCAGAACATACATTGACCATCACTACCGCAAGATCCAACAGCTCGGTCGGTCTTACAGGTGAGAGTGACAGTGGATCCTGGAGTAGATGTCACTACTGGAGGCTGAGTCACAGTCACCTGACCGCTGCATCCTGCAGACAAAAACAAATCATTCATTTATCATCAGAAATAAATGAGAGAAAAGGCAGCACATGATGTTTGAAGTGTTGCTGAGTGAATGAACCTGTAAAACAGCAGCAGGCCAGCGTCCAGATGAGGATGGTGATCAGAGTCATGGTGGTTGTGGTTCCTGCTGTGTTGACTGACAGATCTGAGTCCTGCAGTGTTGAACTCACAGGACTATAAACCTTCTCAGTTCTCTGGAGGATCAGCTGACGATGCAACGCCTCCTCTCTATGGAAATGATTTCTCTGCTCTCAGCAGACTGAAGGCAACGTGGGACACAACACCAGGAGGAATACTGCTTGGTTTAACTCAATCTATGATCTTAATGGAATAGAAGAACATATTTATATTAGAAGAGCAGATGAGGATTTAAGGATAAGTTTGTGTTCACTGTGGTTGGTATCATGTGTGTGTTTGTCTGCCTTTAATTCACTGACAGGGTTTACTGTGGATGAATAACATATTTAAATTCTGCTTAATATGATTTTGTTAATTAACATTAAAAAAGAGTCACGTACATTTAACCATGTATCAACTGATGTAAAACTGTAAAAGGATTCTTTTTTTGGTGAAAGAAAGATTTACTTTGTTACAATGAGAGTGTAAGATTATCTCTGTCAGGTTTAGAAAAGTAGAGAAAAATACATTTATTATTATTCATTTATATGATCATTTCAATCCATGTCATTCGAGAAAATTTCTAGATTCAAGAAAGTATATCTTTTTATGTATTGTTATAAGTAACAGAGAGTTTTTCAGTGGATAGATGATTGTTCACAGAGCAGGAGGTTTTTGTACGGCCACTTAATGAGTTTGTATCACTGTGGTACACTTTTGGTGGAGGAACCAAACTCATCATTGACTGTAAGTACCAGAGATTTTTATTTTATAACAACATATAGAAAATATAACTTAAATCAAATATTGTATCAGACTCAGATCAAAATCAGTGTTTTTTGTTTATAATTATTTTTTATTTTATCAAGCTGATCTCGCAAACTGAGAAGAAACTTGACAGAAATCTGAAAGAGTTTCAGTCTTGCATATTATTACATTTTAAGAGAGGTTAAATGATTCATCTATTTTCTATGTTATGTTAAATTTTTCATAAAACGTTTCCCTGCGTTCTTAAATATTTTTATAAGTAACATTTGTTCAAGTAAGACTTTTAATTCTCGAAACATGTACATTTTTTAATCAATTACTTTGAAAATATTAAAGAATTTGTTGATTTAATATGTGATGTAGATTCCTGTTCAACACAGATATGATTTTATCAGTAAATGCAGCTTATCTTTGTGTTCACGGTTCATTCATTTTACATGTAGTGAAAAGGAAGTGAAAGAAACAGATGACGAAGGTTTTACTGTATTAACATGAGTGTTTAAACTGTCAGTTTAATCAGAAGAAAAGTTATTCCCTGTCACCCATTATGAAACTCACATGAAGATATAATCAATAATTATTGTTAACCTTTTTAGTTGCATTTACACTTGAATCACGTGGCTGATGATCTGATACGAAGTGATTTATGAGTGCAACAGGAACACAATTCATTCTGTTTTATTTAATCAATTAATGACCTATTATTACCAGGCCTTCATTCTGATCATTGGGCTTTTCTCCCCCCTCTCTCTCCTCCAGTGGGGGTGTTGCGGCCCACCCTGACCGTCCTCCCCCCCTCCAGAGAGGAGTTGCAGCAGGGCACAGCCACACTGGTGTGTCTGGCCAGCGGGGGCTTCCCCTCAGCCTGGAGTCTGGGCTGGAAGGTGGGGGGCAGCAGCAGCTCCTCGGGGGTGTCACACAGCCTGGAGGTCCTGGGGAGGGACGGCCGCTACAGCTGGAGCAGCACCCTGAGCCTCCCTGCAGACCAGTGGAGGAAGGCGGGCTCAGTGAGCTGTGAGGCCAGTCTGAATGGACAGAGCCCTGTCACTCAAACCCTGGACCCTGACCGCTGCTCAGAGTAGAGCTTCAGCAGCACTTCCTGTGTGGAAATGATGCTGCTTCTTTGATGGAGATCTGGATGAAGCCACAGATCTCCTCTGTTTCACAGCTCTCTACTCAGTGTTTTAGTGTGTTGCCTTCTAATACTGATCCTCTGCATTTTCTTCTTCATGCTCATTACTTTTCAAATTAAACTGAATTATAGATTTGTTTTCACTCAAAGATGAACATTTAACTATAAATAAAACTGTAGATTATAATGATTCAGTGTCTTTGTATTTATTTTAATAAATATTCTGATATACCTGATAAGAGATTGTTGTATGTTTTTCACAAGTAAGGAAATAGATATTTATTTTCTGTTTGGACTGTTGTTATATTGTTATAAGCAGCCATCATTAGAGCTACAGTCAAGTAGTGTTTTATATATCAAAGGCTATGGTCCAACAAGAATCTAACCTCCCCAGTTTATTCATAAAGAGACTGAATGAACTGCCAAGAATATTAGCTTATAGTTTTAGTGTATATAGAAGAGCGTCCGTGAGTTTGTTTAATTTTTATAAGATTGTGTTTCTGCTTGATGACTCTTGTGTTGTGTTCACTGAACCAGTGATCCTCATCACAGTCTCTCCACCAACCCTCTGCACCTGCAGCAGGCCGTTTTCACTTCTATCAAACTGAAGGAGGTTTTTGTACGGCTCTAAATCACTGTGTGAACACTCCACTACCATGGTAGCCCAGACAGTAATAATCTCCAGCATCTTCAGCCTGAACACCACTGACGGTTAAAGAGTAGTCAGAACCAGATCTCCTGCCACTGAATCGAGACGGAGTTCCAGAGAAGAGAGTTGATGCTGTGTAAATGAGAAGTTTGGGAGCCTGTCCAGGTTTCTGAAGGTACCAACTGAGATCAGCTCCAATATCTGAACTCCCTGTGGCGCTGATGGTCACAGTCCCTCCAAGACTGACAGACTTGGATTTGTCAGTCTGAGTCAGAAATTTGTTTGCAGAAGTCTCTGAAATGAGAAATAAAATGTGACCGTGAGAATGAATGCTCAACAACATTGAGCATTAGTTTAAATCATAATAGTAAGAAGAAAATAAAGACAGAAAGAAAACCGGACCCAAACATGAAAAGAACAGACAGAAACTACATCACACATAAAATACTCCGATAATGTCAGATACGTTCTCAAAATCTCTCACCCTGACTCAGAAAACACAACATGACAAGCAGAGTTATTGGCAACTTCATCCTGATGCAGTTTTCAGTGTGAGTGCATGAAGACAGTTCAGAATGTCTGTGACACGAGAACTTAAAACTGTGAGGAGCAGTGATGCATTAAATTCATGCAAAATACGTCTAAGAAGGCAAACACACAGCTGTCCTTGTGGAACTGAAAAAGCAGAGGTGAAGTGTAGTGACAGTTCATCATGTCTTCAGTCGTTCAACTAAACCTTTAGAGAAACAACATGCTGTTTCACAGCAGAGAGGACATCTTTCCTCAAAGACAAAGCTAACGTGTCTGTTGAGGTTTACTCTCTGAGGTTTGAAGTTAGTTTAATGAAAGACAACATTGCACACATCAGAAATACATCTGCCATTCGTTCTGCATTTCATTTTGTAACTTCTTTGCTTATAAATTTGCAACACAGTAGCTTATCTCACAAAGTGTACTTTAGCTTTTGTGTTAAAAGAGGAATGAATGTCTTCTGCATTCATTTATAATTCAAGCTACTTTTTTATTTTGCTTAGTGACTGTGTGTGAACATCTGGAGCTGTAAAGGGGAACAAAACCTGAATGTCAGGGACATGGAAATCAGAGTTTCACTTCCCCTCTGACTGGGGGTGAATTTCAGAAAGTGTGTGTATGGTTGTGCTTTGGGTGACTCTGCTAATGTTCAGGTGAGCAGTGGTGCATGTCAGAATCTGCTGCAACAGGTCACAGCTGCACCACTGCAATCTGTACGCGGTCTCGTTTGAGGGAGGTTTTTGTACGACTCTGTATCACAGTGTGCGCTGTCTCACATATGCTCCCATACAGTAGTAGTCTCCTGCATCCTCTGCCTGGACTCCACTGATCGTCAGAGTGAATTCAGGCTCAGATCCACTGCTGCTAAAACGACTGGGAGTACCAGATTCACGGCTACTTATTTTGTAAAACAGCAGTTTGGGAGGCTGTCCAGGTTTCTGCAGGTACCAACTGAGATCATCATCAACACCTGTACTGGCTGTACAGCTCAGAGAAACCCTCTCTCCCACACCAGCAGACTTTGATACAGGAGACTGAGTCACAGATGGATTGCCTGTCGATCCTACAAGAGAATAAAACATTTCCACTGTTTGTAATATATTATATGAAGAAAAGTTCAAACGTAAAACCCTAACTTACTCTGTGCATGTAGAAGTTGGTTAGTGCAGTAGCTATAGAGTAAAATAAATCAAATCAATGCCTCACCCTGAATGTAGACTGTCAGTATCAGCAGGGAAACCAGCAACATCTTCATTATGGATGTGTTTGTGTGAGGCCCTCCGTAATGCCAGAGCAGCCTATTACTCATCAATAATAGAGAAAAATAAGAACAACCCCAGGTTTCTCTTCAGCACTGTAGCCAGGCTGACACAGAGTCACAGCTCTGTTGAGCCGTGTATTCCTATAGACCTCAGTAGTAATGACTTCATGAGCTTCTTCAGTGATAAGATTCTAACTATTAGAGACAAGATTAATGGTCTCTTGCCCTCAATCAGTGCCGATCTATCCTTGGAGGCAGCTATAAACCTGATATATGTATGGACGGCTTCTCTCTCTTCGACTTTAAAAAATTGTCTTCAACAATTTCCTCTTCTAAATCTTCTACCTGTCTCTTGAACCCCGTCCCGACGAGGCTGCTTAAAGAAGTTTTACCTTTGATTGGCACCTGTCTGCTGGATATTGTCAATCTGTCTTTACTAACAGGCCATGTACCATAGTCTTTTAAAGTAGCTGTGATCAAGCCTCTTCTCAAGAAGCCCACTCTCGATCCAGAGGTGTTGGCTAACTATAGACCAATCTCTAACCTTCCCTTCCTCTCTAAGATCCTTGAGAAAGTAGTTGCAAATCAGTTGTGTGACTTTCTACATAACAATAGTTTATTCGAGGATTTTCAGTCATGATTTAGAAAACAACCACAGCACAGAGACAGCACTGGTGAAAATTGCTAGTGATCTTCTAGTTGCATCAGATGGAGGACTTGTCTCTGTTCTTGTCTTGTTAGACCTTAGTGCTGCGTTCGACACCATTGACCATCACATCCTATTACAGAGATTAGAACATTTAATTGGCATTAAAGGCACCGCACTAAGCTGGTTTAAATGCTATTTATCAGATCGATCTCAATTTGTGTATGTGAACGATGAATCCTCGATGACCACCAACGTCAGTCACGGAGTTCCACAAGGTTCTGTACTTGGGCTAATCTTATTCACCTTATATATGCTTCCTTTGGGCAATATTATCAGAAAACACTCCATAGACTTTCATTGTTATGCTGATGATACTCAATTATATCTATCGATCAAGCCAGACGAAACCAACCAGCTTGCTAAACTTCAAGAATGTCTCAAAGACATAAAAACATGGATGACCTGCAACTTCCTGATGTTAAACTCAAACAAAAAGTTATTTTACTAGGCCCAGAACACCTCCGGAATCAACTATCTAATGATGTGGTTTCTCTTGATGGCATTGCCCTGGCATCCAGCACCACCGTAAAGAATCTCGGAGTTGTCTTTGATCAGGACTTGTCCTTTAACTCTCACATAAAACAAATCTCAAGGACTGCCTTTTTTCACCTATGTAACATTTCAAAAATTAGACACATCCTGTCTCAAAGCGATGCAGAAAAATTAGTTCAGGCATTTGTTACTTCTAGACTGGACTACTGTAATTCCTTATTATCAGGCTGCTCTAATAAGTCTCTTAAATCTCTCCAGTTGATCCAGAATGCTGCAGCTCGTGTACTAACAAAAACTAAGAAAAGAGATCATATTACTCCTGTATTAGCTTCTCTTCACTGGCTCCTTGTAAAATCCAGAGTCGAATTTAAAATCCTTCTCCTCACCTACAAAGCCTTAATTGGTGAGGCACCATCATATCTTAAGGATCTCATAGTACCATATTTCCCCACTAGAGAGCTGCGCTCACTGAATGTGGGGCTGCTTGTGGTTCCTAGAGTCTTAAAAAGTAGGATGGGAGCCAGAGCCTTCAGTTATCAAGCTCCTCTTCTATGGAACCAGCTTCCACTTTCAGTACAAATTCATTCTATGAATTCATGTTCTATCAATGCACATTACTAACTCTACTTCTTCCCCCGGAGTCTTTGTGCTTTCTCGCCTCGCAGGTTTCCACGGACCCTGGTCCTGCCTCCTGGTTCCTGCCGTGGCCCTGCTGACGCACATTCTTCTCTATTTTTCCTTCTGTATGAATTCATGCACCATCAATGCACATTACTAACTCTGCTCCATCCCCGAAGTCTTTGTACCTTCTCGCCTCGCAGGTTTCTGTGGATCGTGGTTAAATCTGGACCCTGGTCCTGCGTCCTGCTGTGGTCCTCCCTGACACCTACTGCTACTATTACATGAATCATTTCTGTCATGTGAATTGAACGTGTTGTAACTCTGTTATGCTGTTCATTCTGTACACATGACATCTAT
Organism: Ophiodon elongatus; assembly: GCA_016806645.1. Taxonomy (NCBI): domain Eukaryota; kingdom Metazoa; phylum Chordata; class Actinopteri; order Perciformes; family Hexagrammidae; genus Ophiodon; species Ophiodon elongatus. The sequence goes on along the minus strand of JACSYO010001340.1, from coordinate 385,533 downwards.
TTTCGTACTCTGTCCATCCTGGGAGAGGGATACTCCTCTGCTGCTCTCCTGAAGGTTTCTTCCATTTTTCTCCCTGTTGAAAGGGTTTTTTTGGGGGAGTTTTTCCTGAGCCGATGAGCGGTTCTGGGACAGAGGATGTCATTGTGTGCAGATTGTAAAGCCCTCTGAGGCTAATTTGTAATTTGTGATTTTGGGCTATACAAAAATAAATTGAATTGAATTGTGAGTGTGATAGAATAAAATAATGTGACGAGGCACAAGACTTGGCGCCTTAAAAACGGCTGATGTGCAGGGAAGCACAACAGATATGTAAATAATAATGTCTGTGGGTGAACACACGTGCCCGAGTGTCGTCTTCTGCTACATAAAGATGAATACCGCCCTCTTTTGTCAGAATAGGAGAATGTAAACTAAAGGGAGTCATTCATATCACGGATGGAGCTTATGAGCCCCTGAACACAGACGTGTAAAAGACCCCATCTCTCTTTTTAGGAGCATTTTCTTTGACTCTTTGTAGTGGTTTTGTATGACTTTGGGGTTTTTCTTTTCTCTAAGAAGTCATTTTGTGTCTTTTCGTAACATTTTGCGTCCGTCTGTCATTTAACAAATGTGTGGTTGTTGTTTTGTGTCACTTTCTACTTGTTTGAGTCTCTTCTGTGTCTCTTTTTCATGGATTTTTCATCTCATTATAGATGTTTGATTGACTCTCCAACCAGAAATGAGAAGGTCACTTCAAACAGAAGATCAGATCCCTGAGCCTGGTAGGCCCGTTCAGTGATCCAGACACAAGCCTTAGGTCCACCTTTAATAATAATTTACATACTGTCTGGATGATATTCAACGCCAGAAGTTGTTGGTTTCATGATTAACAACAACACAATCATTTTAAACTCTTCCATCACTCATATTAAACGTATAACTGGAATGTGATTTCTGGTCAAAAGCCACATAACGGTGTTTTCCAGCCTGTTAATAGTATTTGCAAGTACTCTGTATGCGTGTCAACCTGTTGAGTACCATACGAGTGGGTTTCACATCATCATGCATCTGTTTAAGGCAATAATTGTTATTAAATGCTTTCCAGAGATTGGAAAGAGAACTGGAAAATGAGGTAACCCCCCCCCCCATCTCATTTAGTACTCATAGCAGGTTAAAACATAATTTCCAAACACTGCTTGACTCGGGTCTGGCTTGATTGTCTCAGGCTGATCAATACATTTTATGGTTTGGAGTCCATAATTACACGGTTCAGGGAACTGATGATAAAATGGTACAGAAATTGGGACACAAAGAAAATGTCTTCTGTTGTGTTAGTTACAAATAAAAAATTATGATAAACACACTTTTTAAAAGCTGTTAAAAAAAACAAAACAAATAAAGGACATCACCAAAACACAATATACAAAAAAAATGCTAAGTCTTCCTCCAGTTCAACACATTCAGACGTACAAATTCATACAGTTTTTGTGTCGAACTCACACCAACACACCAACGGTAAGGCATCTATTGTAAAAGGCACAGCTAAAGACAAACGAAACATCTAGAAGAAACTACATTATGAGTGTTCAGATGGGTTTGCATAGTGTGCAGAAGAGCCTGCACAGAGATTTAACAGCAGAGATGTGTGAAGTCAAGTCTATCAATGATAGTGTATTTTGGTGCCTGGTAGCAGCTGCCACCAGAGGGTTGAAACCCATATCTACTATTTTAGAATAATTGAAAGTTTCATGTACAAAAGCTTGAATCCCATTCCTTTTACTGGAATGGATTAATTTCCAGTGACATAGATAAACAAGGACATACTGATATGGCTTTTCCGCTGCACAAAGGCTGCATTGTCCGATGGTGTGGGCTACGGTACAGCACAGTATTGGTACACTTTACTTTTCCACGCCACTTCCAAAGCTATTGGACCCTGTCAGGATGCACATGTGTAACCATAGCAACAGCAGTAACCAGTTGCAAAGGTTCCAGTCTCTCCACACACCAAAATTTGTGCAATATTACGATATAACTTGAGCGATGGCCAAGTTCGCTCATGTTATAAAACTTATATCTGGTAGAAAAAATTTTATGCAATATGAAAAAAAAGAATTTTCTATAATAATGATAAGTCTCATAGCTAAAAGAAGCTCCTAACCGGCCGAAGAAAAGGCTCAAAATATGAGCAACTTTGTCTCAAACTACGTCAAAGAGTAATTCAGAGAGCAAATCAGCATTCAAATTTTCCTGCTGCAGGTAATGCATGAAATAATAAAAACAATAATGAACTCATATTGAAGCATATTTGGATGACAGCTCACCAACAAATCAAAACAATCCAGTAACAGCAGAGATGATGGTTTGCACAACTCGCCACTACTTTGACTATCGTTAGCATCTATTCCTGATACCGAAATGCCTCCTAGGACCGATAAGATCCTTTGTGAATATGGCCCTAGATGTGTAAATAACCTCGAACCTTTGCAACAGTGAAACCACATTCCTCATACGCATACTGCAGTAAGTAACCAGTGTCAACATCAACAACACACACGTGCTCTGGCTGTAACAAATAGAAAACCCATGACGGCTGTATGCGGCTTTAGAACAAGGCACAAGAAGGAAGGATAAATCTGGCATCAGTACAGAAACACTGGGAACACTGCGGAGGAGTTTTGTGACCCGAGTGAAAAACAAAAACTAGCAGGTTGCTGATGGTCATCAAACAGAGACTGGTAGAAGATGACGGCTGGTCTGGCTGTCATTGGCATCAGCTCTTATAGTCCGGAGAGACTGGGATTTAGCGGTTGCTCCTCATGGCCTCCTTGGCTGCCAGGATGAGCGGGGTGAGGCTGGACAGAGGCTTGGCCAGCTTCAGGAATGGATGCTACAGACACACGGACACAGGAGGGAACACATGGGATCAAGTGTGTTGAGGAATGGATTTCATTTTATGGAATTACACCAGTTATCGACATACAGTACAGGAAAAATAACTTTCGGACTCTAAACGTGAGTCTTTATACAAGCACATATAATAAACATGCTCTTGTTCTAGCTTCATAGTTGTGAAGACTTCCTGCTTTTCTTTGTCTTGTATGATTGTAAATGTAATATATTTAGGTTTTGGACTCTTGAACTATTTGAAGAGGTTATTTTGGATTTAAGTAAATTACAAAAGGCATTTTTCACTATTTTCTGACATTTTGTAGACCAGGATTTGCTGTTTTTTTTGTCTTATAAATGGTATACTGTCATTTTTTTTGGACTGTTGGTCGACAAAACACACAATTTAAAATGGAACATTTGGCTCTCAGTAATCTTATTGGCTATTTTTCATAATTTTGTGACATTTCTTAGACAAACTAAACCAAAAAGAAAAAGAATTAAAAAAAAAAACGCAGATTAATTGATGATGAAAATAATCTTTAGCCACAGCCCTAACGTGCATTATATTTTGAGAGGGATATATTGATATATTCAGTGTATAGTGAGTGTGTGGGTCTCTTTTACCTGCAGCAGTTCTCTGCCTGATCCTCGTTTCTCCACATCCATCTCCAGACAGCGGGACAGGAAAGATCTGAAGACAGGAGACAGCTTCTCTGGACTCTGCAGCTCAGGAGTCCCATTGGTGGCGATTAAATACAATGCCTAAGACGAGCAGAATATCATGGTAAGAAAAGCAGGGGGTTATAATCTTTAAGAAATCTAATGTAAATTCATTCCTTTACAGACTTTTGCCAACATCTGACAGATAACAAAATATGCCAAACTATGTTTTTTCAGTCCAAAGTAATGATGGAAACCTGCAACTATAAAGCTCACTCATAAATATGTTATTTAATTATTAAGCTAAAGTGACAACTATTTGCTCGTTCCAGCATCTCAGATGTGAGTTTCTGCTTTTTCTTTCCGTTTTGTAATATTTCAAATGAAATGTCTTCAAATTAAATATCAGGTTTTGCCTGTTAATCAGACAAAACAGTAAGTTGAAGACATCACCTTGTCCTCCAGGAAATAGTGAATACTGATGGCCATTTTTTTTTTATATATTTTATAAAACTAAAAGACCAATTGAAAAGATATTCAAAAAATGTATGATATTGAAAATAACTTGCCAAAATAGCCACCTGTCCCTTCTTTCGCCCAGCACACACTCACCCTGAGAGGGTTCTCGTTGAGATACGGAGGCTCTCCCTCCACCATCTCTATGGCCATGATCCCCAGAGACCAAATGTCCACTTTGGGGCCGTAGGCTTTCCTGGTCACCACCTCTGGAGCCATCCAGTACGGTGTTCCCACCATGGTGCTACGTTTGCTCTGCTCCGGAGTGATCTGGGCACAGAAGCCGAAGTCAGCTGCAAAGAGAGAAAGAAAACAAATGTGATATTCAGTCAGATATATCTGCAATATGCATCTGTGGATATGTGCATGTTTGCGCGAGCGCTCCCTCACTGAGTTTGACTGATCCGTCCATCCCCAGCAATACGTTGTCACTCTTAATGTCCCTGTGGATGACCTGGTTGGCATGAAGAAACTCCAGAGCCTGGAGGACCTGGACGCAGAGAGGGAGTAGGGTTAGGATCCCCAAAAGCATGTCCACGTGTGACGCGCTACTTATTCCTTCCCATCCTTTCACACTATTCCACCGACCTACAGGTGGCAGTAATGCGCAAGAAAAAACACACGGCAATGTGCCAGCGAAGGCAGAGAAGACAAAGAGGACTGCAAGACAGTAAACATGGATGTAAACACTTCAGGTTCCAACACTTTGACAGGTTTTCATGGGAGGTTTTGTAAGCCCGGTGGTCTGAAGAGAATCCTACCTCTCTGCAGACTGCTGCGATCTGAGCCTCGTCCATGCACGTCTCCGTCACAACATCAGTGAGGGAGCCGCCAGCCAGGTACTCCATCACCACAAAGAGCTCGTCTCCTACGAGGAAACTAGAAACGCACACACAGAGTCATATCCACAGAGCAGTCAACCAGGTGCCGTGGATGTGCACCGTACGGTTGTCTGTGCAGTCGGTGTTCGGTCAGTGTTACCTGTCTACGAAGTTGACAATGTTGGGGTTCTTCATCTCCTTCATGACCAGGATCTCATTGATGATCAGCTCCTTCTTTGGCTGCTTCTGCAAGTTGATCTGTTTAATGGCCACCTGCAGAACACAACATCCTGTAAAAGTAGTACCACCTATACACACACACACACACACACACACACACACACACACACACACACACACACATACACACACAAGCTATGTGGGTAATTTACGAGGAACAACTAATACTTTTAACTTCCTAAAATGTGCAAGATGTCAAGTTGCCCAGAGAAAACAGATCGATAAATTAGGTTCTTAGTCTGTATTTTGAAGGGAGATATTCTTGTAAGATAAAAAATAACTCCTCTAATAAGTTTCCAAGGAAAAAATATCTGTATTGAAACAGCTGACCTGTGATTACAGTAATATAACAAAATCAGCACTTTAGCCTACAGTGATTTTTACTGCTAAACAGGTACTCCTTCACTACCCTCCCATTGATGTTTGGGTTTATTTCAGTCCAGCCTCAACATTAAAGACACATTGTGCTAATTTACAGGTTCATTGTTCTATTTAGTTTTTTTTACTGGAACATGTTTACAGCTTTAATGTTCAAAAATACTCTTTATATTTCTCACACTGTCCGTCTAAATATACCTGTGTTCACCCTCAGTATTTGCTCAATTTTAACGGAATTGTGTTGCTAGGCAACAGCTTGGATCCATGTTTACTTCCAGTCTGCTGATGTCATTAACATACACAGTAACAGGAAAACAAAACTGGGACATATTTAGGTCTAAAACCGTGAAATGGTCTTTATACGGTAAAGTTGTGACATCACAGCTGTACATAAATCCTAACGGCTCATTTTAAGGCACAATAAAGGCTGTTTGTAGTTCTCCATGGATTGAGCGTTTAGATACTTTCACAGTATTTATAGAGAACTAAGACCTGCTTTATAATATTAAAAAAGATGTGAAAATCTCACTTTTTAACAATAAGGAACTATTAAGTTGAGGGGAAACTAACGAACTAATGATTTTCGTAGTGGCAGATACAAAAAGGGAAGTAACCTTACCTCCTGTCCTGTGGCGACATCTATGGCTGTATAAACTGTGCCAGACGCCCTGAAAGTGAAGTAAGCAGTAAGAGGTGAAATAACAGTTTGGACCAGCAACCCACTAAACAATCTCCACCAAATTCCTGTTGATTTTCAATCTTCACATTATCCTGAGTTCGGACTCACCCCTGGCCGATCTTCTCATAGCGAGTGTATTTCTTCTTAGGATCTCCAATGCTGACAATAGTTCCTAGGAGTCATAAAGAAAAATAGCTTGGTCAGCTCTACTGGAGCCAAAAATAGTATGTGGCTATGCCTTCAATGTGTCATTTCCAGCCTGAATCTGTGTGTGTGTGTGTGTGTGTGTGTGTGTGTGTGTGTGTGTGTGTGTGTGTGTGTGTGTGTGTGTGTGTGTGTGTGTTACATACTGAGCTTCTCCATGATCTCCTCGTCGGTCATCTTGCCTCCCTTCTTCTTCTGTCTGTCAGCTGCCTTCGAGGCGCCGTCTACCTCTGGAGCTGGGAGTGGGTCTATCACCGACCTCGTGTACACCTGACACGACACAGGAGAGAAACGTTTCAGGAATGCTGACCTTCAGCGGTCTTGCCCTGTTGCTTGCAAATTTGGTGATTTGAAATTCAGCTTAGTATTTATTTAATTAGCAAACAGGGAGAAAAAATGTTTTATATATCTTTTAGTTTCCCCAAGTGCCGTTCGAAATAACTGTGTTCCCCAGTGCTACTTTCCTATATTTCAAAGTTTTTAAAAACAGTGACATCATAATGTTTTTCACTCACTGATTTTGTGTGTTCTGGCCGCGGCGCCACCACTGGAGGTGGTGTGTCGTCGTCGTCCTCATCGTCTCCATCTTTGCCACCTGATGGGGAGGTCGCTGTACCCTGCTTGCCTGGCTGCATCACCAAACATAAGTAGATTAAATCGAGTGACATTCAGACATAAAGTATGATTATATTTAATGTAATGTTATGAAGGAAAGTGGAAGAACAGAACTCCTCACCGACTGCGAGTCTTTATCTGAAAGAGATGAAGTGGAAGGACGGATGAGTTAGTCTGCGCAGTTACACCATTGGACTTTTATTTATATGCTGAGCAAAAGAAAACTGACCCGAGGCAGAAAAACTGAGGTATTTCTGTTTCCCACTGGTGGAGTCGTAGAACTTGAGAATGTCGAGGACGGCCTGTGGATTCTGTTTCTGTTCTGATTTACTGATGTTGGAGGTTTGCAGGAGACGGGCCCACTGCTCCGGCATGCCCTGGACAAACAAACACAACCCGTAAAACAATGAGACCCAAAACATTACGGTCACACGGAAGAGCTCCGGTAGTCGCAGTTATTTTACAGCATGTGATGCTGCAGTGACTTCCTGTTTGCAGATTTGATCTTTTCAATACGACAGAGTTTGAGATGTTACCAAGCAACAATTTACACATTACTATAGTCTTCAGACACTTCGACAGTTCTATCCTTTGGTCCTTTTGAAATACATTTTGAGAGTTAGATGAGTAGATTCATGTGAGTCTCATGTCTATACGGTGCATTTATAGCTGGAAATTAGTGAGACTTTGGACAGAGACAGTCTGCCTGTGTTTTACTTCCGTTTCCAGTCTTCATGCTAAGCTAAGCGGTCCAGCTACACATTTAGCGCACGGACATGAGGATGCTATCAGTCTTCTTATCCAACTCTCAGCAAGAAAGAAAATAAGTCTATTTCACTAAAATGTTTGAAGTTTTAATAGTGCAACACAATTTTGTAAATCACCCAAATTCTGATCTGTAAAAAAAAAAAGAAAAAAAAAAGAAAAGTATTTACGTTAGATACTTACAGTGAACTCTCCGGTGACTGAATCAAAACCCACATGGATGGTGTGTTCAAAGTCTGAGGGGGAGGAGATCTCGGGTCTATCCTTGTCCCGGTCCTTCTTCCTGCCTCCTGCAGGTAAAGGTCAAGGGTCAATGTGTTGGTCATCCACTGCAATGTGTGTGATTTTCCCCCCCTCGTTCTTTTAAGTGCTGTACGTGTCCACATCTCTTACCTTTCTCAGAGGCAAACATGGAGATGATCTTGTTTCTGGACTTCCTCTCCTCAGGCACAGACGGCAGTGGCCGAGAGCTGTGATTGGCCGACTGGGGGTCCTTGGCTCCTCCTCCTTGGCTGCTCATCCTTACAGGGGGGGCGGGGGGCTTGTCCTCACACACTCCGCTGTCACACATCTACACACAGGTACACCTGCACAGGCGGGATGAGGCGCACACATGACAATCCACACAAGAAAAACCAGCAAGTCTGTTGCACGCTCAAACACTGGTTCACTTCTTCCTGTTTTTCTGATATTTCACAATGCTAGTCAAAGCTATACATGTTAGCCCCAAAATGCTACTGACAAACGGTTGCAAATCACGTACAGCTTAGCCTACGTTACACCGAGAAACAAACTTGAACAAACCGAGCGAGAAGTTAAGAAACACTCACACAGACACAACTAATCCAGCCATGCCGAGCGGAGGAGCGAAGGGAACAGAGAGTGTGAACAGGAAGCCAGGCTGAATGGGCAAAGTGACGTGTTGAGTCTCGCTCACGGTAACGCATGAATGAGGAAGGAAAAGAGGCAGCGAGAGAGAGAGAGAGAGAGAGAGAGAGGGGGGCAGAGAGAGGTATGACAACTGGAGTTAAAGGGAGAGGAGTGAAGAGCAGCTCGGGGAGAAGGAAATCTGAGCTGGGTGGTGGGAAACGTCAGAAACATGAAGTAGACGACAGTCGAGCGCTTGTACTTAACTTGAGTGTTTCTATCTCATGATACTATATACTTCCACTCCACTACATATGAAATACTATGCATTGTTGCGTATTAAACCAGTGGTTTGCTAATCTTTTTGGCTTGTTTTTGTCATATTAAGTTGGAATTTGAATGAAGGACTTTTACTTGTAATGGAGTATTTTTACACTGTTGTATTGGTTCTTGATACGAGTACTTCTTCTTCCACCACCGACACGCTGATTGTAATCCATTACCCTAATATGGTGAGATTGTAGACACAGACAGACACAGACAGACACAGACACAGACACAGACACACACACACACACACACACACACACACACACACACACACACACACACACACACACACACACACACACACACACACACACACACCTCTTCTAGTCGTGCAGAGCAAGCAGTTTGATCGACTCTGAGCTGCAGTCTGCATTCTTGGTGACATCACAGACAGGAAGCAGGAAGCAAACAAAGGTTCCCTCACTTCCCGTGTCTGACCGCCAATGACACACCACATATCAAACCCGGATAGCAGACGTGGCTCAGGTACAGTAGGTATGCCTATGACCCCCTTTCTTCACACATAAAGCCTCCTGCTGCTACAGCTCTGCTGCCCTGTTGACCTCTGACACCACAAAATAAATGAAATCAGGAGAACGGAGGATGTCGCGCCCACCTCTTACAGAGACCTGGCTCCGTCTTGGCATCCCGGACCGGGCTTTTGCACCAGACAGGCGGACCATGTTCCGTACCGACGGAGCGCAGGACTCCAGCGGGCCGAGGGGAGGCCCACTCTATGTTTGCAACAGCGATGCTTGGTGCTCAAACGTAGTCACAGTTAATGGACAATGTTTCTCTGGCTGTTTACATTCCTCCTGATGCTATTTTTCTTTTTTTTAAATGCACTACAGGTACGCACTACCGTTTTTGTTTTGTTTTTTTGCTTTTCTCGTGGCATTATGGGACTACAACTACATTTTGTTGTGCAACCCTGTGTTGTACAATGATAAATAAAGAACTTTGAACCCGTGAAGATATCTTGATACAGATCCCTTTCCTTAACACATTAACCAACACACACACACCTTTTTTTATGGTAATTGTGAAAGCCATTTCACACAAGCTGAGAGTCCTCAGGCCACAAGCTGAAGACACAAAAGCACTAACTTGTCTCAAAGCTATATTATTACCCTCCCTGTTTTCCACACCGTAGATCATGTCATCTGATCATAAACTTCACACCCTTGTACAAACACAACCGAGTCCACATACAGAACATGAGACACTACTCTCGCTCTTTTACGCCGACAAAAAAAAAAACCGCCTTTTCAATGCCCTCACCTCTTTTTCACATAAGCTATTTACAGGCACTCACCTGTTTGTTGCCTCTTCTGCGTCTTACAGAAGACCATGTAAACAATAAAAAAAAAAAAACGATTTTATTCCCAGCGACTGTATGCACCGCTTTCGCCAGTGCTCATTGATCTACTTCGCTCTCACTGTTTCCTTACCCCTCTTTCTCTCTCATCTAGGGGCAAGTCTTAGCAGGCGGCCTCATTCCTCTGCGATCTTGGATGGGACAAGTGTATTCTTGTTCCGACAGGATAAAATTAGACCCAGTCCAGCCTTAATGAGTATTTTCAAAGTCACTGACTATGACTCTGTGTGTGTGTGTGTGTGTAGGACTGAATGTTTGGTGCTAGCTGGCCAGGCTGAGACTTGTTGTCTCTCAGTAGGAATTTCATAGCTGCAGGGGTTGGGCGTGTTCTACTGTCCATCTCACACACACACGACTCCTCCTCATTCCCTGCCCTAAACACACACACACACACACACACACACACACACACACACACACACACACACACACACACACACACACACACACACACACACACACACACACACACACACACACACACACACACACACACACACACACACACCTCTTGGCAACAGGGGCTCCATTGTGAGCACTGGAACATCTTTTATGTCGCTTCGAGCGAAGCTTACTGAAAGCGCAGCAGGAAAAAAAAAAAACTTTGAGGGGAGCAGGCAGGTGCACACATGAGCACCGCAGGCAACACGCTTGAGTGTTTGTAGAACTGCATGCACCCGAGAAGCACTTATATGATTAATGGATTAATCAGCTGGCTTGTCAACAAAGACTTTAGAATTGAGTCTTCTTAAGGAATAGTTTTTTTTTGGGAAATAGGCCGACGCTTTTCTCAGACTTATGTGAGATGATCGATACCGCTCTCATGTCTGTGTGGTAAATATGTAGCCGGAGCTTAGCTTGATCCAAAAATATAGGAAAAAGGCAATCCTGCGTTTTTACAAGGGTTAGGTGCCAAACTATTTCTTGGCCAGGACCAGTTCTGGAGACACGGGGAAGTTACAGGCCCCTGCCAAGGAATGGTCTGGCACTTAACCCTCCTATCGCCTGTAAAACTTCAGACAGAGGCAGGCGAGCGGATTCCTCCAGTCAACACAAGCCAAAAAAAAGTGTTTTGTTCGACAATAGTGAAAAAACAATACAGAGAAAAGTAGCCAGTTCTGGCATTTTTTTTTTTTTTTTTTTTTACTCAAATGATTAATTGATTGTAAAATGTGTTGTTATATCTTTCTGTCAATTGAATAATTGATTGATCGACTAATTGTTTCAGCTCTTTTGATGTGGGTATGTTCCATTTTCAGTTGCAGGCTGAACCCTTCCGTCACATTCCTGCGTCTGTGCTTTTATTTTTTTCTAATTCATTCCCTCAACCTCTGTGTGCTCGCTTAGCACACAGAGGACTATTTCACACACGGACGGCGTCTCGATGCATCTCTCATCTGTTCTCAATTCACATAAGCTCTCTTGTCATCGTCTCTGTGCCTCGGAGCCGGTCGCACCCCTCTGTTCTTTATAGTTTCTATTCCTCATGCTGTGCTCCCTCGCTACATCAGGGCACTTTCTATTCCCTGTGGCCGGCCGCCATCAAGGGAAGCCCACTTCCTCATCCTGGAACTCCCCGAGCGCCAGAGGGTCACAGGATTGGGCCGGCCAACCAAAACGCAGCAAACACAGCCACCGAGCTGTTTACAGGAAGTGGACAGCAGGCCTTTTGTATTCAGCTTCTATAAAAGGAAATTCTGCAGAGGACTTCCTGGAAGGAGTGATGAAGCCGACACACACACACACACACACACACACACACACACACACACACACACACACACACACACACACACACACACACACACACACACACACACACTCTAACTCCTTTCATTCAATCACACAGACGGACGTAAAAACCCACACATTTGTACTGTATATGTGCACACTGACTCCCTCTACAGTCAGTTCACTGATTATGGGCCTGGCAGTGAATGAAGCGTAAACACACTGCCCAGCTGCACACCCACTCTTGAACACCTTATCCTGTTATTCAAACAGCTGCCTCACCCCTGTGACGACTCAAATCACCAACCTGGCAACCTGAAGTTCCAGGACGCTGTCAGAACTCGGTGAGACAGTCTGGACCAGGTACAGAACCCAGCTTCAGGACTCCCAGTCAAAAGTCTTGTTTGTTTTAGGGGTCTAGTGCATGAATGGCTGGTTCAGTATAGCTGGATTACCAGTCTTGACTGAGGAATCACAGTCACACATTTATACGCTGATGTGGCGCATTCTCAGGCTTGGCCATAGCTGAGACTTTAGAAATGCAGAGGGAATGATTCCAAACCCTCCCAGTGCAACTCACATTTGTCCATTAAGTTTTCTACTATCTCCCACATGAAGTTCTGAAAGCTGTTAAAATAAAAATATAAACCTTTGTCCTCAGTGGTGGTTTGCAGGTATAAAACACTTAGCGGGTAGCAGAGGTGGTAAGCAAGTAAGTGAATGTAACTTTTTTAGGCCACAATGCATATCTGAGTACTTCTAAATCCAGTGTACTTAAGTGATCATCGCCAAACCCTGAGCTGAAAAATATGTTAAACCACACTGAAAAATTAAAAAAGTGTGTGCTGTAGCCTTACATACATTATACTGTATGTCTGTTGTACATGTGTGTAGAGAACAACTTGGAGTGTCTTCTGCTTTATCCAATAACATCTCATCAAACTAACCTTTGAACTGTTCACAGGCCCATTTCAGTGAAGTAGGCCAGACTCCATCGCCGGTTACTGCACACGCTTTGTATTAACACCACGTTTCATTACACAACTATAGCGTCCCTGTAGACTGCCATTACTGTGGTTTACATTTAAAAGTAAGCAAGCTACACTAATCCCACCAGCACAAAGATCTCGATCTCGTGCCTACTTTATTTTTATCAACTAGAAAAGTGTCTACTCAACAACTATGGAAGAAGCCGCCACTCAGTCGGGTCGCTCCCTGTGGCAGAATACGGTTAACAGTATCCAAACTATCACCAGAATATGCAACTCTACAGTAAGACCGATTCGTTGACTGTTGAATGAGCAAACGTAAACTCACCGGTTGCTGTCAACCGCAAAAAAAAACAACCGCACTCCGGCCAAACACCCAAAACTCCGCCCCGTCACCGATGATTTTTCGCTCCGTTTGAGGCCCCAGATTTTCGCTGAGATAATCACGAACTTCCCTAAAAGGTGTGACAAAACATCGTCTTTAATCTCACTCACTTATTTCCCGTCTTTCTCCCCGAGTTCTTTCGGGACTGGCTCCTTGTTTGGCCCGGGGAGGAACTTAAAAAGGAAGCGGAACGTCGTAAAGCAAACCGAGGAATCTGGAACCTCGGGGCCACCGTAGTGCTCATTGGGCGAAACGCAAAGGGCGCGTAAAATACGGTTGGTTGAAAAAGCAGCTGTGTGCCAGTCGGACTGTAAAAGCAGACGGACACAACACCGGAACAAGGGGATTTTGATTTCAGAATCAAATCTATCTAGTCTGGAGCGCTACATTGATTCATTAATGTGCAATAATACGTATAATAGTTATTCTGCCGATATATATAATATTTCAGTTATTGTGAATTATTTACTGTTTTGTATTGCTTATTTATAATACTTGTTTCGCTCTTGTTTTTTTAATATGTCTCTTGTTTTCACTTTACACTGTGCTGCTGTAAATCCTGTAAATGTCCCCACTGCGGGACAAATAAAGGATTTTCTTATGTTATCTTATCTAATGATTGCCAAAGACAATTTTCTGTCCATCAACTAATCAATAAATCGACTCAATAAAGTTGACCGTAGCGCTATAAAATTCAAAACACACAATTGGTAGCATACATCCCATGTATCAGGGCTGAGAAATATGACATAAAATGCATCTTATGCTGCTCAGCACCGATCATATACTGAAGAATCTGAATATTGAAATTGTAGTAATACGGCCATTTTAGCCAGCAAAAGCTGATGAAATATCTTAATGGGATATCTGTGAATAATAAAATGTAACAGCCACTGGATATAATTGTAATGCAAAATTCAACAGTTACATTAACAATGTTGTAAGTCCCCACAAAACATGTTTAAAAATAACATTTTTTTACTGCAAATATTCACAATGATGATATACACCAGTTTACCAAGAACAAAAAAAGGAAAGAAAGAAAATAAATACCCCCAAAAAAACCCAAATAAAAAGAGATTTAAGTGGAACTTCTGATTTAAGCGTGTCTCAGTGGATACTAGAGACAGATTTCTAAAGGATATAGGGCCACATGGATCACATCAGCATCAAATATAATTTATTTTGAAGGTCACTACCGGAAGTTGTACATCAACGGCTGCTGACTTGACACAACCAGAATGTAGCACAAACATCAGCAACAGAAACAACAAAAATAACATCCACTCTCACAAGTCGTGAGTCGCCGAGGAGAAGAAAAATAGTACGATATTTTATTTACAGATAAATCATCAAAATAGTGTTTAACTCAAACCAGCAGTTAGTGACCGTTAGTAGTAACGCTAGTTAAGTGACGCTAACGTTAAACAGCTAACTAGCTAGCGTTAGCTTACAAACAACGTTAACTAGCTAATAGGGTACATTATCTAAACGGCTGTCACGGATTTAGTTAAATAGCTCATAGTAGCTTTGTTATTCAGCAACATTGCGCTAGATAAATAAACAATATGCGTCAGTTAAGAAGTGTGTAACGTGACCTGGTCCAAGTGTTCCTGCAGTATTACCTGCAGCTCCATGTCTGTGCAAACAAAGGACAGGGTTTTGTCAGGTAAAGCTGCTCTCCAACAGTTAACTAACACTACTTGTCTCTTCCTGTCTGTCTGTGGGTGTCTGTGCGCGTGTTGCAGGTGTGATGTTTCCCCGCAGGTGGAGGTTCGGCAGGGACGGGCACAGTGAGGTGGACCTCTTCACGGACCGCTATGACGCCGATGCAGAGACCCTCTCCCAGGCCATCCGGGCTGCAGCTTCCGAGGAGCCGGACGCGGACGGCAGCGTGCTGTTCGGCCACCTGCAGGGCACCGTGGTCGGCCTCAGATACTACTCCGGGGTGGTGAGGATCAGTCCCCCTTTTTATTAGTGTAGTGCACCGATTCACAAAGGAGAAACAGAGCTGCCACGTAGTGCAGATACAGGTTGAGGAACCTCCAAATCAAATGGTACTCTCTCTTTACAGGTGAATCAAGGTGAAATGGTCGGTTTAGTGAGACAGCCCCAGAATCAATACGACCGCAATGCAGTGATGGTCGCCAACATTTATGGCAACCAAGTGGGTCACATCAAGCGGGAGCTGGCAGCAGCGATGGCCCATGTGATGGACAACAATTTGGCTAAAGTTGAGGGGTGAGTCTATTGTGATTGACATGTCTAAATGTAGGTTTATATGGGTGCTATTGATGGGTTCTCCCCTTAATTATCTGTAATCGATTCGATTTTTTGATTATTCATATCATGTTTTCATTGTTCTGTGGTTTTAATAAGTACTATGAGCTCATGTCGACAGTGATCACAGTCTGATAAATACAGTCTGATTTTGTGTGTGTGTGTGTGTGTGTGTGTGTGTGTGTGTGTGTGTGTGTGTGTGTGTGTGTGTGTGTGTGTGTTGTTGTCTCGCTGCTGTGTCAGGGTGGTACACTCAGGGACGAAAAACTCGTTCACCATGCCGCTGATGTTGTCCTTCTGGGGGAAAGAAGAAAGTAAAAATGCCGTGGTGGAAAACATGGCCCGTCGCGGATTCAAGCTGAACACAGGAGTAGGCAAAGCAACAGGTATGAGCAAACGCACTCCACCATCCTCCGTCTCACTCGCCTCCTAATGGATGTCCTCACATTTATGCACTTAGCCTGCGTTGTTGCATTAAAAAAGGTCAAGTTTTCAGGTATTGTCTCCCACTTTACCATTTAGTGTGTGTGTGTGTGTGTGTGTGTGTGTGTGTGTGTGTGATTTCAGGTGCAAATCAGAATAGTCAAGGTGCTCGTGCATTGTCATCTAAAAAAGGTTTGACCATCCCACTAACTGCAGAGGAGGTAATCTACTTAAATTTAGTCAATAATATAAACTTGTATAGAATTACATTTTCTCTAACCTATAATTGAAGTAAAAAAATGTAACTTTGCATTTGTTGCAACTGTTGCATTAAAACTAAATTGATCAAATTGCGTTGTTGTTACGCTGAAGCAGCCAAACATGTTTAGGAAGCTCATATGTTTTGGATAATTAATGTAAAGCAAGTAATCTCTGCTATACTGTATTTCAACACTAATAGAATCATCCTTATCTGATCACAACATGTGATCGAATCTAAATGTCTTAACATAGCCTTGTTATTTAAGTAAGGCTTACACAATTCATTATAGTTAGGACTTTTTAGTGCTGAGAGAAGTCATTGTTTAAATGTTGTTTGATGCTAAAATTATATGGAATGATGATACATTTGCAGTTATTTCTAAACATTGTGAAAACAGACTTTAAGGCTTAAGTCAGCAGTTGAAATATTTTTTTTCTTTCAGCTGAAGAATGCATTTGACAACCTTTTTGATGGCTTGATGGAAAGTGAAGACGGAGAGAAACAAGCAGCTGAGGTGCGTGTTTGACCTGTTTATCTGTATTTATTTGTAAGTGCATACATCTGTTTGTGGTCAGAATTTCATCTTATATTGTACATCGTATTATTCTCATAACAAATATGTCAATAACTAATGATTATTATTATTATGAAACTTATTCTAATATTGGACACATTGTAAGTCACCTGCTAAATGTCTGTGATATTATGTCCACAAACCATGCATCCCTTGGGCCTGAATGTATCCCTTCTAGCTTTTTAACGTCTCTTTCTTCCTGCAGTTTTTTGGAGAAACTGCTTCTCACCTCTGAGTTGTCTCCCTCTTGCACACTGAAGTGTGTGTGTGTGTGTGTGTGTGTGTGTGTGTGTGTGTGTGTGTGTGTGTGTGTGTGTGTGTGTGTGTGTGTGTGTGTGTGTGTGTGTGTGTGTGTGTGTGTGTGTGTGTGTGTGTGTGTGTGTGTGTGTGTGTGTGTGTGGTCAGTGTCTTCATTTAGCTTTATTGTGAACATGCAGCTCTCTTTCTCTGCAGTCTGTGGGTACTCCTCTCCTGCTTCACCAGAAGCAGGCGCTGTCCTGGATGTGTGTGCGAGAAAACAAATCTGCGCTGCCGCCCTTCTGGGAGAGGAGAGGCGAGCTCTACTATAACAGCCTCACGTGTTTCTCTGCCAAAGAAGTACCAGAGAGAATTCGTGGGGGGATACTGGCAGATGACATGGGACTGGTGAGAAGCATGCAACTTTTTTTTTATTTCATTACGAATACAAAATAATTTGTTCATTGGTGAATTACAAGTTAATGAATACATTATATCCTGATGGGATGTTTGGTTAGTTGCCGGTTACTCTATATAGTTTATATATAGATAATTGTGTTTAACGTATGTGTATGTGTTGAAAAGGCAGGTTAACATGATGTTCTCTCCAATAAATGAAGGATGATTAAAACTTGACCCGTCAAAGCTGTTTCCTTCTACATTTACCACAATAAAAGGCTTCACACTGCGGGTATCTAAGCAGACGTGAATCAATAACAAACCCCTGTTTGTGTTTTCCAGGGGAAAACTCTGACAACCATCGCTCTCATCCTCACCAACTTTCACAAAGGAAAGCCTCTGCCTGTGGAGAAATGTGTAGGTGTCGCTGTGTGTGAATGTGTTCTTTCAGATCAGTGTGCAGTCCGATTGACCTCGGCCATCATAACGTGTTTGTTTACATGTGTGCAGGAGGAGCAGCCTTCACCTGTCAAAGCCAAAAGGAAACCAGAGATGCCCTCCAAACTGGAAGGTAATCTAAATGTTTACGAAATTAGCTGGTGTGTGTGTGTGTGTGTGTGTGTGTGTGTGTGTGTGTGTGTGTGTGTGTGTGTGTGTGTGTGTGTGTGTGTGTGTGTGTGTGTGTGTGTGGAGAAAGATGCACATTCTTGAATGCAAAAAAAACCCCGCCGCCCTAACAGTAGACATGATGTGTTTTTTGTTTCAGGAAGCAGCAGTGCAGGCGACAGAGCAGGAGTGAGTGATGCAGCAGCTGGTTCTCTGCGCACAAACATGTAAGTGTGGTTTAACTGAATTTGGCATGCTCAGATCATATTGTATGTGGCGTGTTTATAAAAAAAAAAATAAAAATGATCACTGCATAATTGAATCATGTGTAAAGGTGGGTGCCCAGGTAGCTCTTGAGTCCTTACTTCAGCGGCCCAGATTCGAATCCAACCCGCAGCCCTTTGCTGCAGGTCATTCCCTTTCTTTCTCCCCCTTTCCTGTGTAGAGCTGCACTATCGAATAAAGGCAAAA
This sequence comes from Ophiodon elongatus, assembly GCA_016806645.1. Lineage (NCBI taxonomy): Eukaryota > Metazoa > Chordata > Actinopteri > Perciformes > Hexagrammidae > Ophiodon > Ophiodon elongatus. The sequence continues at coordinate 366,852 of JACSYO010001340.1, read as the reverse complement.
AAGCCCCCAAAAATCATTTAAAAATCTTTATGTGTCAAGGTAAGAATGCAAATTCCTACATCTGGATATATTTCCGTAAATTCAGTCAGTCTATGTACCAAGTGCACACCTAATTTGTAAAATGTAATCATATTTTCGGCCGTCAGCGGTATCATTGATCTCGCTGACTTTGCTTTGCTCTCTGCATGTATCTGATGTGCTCCTGTCTGGATCAGTTCTCAGGTGGAGGTGATCTGTGATGATTCAGCAGATGTAGTGGACAAGTCGGATAAGAGTAAGAATTGACTGTCATATCCATATGTACCACTTTTTAGGTCTGTTCACGCTCTTTGCTTGTTTCTGTTGCCTTACTTTCCTTTTGTGGCTTACATACATTTGTACCTGACTTCTCCACTTACAGGTACCAGCAAAGGAAAGAAGAAAGCCACCAAGCGAAAGCCCATAAAAGGTACAAGCCCAGTAAAGTCTGTGTAGTCTTTGTATTTGTGCACTATCATATGTCCATGTCAATGTTTGTGCGTGATGAAGACACTTTGTGTGACGTAGCTTGACAGGGAATCTTCTTGAAATTACCTGTGAATTGATGTTTGTCATTTTGATTTTGTTGGGGTGACATAACGCCATGCTTCCCTCCATCACCGTTCCCTCAGAACTAAATCACTATATGTATGTTTTATGTGCAGAGGCCCCTAAATTTATTGAGGATCTGGACTTTGCTGCAGCAATGGGTGGCTCAGCAGCAGATACGAGCTTAAAGAAGAAGAAAACCTCCACTCCTACACCGAGTGAGTTCTAACAGTACACATAATTCTTTTTTTGTAATGGGGGGGGATACAAAAAAATTAGTTGTTGCGATATGAGAGATCTTTGTATGTGCAGGTGTGGATTCCTCCATCACTGAAAGTGCAGATGACTTATCGGCAAGAACAACTCTCATCATCTGCCCACTCTCTGTGATCAGCAACTGGCTGGTAGGAATACAACATCACACTTTCTTTGGGACTTATATCTGACAATGAGTAGACGCATTACATCAAGCAAGTCGGACCGCTGGTTTGAGGGGGTTCGGACAAGAGTCTGGTCCTAAACGCCAAGGAGATAATTCCTTGCCACATAAATAGTGAGGAGGGGGAGAGTGTTTATGACATAAAATTCCTGAGAATCTTCATAGATCGGTCATGGCCCCGTAACACCTTCCAGAGGCTTATCTTCCTGAGAAAAATTAACCTTTAGTTTTCAGCCTCGACTTTGGAACATAAGGGGTCAACATTTCCTCTATATATATATTTTGGGGCCAGACCCATATGTGCTTTAGAAGTGATCAGTAAAATCTTAAAAATCAATTCTAAAACGAACAGGAAGCCGGCGAAGAGAAGCCAGGATTGGGGTGATGTGATGTTGTCTGTTAAAACCAGTGAATAGCTGCGTTCTGAACTAGTTGGAGGCCAGAGAGTGACTTCTGGTTGATGCCAGGGAGTTACAGGCATCAAGTCTTGAAAAGATAAATGCATGAATTACTTTTTCCAGGTCAAGGGGAGAGAGAATTGGTTGATTTTGGAGATGATTCTAATTTGAAGGGAACAGGACTGGACAACTTTTGTGACTTGTGGTTTGAAGCTTAAAATGAAAGTTTCTGGCAGTGGACTCTATGTTAGCAGACAGGGGGCCAAGGGCACTTTCAATGTGACTCACAGGGTTTGGGGGACTAAATAATATTTTAGTATTTTAGTTATTTAGTTGAGGAAAATGTTGTGCCATCCAAAAGTTGATATCATCATAAAGTCTAAAACAGCAGCTAGGCTTCTTGGGTCATCAGGTCTCGAGGGAAGGTATATCTGTGTATGATAGCCGTCTATTCAAGAAGGGTAGCCACGTCAGAGAGGACCCAACTCCCCCAGGTCACAGTCTGTTTGTCCCCTTGCCATCAGGCAAGAGATGCAGAGCCTTCAAAGGCCAAACAAACAGACTGAAGAACTGTTTTTCCTCAGAGATGTAGCCACCATCAGCCCCCATCAGCCCCCATCAGCCCCCAGCCTTCCATAGCTTTTGAGGACAGAGACACTTTACTTCGAACTCGATTTGCAATATCTTTCCACATGTATTATCTTTGTATTGTTTATTAACTTGTTTCCAGCTTTTTATGTTTTTATATCTATTGTTGCTCGTCACGGAAAGTTACCAAATGTAATTCCGTTGTATGCCAATGCCTCCATTTGCTCCGTTCAATGCTACCTTTCCTCCCCAAAGTCAGCCATGTCATGTTGTCTTCCTCTCTGTGTGTGTGTGTGTGTGTGTGTGTGTGTGTGTGTGTGTGTGTGTGTGTGTGTGTGTGTGTGTGTGTGTGTGTGTGTGTGTGTGTGTGTGTGTGTGTGTGTGTGTGTGTGTGTGTGTGTGTTTGTGTGTGTGTGTGTGTGTGTGCGCAGGACCAGTTTGAGCAGCATGTACGTGCTAACGTGAAGCTAAACGTGTATCTGTATTACGGAGCAGAGCGCAACAGGAGCAAGGCCTTTCTCTCCTCTCAGGACGTGGTGATTACAACCTACAACGTGCTCTCTGCCGACTTTGGGGTGAGTGTAGACAGGACACGTGTATATCTGTACATGTAAGGTTTGCCACGGCGTTCACTCAGAAAAGAAAACATGGCAGATACACGTAACTTGAACTGCATGTTTAATTCATGTCAATAGCCCCTTGACAGATAATTTGCTTATCTTTTTAAATATAATGTTTTGTTTACTTTTCAGAATAAGAGTCCCCTCCATGGGATCAATTGGCTGAGGGTTGTGCTGGACGAAGGACACGTCGTAAGAAACCCTAATGCACAGATGAGTAAGGCTGTGCTTGACCTAAAAGCTCAGCGGCGCTGGATTTTGTCAGGTATACCTGCACTTTAACACACACACACACACACACACACACACACACACACACACACACACACACAGATCGTCCAACATATGAAACCACAAACATACTTGGTCTGGGTGATTATTTATTATTGTTCTTGTCATCTCTCCATACAGTCATGTCAAGTCAGTGAGATAATATCACAGGAGTATATTTAGTCATCGTTGCCACCACAAATACTGACTTTTTGAATGACTTAATCAACACTCAGATACAGCCTCAGTATTAAGGCAATTACCAAATGCGTGTGTGCGTGCGTGCGTGCTCATTCTTCCATCCCACCAGGTACTCCTATCCAGAACAGTGTGAAGGACCTGTGGATGCTGCTGGCCTTCCTGCGTCTGAAGCCCTTCGATGCCAGAGAGTGGTGGAACAGAGTGATCCAGAGACCCGTCACTCAAGGAGACAGGACCGGCCTGCAGTGCGTGCTCACAAACGTTCTATTACACTGTTGCAATGTAGTAATAAGACTCCAGAGGGTCTGTCTGAGTGAAAACAGTGTATCAAGCTTTAAGTTGTGACATACCAATGACATTCAAAAATCCTATAATAATTGATCGTATCAGTTTGCTATTTTATACGGTAGCTAGATGTGTTAAACTGTCGATTCTTCAGTGTAGAAACCTGATAATCAGATATTAATAAACTCAGACAATTGATACTGTGCACACAGGAACCTTCAGACCCTGGTGAAGTGCATCACCCTGAGGCGGACCAAGGGCAGCGAGGTGAACGGGCGCCCCCTGGTGTCTATGCCTGAGAAGACAGTATGTGTGGAGCAGGTCGAGCTGAGCCAGTCGGAAAGAGAGGAGTACGAGCTGGCTCGCAATGAGGGAAGGAATACCATCGGCAGGTATGTGTCAGTGTATGTATGTGCATGCATGTATGAACAAATCAACGCCATGATAATACCGATCAACAAATAAAGAGTTGGTATATGAGGCCAACATACAGCTGTTGATTAATGCCCGTTAGATGTTACAGCGATGTTGCTAAATTTCTTCCTGTAAACAGCTGCCAATTGGTGTCTTTTCTTTAAGTTAACTGAACTGTGTTTGTGTGTGTGTGTGTGTGTGTGTGTGTGTGTGTGTGTGTAGATACGTAACTGAAGGGACAGTCTTGAGGAATTATGCTGATGTCTTGGCCATCCTGATGAGGCTTCGGCAGCACTGCTGCCACCCTGATCTGCTGGCAAAAACATCCTTAGACCTGGGTAAGACCTGCAGTGTGATGTGAGACTAATGCAATAACTCAATAATGTAGAGTATAGCTTCTGAAGCCCTTGAGTCACTTGACATGCAGACAGGCTTGCTAGAGATTTCTTGTGATTTCTGTATTTTGCTCGAAAATATATATCGTATTTTTTGAGAACTAAATTCCGATACCCAGGTTTCACTTCTGTACAGCCAATCATGGGTGTTTAAATTCTCCTGCCGTAATTTACGGAGAGCGTTTTCTCTTAATGCCCACACATTCCTGAGAGGAGGTCTAATCAGACATAATGATTGAAACCACCTGTGTGAGTGCACCCTGGGTGTGTGAAGAGTTTAACCTGTAGCTTTTGGATGGTGTGAACACTTGTATTCTCGGCCTTTCTAGACTTGTCGTAGCGGGTGTAATAATTAACTTTAACAATGGCTGCTTTGCATTTGCACCTGTTCCAGGCTCTGCCATTGTTTGGCATTGATTGCTCGGTTTACTGGGACGTCTGAATGGAAAGGAGCCCTCGTTAGTGTTATTGATTACACCGGTGCTTTTGCACCTGCTGTGAAAATCCCTGCTCTGCAAAAGCTCTTCTCCCAATTCTTATCATAATATTTTTATTTTCCTTCTTTCTCAACCACCCCTTTAATGTCTCTTGACAAAAAAGTTGACATTGAGGCAACTCATTACCGACCCTGTTTTATGAGCATATAGTCGGTGAGGTGAATAAGTCATCCCAACCCAACATGTATAAAATGCGTGTAATCATAGAACATAAACTCGTCTTTATAAAACCCCACATTCCCAAAATTGAAAGAGGTCATGGCGTTTGTGTCCTCAATTGTAGCTACAGCTCTGGCCTCAGTACATGTTTCAGAAAGATGTCTTCCCACTGTGTTCATTTTCACATGTAAATGTATCAAATATTTTGTCCGTAGGCGCTGCAGCGACACCTGCAGAGATGCGAGAGCGTCTGATAGAGAAGCTGCGGTTTGTGTTGGCCAGCGGCTCCGATGAGGAGTGCTCCGTCTGTCTGGATTCGGTGCACCTGCCCGTCATCACACACTGCGCCCACGTTTACTGCCGGCCCTGCATCGCCCAGGTTATCAGCACTGAGCAGGTAATGTTCTGCCTTTTTAGCAGACACTGATTTGTATCTGAATTGTCATTTGACACCTGAAAAGGCCAGTTTTCACTTCAATGTAATCAATTATATAGCTGTGAATCATCAACAGGTCTATCTTTTCTCTATTGTTTGTGTGTGTGTGTGTGTGTGTGTGTGTGTGTGTGTGTGTGTGTGTGTGTGTGTGTGTGTGTGTGTGTGTGTGTGTGTGTGTGTGTGTGTGTGTGTGTGTGTGTGTGTGTGTGTGTGTGTGTGTGTGTGTGTCTATAGGAAACAGCGCGCTGTCCTCTCTGTCGAAGTGAGATAAAGACCAGTGAGCTGGTGGAGTTTCCACAGGAGGAAATGGAGGAAGATAAAAATACAAACCCCGATAAGTGGAGGACAAGCTCAAAGGTACAGCTGCACATACTGAATTAACTGTGATTACAAAAAAAAAAAAAAAAAGATAAAAACACTGTTTTGTGACTTTCCCTTATTATTCACTCAGAAGTCACTTTTATAGCGCGGTGATGACTATGTGCTGAAATGCTACTTCATGAGAGCCATGTTGTTCCTCCACTGAAGTAAGTTTTCTTTTTATATCGCTGCAGGTGCAGGCGCTGATGGGAAACTTGCTCAGGCTGCGATGTGAAGACAGCAGCATTAAGTGTTTGGTCGTCTCTCAGTTTACACGCTTCCTCACCATACTGGAGACTCCACTCAGGTGAAACACACATTCACTGTAGTAGTTCAGGATTTATAGAGGTATTTGCTTGTATTATATTTTTTTTTATCGTAGCTGTAAAGAGGTAAGTATACTCCAAACTGTTTTTTTGTGTAATTGAATTATTACAACAGCTATGGTAGAAGTTTTGTTTTTGTGAAAATGTAGGTTTCCCCATTTACAGCATTTCACAATTATGGAAATAAAAAAATTGGAACTTATAAACTGTTGGATTTGTGGTTATCAAACTGTTGTTGTCCAGGTTTAGATATTAATGCGTGTCAAAAAATATTTGTTAGCAGTGCACCAGCAGCTCTCAAGTAGGTCATTTATAGATTTAAATAATTAAATTGTCCGTTATGTTGTTTTATAACTGGTCTCTCTGTGTTATTGTCCTCATTTCTCTTCACCAGAGAGCATGGTTTCAGTTTTGTGCGTTTTGATGGCACCCTAAGCCAAAAGAAGAGGACTCAGGTCATCCAGGAGTTTCAGAGCCCAGCAGCCGACAGCCCTGTCATCATGCTTCTGTCACTCAAAGCTGGAGGGGTGGGGCTTAACTTGACCGCCGCCTCTCATGTTTTCTTCATGGACCCTGTAAGTGCAGATTTTGGCCAGGAACCAAGCAGACACACACGGCTTATTAAATGTAACCGGTTGTGCACGCTGAAGGGCTTTTTGATACTGTACGTTGATACTTTGACATTATTTTCTGGCAAATAAATTTACACTTTTATGGAAACAAAACATAAAATTGTTAAAGAAGGGAAGCGGGGAAGAAGAATAGAAACAAACGCCATATATGACTATTGTGACAATTTGTAAGGCCATCATCTACTACTACCTAAATTGGCTCAGAGATGGTAAAGTGTTTTCAGGAAGAAGGGAATTCTTAACTGCATGTCCGCTTGCTATTGACTGTTTTAGGCATGGAATCCTGCTACAGAGGAACAGTGCATCGACCGCTGCCACCGTCTGGGACAGACGAGGAACGTTTTCGTTACCAAGGTCAGGCATCTATTACTAAACCTTATGAGTGGGTACTTTAGTATTAGGGTCTGCATCAAATGTTCCTTTGCTGGTTTACACTGTGATGACTGTAAAATAAGACATATGTTCAGGTACCTGATGATTGAAATGATTTCTTCGGATCGAAGATGTTTAATTATGTATATAATATTACATTCTTAGGCTGAAAGCCATTCGCATTATCCATAGTTCAATACAAGAGAGAAAGGTACATGAGAAAAATCGCTGACTGGAACATTTTGCATGTATTTTTATATTTTGATTTTGTGTGTGTGTGTCTGTTGCTGCAGTTCATTGTGAAAGGTTCAGTGGAGGAGAACATGGTGAAGATCCAGAGGCAGAAGCAGGACCTGGTGGAGAAGGCTTTCGGTTCCAAAAACACCGATAGGAAAACATCTCGCATGGATGACATCAAAGCTCTGATGGAGCTGTAGACGTCTGACGGAGTACAGTTCCTATGTTTGTGCTGTTCCCATGTTATTACATCACAACAGGTTCTCCTTGGGTCCGACTGAAGGGCAGCAGAGATTTCTTTTTTTTTTGTACCCAGTCAAGTTTGTTCATTTTTTATTTGTAGTTTATCATGAATGTTCTAATTTCTGTTTTTATTACTATTTAACGGTTAACATTTTGATACTGATTCACTAACGTCGTTGTCGTGATGCGTAGGAGCGGTTTGTCTTGACCTACGACTTGATCATAAAATCATTAAAGCTGTGTTAAAACATGGAGGTGGCTGATAAGGATTTAGTCTAAGATGAAGACGGAGTAGAAAAGCCCACCTGTTCCAGCAGCTTGAGTTGTCAATATTCAAAATTTAACAGCTGTGAAGATTCAGATGTTCTGTATGTAGGATTTCTTTTTTTTTTTTGCCATCTCTGGATTAAAGAAAGGCAGCCTGCTGATATTGTACATTTGTAGCTACTGTATTTAAACAGACACGGAGGCAGCTTTCAGAACTTCAATGTCTGTTTAACCAAAATCATCAAATTAAAAAGGGAAACATCCGTTTACTACACAATCATTTAAGTGGTTAAGTACTTCTCAAATGTGAGGATTTCCTGCTCTTCCCTGTTATGTTTCGATTCAGACAAACCAAGATATTTAAAGACGTCACTCTGGGCCATTTTTCACTATTTTGTGACATCTTATCGACCAAACGATGAATTGAAGCCCTATAATCAATATTGCATCGAGAATAAAGAAAATGTGACAGTGATGGATAAAAGGTAATTCTTCACCAGTTCTTTATTAGCGCTTCTACAGGGATGTACAGTTAACAGCTAGGTGACAGGACAGATCTGTTCCACTTCCACACTCATGCATATTCAGGCTTTAGCAGGCCGAAAAGATTGAAAGAAAAATAATCGCGTACGGGCTTTTTCTCTCAACCTTGCCAGCTCCTTGTCGGGGGAGTGTGTTTAATAGAGTGAGGAGAGTATTGTTCTTATAAGGAGCTATAGATTAGTTTGAGGTCACACAGCTGGAGTGACGTAAAGGAGGCATTGGTAACAGGAAAGGAGGGACTCAACAAAGTTAGATTTGTTGTGCTACTAGCAGCAGTTACAGTAAGTGAGGTTTTGTAAACAGTGGACGGCAATAAGGCAGCTGGTAACACTACAGAAAGGAAGTGAAGAAATGGGTCATGGCACAAAGATGTACTGATGTGGATCTGGCAAGGACATTACATAACATGCAGGACACGCGTACAGAGATGAAAGATGCCTGGGGAGCGCACCAATCCCACACAAATACAAGACTATCAACATCACTTCAGGATGTGGGCAGAAGTACTTCATTTCTGACCCACTTTTTAACTCTGTGCCATGCAAATACAACATAACAGGCCTTTGTCCTAATACAACGCCAGATATTACAAAGATGAAGTCGCATGGAGCTGGTGCGTGTCAGAGGCACAGATAGGGAAGTTTACCCAAGTACTCTGGTGAGGTGAACACTCTTAACTAAAGCGAGATTGTCATAACTGGCAGGGACTTTGAGAGGGAAATGAGCCAGTTGCTGCATATCTGCTTTAGAGTGGTTTAAATAGAAATACTTATTGCAGGATAGGATCAGTGGTACAATCCAGAAACAACTTTTAAACTTGAAAGATTTCATTTTCTCAGTTTGTTGTTGCTGAAAGTTCCCACAGCTTAGGAAGATCGGGATTGTGAATCCATCTCCATCGAACGCACAAGAACACTTAAAAGGAACAGTCTGACATTTTGGGAAGTACACTTATTTGGCTTCTTCCCGAGAGTTGGATGAGGAGATTATACCACTCGTTTTTATTGGCGATGTTAGAGTTGCGAATTAGTCGTTATTTTTGACCGACTCCCTTTATAGAGGAATGAGTTAACTCAATTTGCCGGGAGTGAATCCAAAATCTGCTTCTGTACGAGCCAGGGATGACATCCGAGAGCCGCTCAAGGCTGTTCAGTGAAGGCTCAAAGCTAATGCCAAATCATCTGCAATTCCTGATGTCAATTTAAGTTTTGTTTCGTCACGCTGTCCTGTGTGGCATTAATGGACAAGGCTGCAACTGCATTTCGTTGTGCGACCCTGTGTTGCAGAATGACAAATGATTGTTGAATTTGTGTTTACCGTCTGTGGGGAATTCTAAAATGGTTGCATTACAACATTTACGCAACCTGTTTAACAACCACTGCCTCAGTCTGCCATAGCGCAGCGGAGAGGATCCATTCATCCATCCATTATCTTTAACCGCGTATCCTGTTAAGGGTCGCGGGAGAGGAAGAGGAAAAAGATCAAAGTTAGATTCCCCCTGGTTAAACGTCTTATCATTCAGGGCAGACAGTAAACATCTCTAGGATTGTGATTTTTTTTTTTTCTTTTTTTTTTGAGATGTAAAAAAAAAAAAGAAGCTGTTTATTTAATGTTTGTAAAGAGAATGCTATGTGACCAAATCAGGGAGTAATGTGCACAGTGTGGAGGTCACAAATGGTGCTAGCTGTCTTAATGCTAAGCTAAGTTAGCCAGCTGCTGACAGTAGCTTAATATTTAGTATCAATCTTCTCTACTAACTCTCAGCAACAAAGTCAAGTATTTCCTGAAATATCAAACGTTTCCTTTGAGAGGAAAAGTGAATGGTAAGAGTGCACGGGAACTGTGTCAAACCTCCACTCTCCTACACACACTGACGGGATGCAGAGAGCGAGGCTGAACGTTGCACAGAGGCATTCGTCCAGTCGCCTGCTAATCAAGCCCCTGTGATTGGCCGAGCAGTGCTGAAAATCTCCTCCGTCACGCTGCCTTTCACCTGCTCGCTACTTCAAGAAGGAGTCGAGCTTTCGTGCGATGTTGGCGAAGGAGTCGTCGCCCATGTAGTCGATCTGACCCGCCTCCCAGCGCTGCTTCCTCTCCTCGGATGAAACCTTCTGTGGGGGTGGAGCAAAGGCCGCCTGGTCCTCCCTCCCATCCTCGTGAAGCTTACCCTGCGTGACAGACGGAGGCGAGAGAATGAATGGATCATAGCATGGGACTGCAGCGACACTTTATAAGGACTGGTTTCCCCACATTCAGCCACGCTCGGCGGAACGCTCTTTTTGTACAGTTTGAGACACAATCAGTGTGCTGGGATTTCATCAGGGAAGTCAAAGTGCAAACAGGACATTTTACAAAACACTTGAAGCAGATAAGAGTTGAGTTTCTGGCTTCCTAGAGAAGGAGTACGCTCAATACGTCGATACAAAATCAAGAGATAATGACTAAGGGAGCGGAGCATTAACAAGAGAGAGCAAATGAAGAAAACCTAAAAATATATTTATGGAACCGGCGTTCCTGGTAAATCTTTTTCACCAAAAGAAGTTATAATCTAGGATTTTTTGTTTCAAAAGTCTAACCGCCAAGTCCAGTCTCACTGCAGGTGCACTGGATACTTTAAGCTTCCAAATCACTCTTACATAGTTGACCATGATTTTCCCACAGGGGTCAAACCCAACAATAAGAAATACACATTTTTGAGTGGAGGGGGGGACTTTAAAGCTCAACTATGTCAATTTTGAAAGAAGAACTAACAAAACCTTCCTCTTACACACACACACAGGGGTTTTGGTGCTAAAGTCCAACCTGGTCTGGTATGACCGGTAACATGTGGCGGCTAAGTGGTAAGTTCACTGATTTCAGTCAGGTTACACACTGATGAGGCCTTTAAAGCAACTGACTTCAGAGACTTTAGGGAAATTAGGGAGCTTTGAATGAGCCACTATCCTGCAACTGCCACTCTTGGCCGCTGTTCAGCAAAAGTGGCATTGTGTCACTTCAAATAATAAAAAAGAAGTCCTAAATTTCAAGATTTCACTTGGTATACAAGGGAATTCTTTTTTTTTTTTTTTTTAAACTTCAGCCTGAGCCAGCTCAAGGCTTAAAGACGGGCCTGTATAAACTTGTGACACAAGATGACACAGCTTCAGGCAACTGGGCAAAGTGTCAGGTTTTTTGCAGCTTTACTTTTATGACTAACTATTTCAATGCTGCCCTGTTACAAAAGGCAGCACGGCAACTTCCTGCAACTCTGTAAGAAGCTGAACAGTTGTTGGAGGCACGGCACGCTGCAGTGCTATTGATACAGTCAACAAACACCACGTTTGGCAACAAACTGGTGCTGAGGAATGTGAAACAAATCAACCTTTTCTTGTTATTGTGGCAACTAAAACTGGTCAGTGCTCTTATTTGGAGCTAAAGAGGGAGTTTAAAAAAAAAAAAAGCTTTCGCCATAGTAGAGTTCATCTAGTAATTACAGGTTCCGAAACAGCCTGGACATGACGATTATGCAATAGGCTAAAAAGACAAATCGCACATCCGCGTTTACGTTTTCAACACACGCAGCGTCACCACAACCACACGCACAACGGGACACGGACTCAAACATCACAATGGCTGACGTACGTCCACGCTCGCGTCTACAAGGCCGCTGTTGAATGGAGTGTCCCCGAATGTCTGCTGCAGTAAAGGCTGCACCGATTTGGCGTACAGCTGCCACCACATGAGCAGGTAGTCGGGATGCAGGTGGCACTGGTCGGGGGACAGGGAGTGACCTGTGACCTCGCCCCGCTGAGCGTCGTAGGAGTAGTTCCATGGCTTCACCTTTCCCAGGAAATGCACCACCTTGGCGTCGCGGCCGTACCTGTGAAAACACCGGCAGGCAGAGTGAGAGGCGGGAAAGAGAGCGAGGGAAACAGAGAGTCTGACACTATTCGCAATCTACACGAAAGCAGCGCTTGAAACTTGAAAATCACTTTTGTGAAACGACGCCACTCAGAGGTACGAAGTCCAATGACAAAAAAAAAAATAAAAAAATAAAAATAGAATGAATTTCAGCCAGACGATCTAAACCACGTCATTTGGAGGTCAATTTGAAAATGTGCGTGCTAAAAATGTTTGTTACAATCCCACATTGCACCGAAAAACTGTGCGTTCACGAGTACCGGAAGCATGGTCAATCTGAATCAGGTGGTTGATCCATAAACTGTGGTTGATGTTTATAACCGACAGCTCGGGCACTAATTTTACCATCCTCCTCCGTTTCCTCTTCCAAAAAAAAAAAAAAAAAAACACATTTGGCTAAACTGAAAATTTGTTTGAAACCTTTGTGATACTGTGGCTTCTCCGGTTTCTTGCCCGATCCGACTTATTTTTTCGTGATACTTGATTAAACCAAAATCCTCAATATAACAGAAGAACACATGCAGTGCCGATTTAAGTAGAACAGCTACAGCAGCTCCTCTGATTTGAGGGTAGGTTGTGGATGAAGGTGTGCTGTCCCTGCTCTCAGATTCAGCAGCATCTTGTAATTCAACACCCACAGACACACGACCTTTGAACGGACCATGGATAAGCTTTAGGTCTCCAAAACACACAAGCATTTCACAAGGACAGCTACAGAATCAGGGCAGAAGGTCAGCCACACATGAACGTAGGACGAAAACACTGGAGACATCGATTGGGAGTGTGAGTGTGTGTGTGTGTGTGTGTGTGTGTGTGTGTGCGCGTGTGTTTACTGACTGTTTGAACGCAGGCAGGTAGGAGTAGATGGCGATACTGCTGAGGTTGTAAATGAAAGGGAGGTGTTTGGAAATATCTGCCGTCGCCCAGGTGTCAAAGAAACTGTTGAGAACCCCCTGATCTCCACCTGCAGACACGGAAACACAAAAATATGCTTCAGACACATTTGTTGACATAAATTTGGGCTCAAGTTGAGCAAACCGAGAGATGGCTAGAAGCTCTGGTCTGGCATGTTCAGATACAAGTTAAACAGTTCTAGTCATGTGAGAATGGATTCTGAGATGTGTTTTTAAAAAGGGGAGATTTACAGACGTAAAAAAAAAAAGAAAAGAATAAATGTTCTTTAATTCCAGTAATATTGACCATATCTGACCTCCAGAAATCCATCAGACACACTATTACATTCCTGAATGGTCAACACCACACACGTATTACATTCCCACAGACTGTGTCCTATCGGTCATGTATAAATAGAAACTGAAAAGAAGTGTTGAGAATGTTGTGACGGAATGCTGCAAACAGTGAATGACATCATAGGCAAAATCTTTTAACACACTTAATGACACATGGCAGATGTATGCGGCACAGTAACTGCAGACAAACCGTGGGGGTGAGGTGGCAGTGTGAGGACAAGGTTACCCAAGGTCAGAGTTGATCTTAGGACATATATACTGTATATAGTGTAACAGTCGGGTCTCACCGTCGAAGCTGCCGTTTTCACTGCAGAACGTGAGCAGCTTCTCGTGCGTCTCCTCAGACGGTCTGAAGACAAACACCCCGGAGTTGAAACAGTCTGGCCAACCCGGATCCGGCGCTGCAGATAGTTCCTCTCTCTCAAAGAGTTCATCTATATTTGACAGCACCTGAATACATTGACACAAATGTTACTTGTTGATATATTGTAAAGTTACTATATACTAGGAATTTGCAGAAAAATGCAGAAGTCTGAGGCAAAAAAATGTAGCCGCATGCGTTCATACGCCATTTTTAATGTCGCTGAAATATTACGTAACAGCGAGGATAGCAGTTCTAACATGAAAAGACACGAATGAATGAATGAAATATAGACCGTTTCCTGTCAGGTGTTTTGTCTCACCAGTGTGTCGGCGTCCATGAACACACACTTGCTGTACTGTGTGAGACTCCAGCAGTGCAGTTTGGTGAATGTTACTCCCAGGTCTGGACGCTTCATCAGAGATAGATGAGCTGCATCGCCCGAGTCCATCACGTCCACCACATGCACCTCATCGAAAGTGGAGCGAAGGGCATCTCTACAACACAGACAGTAGGATTTGTGTCAGTGTGTGTGTGTGTGTGTGTGTGTTGGATATTGACCTTTGACAATTTGTATTGTGTTACCTGCAAGGTTCAGCAACATAAGGTCCTATGAGTGCGACCAGTTTCTTGGTTGTGTTGTGGTTTCGTAACGACTGGCCGAGAACCATCGCTCCCTTGGCGTAGGCGTCGTTTGTGGCCAGCGTCACAAAAGCTTGGTCTGCTTAGAGAAACACACAAACAACACACAGACACTCATCAGCCGTGTGACTGGCAGGTTATCGCCGCACCAGTACAAGTATGTCCAATTCATCAGCAAGCCTCTTGTGTGAACTTCAGTGTCTGCCGAGTCCCCCATGCATAAATTACAGCGGGGCACACACTGCGTTTCTGCCTGAGTGGAAGTTGGCCCAGAGCCAGCAGATAGTATTCATCTAGATGAATGTGTGCGTTGTTTGGGTGCTTCTGTAAAACCTGATCAGAGAGGCTTTGTTGTACGGTTGCTAAGGTCTGTTTCAAAGAACTATCAACTGACTATCAAAAGAGGCGTCTAGCCTATAGACCATACAGGAAGTATGTGATGGGTTCCCACAGAGCTATCTAAAGCCTTGTGGAGACATATGACCTCAACACCTCTGGGTCCTACACATTTCTAAATCATGACAGATATTTATGAATGACAGTTTTGTTTTGTTTAAGATGTTAGCAATAATCTAATCTGGCATGAGTGCACCAATTTGAAAATATAATGGCGTGAATTCATTAATATATGAAAATATAGATTTTTATAGACTAGAGCACATTATATTGTCAAATGTATTGTTCTATGCAAATAAAATGTGTAGAGATCGCATGTAAAGTGTTCATTAAGGACATGTAAGCATTGTTTTCTGTATGTAGTTTCATGTTAATACAATACTAAAATGCAGTACTCTTTAATTGTGCATGTAGTTACTGTTATCAATCCTTTATTACCGTATGAAGTCATTTTCATATTTATTCTTAGCCAGGAAACACATTAATAGTAATACACTATAAAAAAAAAAGGTGTGACACTACAGGCCTCTACAGTATTAGAAAAAAACAAAAACTTCGAGGCCACACATTGTGGCGCACGTCCGCACTATGTCAAGTTAATCAAATAACCCACATTAACCCAGGAAGTAAATAGTGTCTTCTTTAAAAAATAAAAGCATACATTAGCTATGGAACAAAGTTTAATAAAATAACTTTAAAATAAAAAAAAGTGTAAAATAATTATTTAATTGTTTAGTCTAGCAAAACTGTGAAAGGGGACCATCACATTTTCCTAAAGCCAAAAGTCTTTAAAACTCTTTTTGTCCGGCCAACAGTTCTAAAAGCAGTACATTTTCACATTTAAATGAAATAAAAAAAATGAAATAATCGTAATAGAATTCTTAGGTACAGATCTAATTTCAGGGCTCTTTTAATGAAGGGGCTTCGAGATTATGTGGTAATACAGTTGTCAACTCGACATTTTAGGAGATATACGTTTATTTGCTTTCTTAGATGAGCAAATCTATACCACTCACTCTCATGTCTGCGCTTTAAACTCAGCAGCTGACTTTCAGTCTATATGCTAAACTAATCTAACCAGCTATACATTTGAGTAATCATCAATGTTGGTGACTTTACAGAGGACTAATCAGGCCTCGACCAAAATCCACCAATATCATCTTATTAAATATATTGGTAAGAGTATAAATGTTGGCTGATAAGTTACAAGAAATGATGGTCATTGACAAAAAGTGACAGCGTTGATAAGATTATTTTTCAACTTTATATTGCCCCATTATCTTTGTCAAGTCTTTCACAATTTTTTTTTTTTTTTTTTTCTACTTTCTTAAACTTAGAGGCCAATCTGTCTTGGTTGTGCTACAAAAACTGGTGAAGTGCTTTTGAGCACCTTCAAAGTGCTACACAAAATAAATGTATTATTATAAATATTACCAGTCAAACAGACAAAATGACAAAAAAAACAATAAAAACAATATGTTATTTTAAGGATTTTAAATTGTCTTTTCTCGACCCAATTCTCCCTTTAAATTTTAGCAAGTTGAAACTCAACTCTAGTCGCATGCGAACGCGTCAACTTTGAAAAGTGTAACCGGATGTGCTCTTTTTAGATTGAAACAGCTTCACTTCGGTCCAAACCGCTGCAGCGACTCATCAAACCAAAAGCATATAAAAACCTTCAAATGGCCGATGTGTTATGTTACACATGTAACATAATACTAATAAATTAAAAGCCACATCCGCATTGATGTCCGCATGCCAGAAGCAGTGCGCGTTGCAGCGGCCGTGTCTTCTGCTGCGTTTAAATAAATTCGCGATATTTCGGGAGGAGAGGGCAGTTCGCGGAGCCCCGGTCCGGTGCCGAGTGGCCGTGTTCCGGTGTCAGTGCGGCGGCTGCAGGTGTCTGCGGAGCCCCGGTGGTTCTTACCCGACATGGTGTGATGAGGAGAGTCCTCCCGGGGCTCCGGGGTCGTGATGGGGAAGACAGAGGGTTTGCACTGCGTAGCGCAGAAGCTCAGCAGCTGGGAGCAGTCCAACACAGGAATTAAGCCCCACATTTTCCGGGTCATGTGACCAGTGACAGCTGACACGCCCCTTGCGTGGAGGCTACTGATGAGCGTTATCACAGTGACGAAACACTAGACATTTGACCTTAGTAAAAAGGCAGACATATTTGCATTAAAATATACTATAATACAAAAAGTAAAAGTACTCGTTATGCAGAACGTCCCAGACAAATGCGTATTATTATATTATATTTATTGATGCACAATGTGTGCATCCCTTTAATGTTGCAGCTGGTAAAGATGGAGCTCATTTTTACTTTATATACTGCTGGTTTGCTTAATATATATTTTTAAAGTGCATCATTTATTTGTTGATTATATTTTGTAGTAATATTCTAAATCAGCACAGTAGCTGGCCTAACTATAGCTGTGAGATGAATGTAGTGTAATACAAATTATATATTTTCCCTCTAAAATGTAGAGGAGGGGTTCATATAACTGAAGCTGAACTTTTACTTGTAACTGTGTATTTTTATAATGTGGTATTATTACTTTTACAAGCGCAGGGTCTGAAGACTTGTTCTGCGACTGGATCCAAGGTATGTGAATGTTTCCTGGTAGGACGACGAATCAATTAACTTGTTATGTTTGATTACAATCTGAATTTTGTTTTATATAATTAATTAAGTTCAAGTTGTCAGCAAGTATTGCTAACATAAGGTGTTCCCTGCTTCAGTTTAAGAAGTGTACTGTATGGCAACATGCTGCATGATGACCGTCACTAGGCTGCACTTCTTTTCAAAGAAAAACAGGGAGATCTTCTTTACTTCATCAGCGTGTGCAGTGCTTGTAGTGCTTGTACAGCACTGCCTCTGAGTGGTCGGGACCTTAAATTACAGCTGAACGAAGCATCAAAGGCTCAACCAAACAAGGAAATGCAGGTGGGTGTGGGGATGGTCACACACAGCTATTATAACATGAAATAAAAATATGCAAACATGAAAGACAAAATGTGACATGCTAAAATGTCTTTCTACTTAATTAAAGCTTAGGTCCAGTTTTTTTCACAGTCTGTCTGAATACAATACTCACATTCATGAGTGCTACATTCTTCTCTCCATAATAGCTGTGAAGAGATCCCATTGGTGGACTAATTAAAAAGAAAACATGGTAAAAGTGAATGTGAATGTGAAAGAAAATGTGATAAAGTATTTCTCACATTTAGACATTGAACATCTGGAGTTGCTTCTTTTTTTTTTTTTTTTATTTGAGGCTCAACTGAAAACCCACTTGTGCAACAGAAGTATGATGATATGATGATCCTTTAAATTAAAAGCTTTTATTCCAATAAGCATACTGATATATACATTTTATTTTTAATAGAAGCAATATATCTACTATTAGAACTATTCAAGTAACAGCAACATTTGTATATGCCAGCAATATTTTAGACCATAAGCTCATAAAGGCAATTCATATTTAGTATCACAAAATATCTAAGCTCAGTGCTAGAGAAGCAATATGTGCAGCATTATTGTGTGAATGCATGCTGTGCTGCAAGTTTCTGTGGTTTTCACTCTATTCTCCTTCCTGTGCATGTGTACCAAGGTGCCAGTGAATAATATGGGAGGCTTAAAAGAAAGTCTTTGGCCGGCAGTTACATTTTTACACCAATAACTGAACCTGGCTTAGGGTCCACAACCCCAAACTGTGGCTGGCACATCAACAACTGGAGGTGGAGCTGCGAGAGGGTAACCGGACCACCTCAGAGTCACAGAGTGAAACTGGGCTGATCAAGTGTCTGAGGAAGAGAGGCCTGAGGGGGAGATAGAAAGATGGAGTCTTTGTATATTCACAGGCAAAAGAAAGTAGATTCTGTATAAGATTGTAGAGAATAGGTATAAACATGTCTTCAGTATGTTTGTCTGATCCAAGAGAGAAACATTTCGCACTGTCTCGTGTCTGGGTTTCGGCTGGTTATGGGACTGTGTGTGCCTTCTTGAGCGGCGGTGGAGGTGAAAGGAGAGGCTGACAGGTACGAACAGAGAAAAGAAAGGGAGGCAAACACAAGAGGAGCGAAGTGAAAGAAAGTGGCCCGAAACTCTGCAGCAAGCTGATTTTCTACTTTGGATTGGCCCTGCTCCGGACTCTAAGCCCATCAGCCTGCCTGGGACTCAATGTAAGCTCCTTACTTTTTTGTTTCCTTACATTACAGATTGACTATTCTAAAACGCAGGTCAACTTTGCTGCATGATGTACAGTTGTCAAACTATCGCTGCAGACGTTTCCCAGCCTGAACATGCAGGTAAAATGACGTAGGAAGATTTAAGAAGAGCATCACAAGCATTTTTTTAAGACATAAATGCAAAGAGACAAAAAAGCATGATCTGCTGCAGTTTTTTGTTTGGAATCAAAAGCGACTGTTGCAGTAAAGTGGCACTGTTGCTGTGTAGTGGGGCAGCCTAATCTAAGTGAGGTAGTTGGCAGTGTGCCTCAGGTTACAGGGCTTTGTGTGGCAGTGAAGCAAGCTATGCAGGCAAACACAGGCCTCATGTTTTAAACATGTTTGACAGAAATGCAAAATGCGTGCGTTGGTCCGTTAAAGAACACGTAGCTGTATTTAACAAGATTTTCAACCTAATTCTTTGCAAAAAAAAGTGTGTGAATACACCACAGATATTGTTGAATTGGCCTTGTCGGTGTTTTTATTTGAATGTGTTTAGTATTTTTTGTATCCTCTGTTCCTGCTGTCCCCACAATATGTGTTTTAGTGTTTAACTTTGTATGCTTTCGAGGTGCATTGCAGTCAGATAGTTTAATTGCAAATGAATTGGCCCTGAAGAGACCAACAGATGAACATCTTAATGTGATGACACAGCTCAGGTGTTAACTGTTAACTGTCTACGCCTGTCACAGGGTCCAGAAAGGCCAAAGGTCCACTCTGCTCTGCCTCTCCTGAGTGGCTCCTCCTAAGAGCAATAACCAGCTCTCCAGCCTCTCCGGGAACCCGCTTCCGCTATGCCTGAAGCCTAGCAGAGCTCTGGAGGACTCGACTCGTGCAGCCAGTCCAAAGGGATCTTCGCCGAGAGGCTCATAACAGGACTTACAGCCAACTCTTATGAAGGTACTTGTCTCTGTCTTGGGGTTACTCTGTCTGTCAAGCAAAGAACCAAAAGGATACTTTATTATAAAAATGCTAATACCTCTGGGGGTTTATAAAAAAAAAACTAAGGTGTATGAATGTGCCCGTATGTGTGTGTGAAAAGTCGGTGCAGAGTAAAGAAATGGCAGTGAGAAGTCACAAGGCTACCCTGGATAAATTCCAGTATATAACCTGACACTTCCTAATTCTTCTTCCACCTTTATCCCATCGCTATTGTCAAACTCACCTTTTGTTAGTTCTGTTTCTGAGGTTAATTCATTTCTCTGAGCATGTTTGCAACATTAAAATGAATCCTTGTTAAGCCGACATATTGCTCAATCTGGCTAAATCAGCTCCTGCGTTGTGTCCAGTGTGATCCAGAACTGCGTGTGTGTGTGTGTGTGTGTGTGTGTGTGTAAATGTGTGTGTGTTTCAGGTCCACGGAGCAGAAGCTACTATGGAGAATCATATCACACAGATTTCCAGAGATGACCTGGAAGAGCTCCGGGATGCCTTTAATAGAATTGGTCAGTCTCACACTCACACGCTCACACACACCTAACCTGACTCTACAAGTGTATTCACAGGACACCTGGTCTAAGTAGTACATTTACAGCTGACAATAAAGCATGACTCTTATGCAAGATATTTTTTTATCGCTTGGGTTGTTCAGTGTTCGTACTTTGTGTTTGAGGTATTCTCACATGTAATAATGAGTCATTGCTAGATTTTATCAGTTAATCATCTTTCTAATTGTATAATTACAAAAAGATGGTGATAATAGTGAGCACCATAAATATATATGATACACAAACACAAGGCACAAACGATAAAAACAAGTAAAGGGGCTGAGACAGAGATGTTGAAATGTTAAAATGACCTGACGTGTCACCGTGAAGTCAAAAAGAAATTTGGTGCTGAATATAAATTGAATGGAGACATTCTTTAATTGGTACACTTCCAATTCGATTCATTCCAATTAATGTCTAGAGTTGTGGTTCTGTTATAGCAAGCTGAGATCAAATTAGTTTTTGATCATTACCAGTTGATGTAAATATAAAAACTGGACAGTGCATATATCATAATAAAGGCATTTGGCAACATTACAGTTGAATGATTTATCATGTTGTGAGCATCAAATCTGCGATGTTTATCTACTACTGGTTGTCATCTCTGTGCAGTTGAAACAGCATCAGAGTTTTCATCTACGACTACCTTTTGTTTATTAGTTTAGTTTATTAGCATGCTAAAGTACAGTTGAGGACGATTGGATGTAATTTGTTTTTTAAGTATTTACTCATAAACCAGAGTATGATATCAACTGAGGATTTGACCTGAAGGTGACACAAGATGAAAAGTGACAGGCTCAACAAAGTCCACAAAGACCAAAAATGTTTGCACTAGATTGCATCGTAATACATATGACAGTTATTTAGTTATTATATTTCCCTCTGACCATGAATGTCTGGACACAATTTAAAGGGAATCTATGCAATAGTTGTTGAGATTTCAGTCTAGATTGAAAAAAATAAATAAACGTATTTGTCATTTTTCTGCCAAATTCTCACAACTCACGTTCACACTAAGGCAAAACCATATGATGACTTTTTCTCATTTTGGGGATCACAAGATAAAAATCCTGCTCAGTGCACAGCAGGTCAGCTGAAGGCAATTATACAATTTGACATATATGAAGAACAAAGTTTGCAATAATAAATTAATAATGAATTAATACATATTTGAGTTTAAATGGAGCAGTAACTATCCGCAATAACTGTTGATAAACTCAACACAACTAATTAAACTGAAATATCAGTCTTTATCCTCTCCATAATCCGGACCAAATTACACACAAACCTTTATCAAATAAAATTATTAGGAAATTACAGACCTAAATAAAGCGTTACCAGTCTTTTGTTTGTCCGTGCTTTTATTATCTGTGTGCAATATTCCGAAATACATATTAAGCTCATTATGTTAAGATTAATATTTGTAGAGCAAATTGACCTCATGCATACGTGTGTGTGCGTTTCTCTCCGTGTTTATTCGTGTTCAGATATTGATAACAGCGGCTTCGTGAGCAACTTTGAGCTCCAGGAGCTGTTCAGAGAGGCGAGTTTCTCCCTGCCGGGATACAAAGTGCGAGAGATCGCCGAGACCTTCATCGCTGGAGACACCAACAAGGACGAGAAGATCAGCTTTGAGGAATTTGTTTCTGTAAGTTCTGATGCAGTTTGTGAGCAAAGAATTCAACTTGTCCATCAAAACCACGCATGGAGTAACGCAGCCTGTCCATGTTCAGATCTTTCAAGAACTGAAGAGCAAGGAGTTCAGCGAGACGTTTAGGAAAACCATCACCAGGAGAGATGGGATCCGTTCCTTCGGAGGAACGTCAGGGAAATCCAGCGAGGGAACGCAGCACTCCTACTCTGGTGTGAGAGAGCATGCATTGTGTGTGTTGTTGTGTGTGTGTGCGTGCGTGTGTGTGTGTGTGTGTGTGTATGTGTGTATCATGCTTTATGTTGATTTTTCCTGAGATCTTTGATTGCTGTGATCTCGGTGTACCAAAAAGTGTGGCTCTCTGTGAATATATATAATGTGTGTGTAGATGAGGAAACGGTGGCATTTGTCAACTGGATTAACAAAGCCCTGGCAAAAGACAAAGACTGCCAACACCTGCTGCCCATGAACCCTGACGATGAAAGCCTCTTCACCTCTGTCCGTGATGGCATCCTGTTATGGTAACTCACACACACACACACACACACACACACACACACACACACACACAAGGACAAATCTGAGATTACACACTTCTGAAATGACATTAGGCAATTTGCTTACTCACTCACACTCCTTGTTCTCCTTCAGCAAAATGATTAACCTGTCTCAGCCTGACACCATTGACGAAAGAGTCATCAACACTAAGAAACTTGCCACTTTCACAATGACAGTGAGTAGAAAATCCATAATTAATCCTTCATAATACACTGCAAATACTAAGAAATGTGTCATGCATGCTAGTATGCTTTTTTTTATATATCTAATGAGTGATGGACAGAGCTAGGTGAGCTATTTCCCCCTCTTTCCAGTCTTTATGCTAAGCTAAGCTAACTAGCTGCTATGGCTCCAACTTCATACTGAGTAGACAAAAGGGACAATGGTATCTATCCTCTCATCTCACTCTGTGCAAAGAAGCAAATAAAAGTATTTCCAGAAATGTCAAGCTTTCCTTTTAACAAACATTTTTAAAGTTCTGGAAACTAAGAAAAAAACTCTTATCTCACGAAAATAGCTGAATTTATTTGATTTTTTTTTATTATAATTTGTTTTATATATATATTCTGTAAATGTCTCCTCTGTGGAGACGTAAGAAAAAAAAGAACAGTCACATATTTGTCCTTTTTTATTTTATAACTTGATGTACTTTGATGATGTTGTTGTTTAATAAGTTAGTTATTATTTGGAGGATTCAGGCCACAGCCTTTAATTTTGCTGAGCTGTTACAACAATATCCAAGCAATATCTGACTGAGCAAAAATGAACATGTTGATACACAATTTCACAATTTGTTTGTAGGAGAATCTGGTCCTGGCACTGAACTCAGCTTCAGCGATCGGCTGCACGGTGGTGAGCATTGACGCCCATGATCTGATGGCTGGGAAACCCCATCTTGTCCTGGGCCTGCTCTGGCAGATTGTCAAGGTTGGCCTCTTTGCTGATATAGAAATCAACAAGAATGAAGGTCAGTTCACACGCACACATACACACACAAGGTTATTTAAAAAAACAACAACATAACTTTTAATAAAGAGTGTTAAACTAATGACATGTGTGTCTTCAGGTCTGATTAGCCTTCTGGCAGATGAGGAGAATCTGGACAGTCTGATGTCTCTCTCCCCTGAGGAGCTGCTGCTCCGCTGGTTTAACCATCATCTACGCAACGCAGGAACAAACACCATCAGCAACTTCAGTGAAGATATCAAGGTCCTCCTCATAATACACACACGCACACACACACACACACACACACACACACACACACACACACATTTACACAAAAAAAGGTGTGTAATCCCTCTTTGTATTGTACACTGTAGGACTCGCGAGCCTACTTCTACCTGTTGGACCAGATTGCTCTCCAAGAAGAGAACGACTACAAAAGGAACGTCAAAATCGACATGAGCGGCATTAATGTGAGTCACTTTGTTTTATTATCCTTCAGATGTAAATTAGACAAAATATATTGACCTTCCTAATGGATTCTGGCATGATTATATGTACGTAGCGTCATGCACACGTGTCTTTTTTATGTGTATGTGAAGGAGCGTGATTTGGACCGAAGGGCTGAGCTGATGCTGCAACAGGCGGCCCGGCTGGACTGCAGACAGTTTGTGTCTCCTCATGACGTCACATCTGGGAACCTCAAGCTCAACTTGGCTTTTATAGCCAACCTGTACAACATGCACCCTGGTGTGCAGAAGACTCAGATCAATGGCGGCAACGGAATAGAAACTGCACACATAGAGCGTGAGACACCGATTTTGTCCAATGTCATTGCTTTTCTATCAACCCCAAATGAAAATTCAGTCATAAAATGCTGGCATGCACACTCATGCCAGAATGCGTACCATAATGGGAATGTGCAGATAACTGTTGTGAAGAAAAGCTCACAGGTCATAAACCCATTAAAAAGCCCAACCAAGTTAATATTTCAGGGCTAGTCAGGCAGCCATAAAACCAAACCTACCTTACATAAGCTGAACATTCCTACGAGGTGACAGTAACTGTGTGGCAACAACTGTGTGGCAACAACTGTTTGACGACGTGATGTGGATGTTCATCATGCCTTCATGTCTTTCCAGCTGAGTCCAACGAAGAGAAAACATTTAGAAACTGGATGAACTCTCTGGGGGTCTCTCCGTATGTCAACCACCTGTTCTGGTATGTCATCAGTTACACATTAATGTGGTTAACCTTATTAAGGACATGGGATGGAAATTTCCTATGCATCCATTTACCTATTTATAGGCTGCCCCGGTATAACCAGTAATGAGGGTAGAAACAGAGAGGGCAGCAGGATTTTTGTCATCTGGGCCATTAGGAAATCAGGGGAGCAACATCAGTGTCCTCTTTCAATACTAACATTTACAAATTGGCTTTTATTTAGTTTTACACTTACCTATATTTATTATATTAAAATGTGTATATCACATATTCTCTTGTGCTCTTGTGAGTATTTTCATTATATTATTTGCTCTTAGGCACTTTCTAAACTTGTTTTTCAAGTTGCTATATAAATAAAAGTTATTATTATCATGGTACAAAGTATTCTACTGGCATACTGGTGCCTTACTCAAGGGTTATATAGCTGAAAGGTTATTACTTCACTTTCTGTACACACATTTCCCCAGCTTCTCTTATCAGCCTCTCAATCTTAAATTGACCATCAATTTACATAAGATTATGTTTTTCTCTGTTCCACTTTACCCTTTTAGACTTCAGACCTATGATCTCCCAATTTATAATGTGTCATGAATAGGGTGTATAACCAGGATAAAAAAGATTCTGAGGTTGAGTCCATGTAAATCTGGTGGAGGCATATTGGATCCCACATTGATTTATCTATGTATTGGACCAGAAGTAATCAAATGTAAACAGTCTACAATAGACTGGACTAAGCCTGTAAAATATCCACAAAGTGTTAAACACCAACAAGAAGCCCATTTTTATTGCACAAGCCTGAAAATGACATGCTCAAAATAAAGTGACTCTCTTTAATTACTTTGTTAATTAGATTAATGGATGCTGAACTAAATTTAGCATTATGTAGATCTCATATTTTTTAACAAAAAAAGCAACTGTTGCTGCAGTGATAACGTATTTTCCTGTGTTTCCTGTGTTTCCTGTGTTTTTGTCTTGCAGTGACCTGTGTGATGGTTTGATCATCATGCAGCTTTATGAGAAGGTTAATGTGCCTGTGAACTGGAAGAAAGTCAACAACCCACCTTATCCTGTCCTGGGAGCCAATATGAAGAAGGTGTCCACATCAAAGAAATAGAAAGAAACATTTTAATGGGAAAATAAAAGGAGAGTAATATTGTATTTCCTCTCATGTCTCAGCTGGAGAACTGTAACTATGCTGTGAGGCTGGGCAGGGATGTAGCTCACTTCTCTCTCGTCGGCATCGGAGGAGAAAACCTGAACGAGGGGAGCCGAATGCACACCCTGGCGCTGGTCTGGCAGCTGATGAGGAGGTACATGCACCGGTCAAAGCTGTGGCACATAACAATTTGAGTGGTTTAGGTACAATGGCTCCTTGTACAGTTTTTAGTTGTCTATCCTGCTTGTTGTCGTCCAGGTACACAGTGTTGGTTTTGTCAGATCTGGGAGATGGGGAGAGAGTTGGAGATCAGATCATCCTCAACTGGGTCAACGACACCTTGAAGCAGAAACGAAAGGACTCACAGATAAGCAGCTTCAAGGTGTGTGTGTGTGTGTGTGTGTGTGTGTGTGTTTGTGTGAATGCATGGTGCATATATATATATATATATATATGTCACTGAGCGACTCAGAAGCTCTTTTGTTCCAGCAGAATTTAGATTCTTTAATGAACGCCTTTAGATGTGGTTTTTAGATTGAGCATCTTTCTGAGCATTTTCTGGTGTTATTTATTCTTTGTAATGTGTTTCTTGTCTGCTGTGCACTGTGGACTGTGTCTATTGTTGTCTGTATGAGTTTTTGGTGGCAAATGAGTGGGTTAATAAAGCTTTCTAATCTAATCTATACAAGTAAACACGTTCACATTGGACCCCGTTTCCCTGTTTTCTGCAGGACAAACTGATCAGCACCAGTCTGCCAGTGATTGACCTGATCGACGCCATCGCTCCCGGTACCGTCAAGTGGGACATGGTGAAGAGAGCAGAGAGAGGAGTGCTGAAGGATGCCGACAAACTCAACAACGCAAAGTAAAAGACAAAATCTCAACTGCCCCCCCCCCCCCTCCCCCCTTATTGCGTCTTCGTATTTGTCACTAGATCATCGTCTCGTGTCTCTTTCTGTTTCTCTCCCAGGTATGCGATCTCATTGGCGCGTAAGATCGGAGCTCGTGTCTACACCCAGCCTGACGATTTGGTGAAAGTGAACCCCAAGATGGTGCTGACGCTGTTCGCCTCCCTCATGGGCCACGGTATGAAAAAGGCCAACCACTGAAACAAACAGGAACCAGCCACCTGGAAACCAACCACCAATATACGTTCCATTTCTGTTTGCTTTTCATCTCCCCCCCCCCATGTTTTCCTCATCAATGTCATTTTTTCCCTTTGACCTTTAACCTTTCTGTGATCAGAGCAAGACACTGTGTTATTCTCTGTTTCTCTTGTCATGCAAACAATAAGCTTACCTAAAGTTGAAAATCATTTCTCATCAGCATGATGTTGTCTGTGATTTTACAGAACAAGCTCCAAATTGTTCTTTTCTGTATCATATTTGATTTCTGTTGACTTATTCTGCTATATGAACAGAAAAGCAGATACAGCAGAAAGAAAAGCAAAATCCTACACAAACCTATCCTTTGTGTCTGTAAATTTTGTGCAATGAATATTGCTATTTAATTATTAAAGAGAATCTATTAAATGTAACGAGTAACCTTGTGTGTGTTGTGTCTGGTTAAATAAAGAAGAAAATATATATACTCATGTGGATTTAGGGACACTGAGCTACTTCTTAGGACAATATAAAGGGAAGCATTGGATGTGATCCGATAGTGTTTTGAAAAACTGTAAAGTGAAAAAAGTGAAATATGCTATAAAGTGCACAAATATATTTTCTCCTCTTTGGTGACTGGTTCAGTATATCTGCAACACACTCAAAAGTGATTTTGAAATACACAACTTAAGCAAAACAAAAAAGTAGCCTATATGGTGATGTAAAGTCTAAAATGTTGAGGTACTTGTACTTTACTTGATTAATTCCATTTTCTTCTAAAAAAAAAAAACATTAAGATGTATTTTAACAGATTAAGCTACTCAGCAGTATATAAAACCACCGCACCTTTACCAGCTACAACATAAAAAGTATGCTTACACATTAATAAATTAGTAATTACAATCAATACATATATATACTTTATATACTATATATATTATACTGTAAATACAGTATGTATATATATATATATATATATATAAATACGTAAATATAGTATGTATAAATATATATATATATATATATATATATATATATATATATATATATATATAGTGTATTTACTTTTTTAGGTCAATTACTTCGCCAGGGGGAGCAGTTTGCACTTCGCGTTTAAACGTAGATGTATTGACCCTCGATGGCTGCCGTACCAAAACAAAAACGTCATTTTGGAGCGAAAGTTTTCGAAACCCTTGACAGGATGGACAGGACGTGTAACGCCAGAAGCGTGCTGGTTAAAAGTACGTTACCTCACAAAATGAATATCATATTTTGAAGAAGTTGTTTGTTGAAGTAGCGACACACAAAGAGACTGTAAACATGGAAGGACTGGAGATGTCTGCGATGATACCGGCTCTCCAGGAGCTCGCGAGGTGAGTGGCCGGCTAAAGTTGGCTAAGCTACGCTGTTAATAGCGTGCAATGTTTCACTAAAACGTGTGTTTGCAGTGCCAGCGCGGCTGAGTACGACCAGGCGGTGCAGAAGCCTCGACAGATCCTGTGTCAGTTCATTGACAGGATACTGACGGATGTGGATGTCGGTGAGTCTCAGGGAGTCTCGAGCGCGTGCAGGAGGTGGACATAATAACAGAAACACCTGACAGTACAGTACAGTACTACAGTACAGAACAGTACATAACAGTACAGTACAGTACAGTACAGAACAGTACAGTACAGTAGTACAGTACAGAACAGTAGTACAGAACAGTACAGTACAGTACATAACAGCTGGTTAAAGCTCTAAGAGTGGTAGTGGTTAGTGGAAAGTGGCAGGTGTTTATGTCTATTCAAATCTAGCTTGTACTCTTATCCTTTACATATTTGAGGTTATGGCCGACTAACTGACTTACTGTTCTCTTTCCCTAATGTGTTTTTTTTTAATGCCCTTTTCCTCACGCCACAATTTTGCTATGCGTTTTGTGTCTGCTGCAAGTCAAGTCTTTGTATTGTATAGTACTACTACTACTACTACTACTACTACTACTACTACTACTTCTTCTATATTTATGGCAGGACTTTTCTGTCAAAATTAGTTTATAGCTCAGTCGTATGCTGTTGCCACTTAAATGTCAGAAAGGCAGTATCTATGCTGTTACATTTATTTACCTGGTGGTCTTTTTTTGTCACAGCTGTTTTGTATCATAATCCTGACCAACCAGGGCTGTTTGGTTTGTTTATTGTTGTTGTTGTTGTTTTTGTCCTGTGCTCTTGATCCCCAGGTTGTGAACTAGTTGGTTAATCAAGTCTGTGTTCTTCCAGTTGCTCTTGGGCTGAATAAGAAGTCCAGTTCAGAGCCGGCCTGTGTGATGCTGCTGGACTTTGTGCAGCACATAATCAAATCCTCGTCTCTGATGTTCGCCAACCCTGCCTGCCAGCCTGCACAGTACCCGGACACCACACAGAGCTGTACTGGTACAAGATGCTCTTCAAACAGCTGCAATATTACATTTTTTTGGGAGTTTGAAAATGTCCAAAATGTTCAATTGTTATCTGTATTATTATTTTGTGCTTTTCATTTCACCTCTGATGTCTCCTCGTTCCTCCCTTGTTTCAGACTTTAGTAAGTGGGTGGCCGTCCGTTTGCTTCGCGTGGCAGCAGCTCCAGACTGTGACGTCATCCACGGGCGGGTCTCTGCCGCGTTGTGCTCTTTACTTCACACTCTGAGAGCCAGGGCGCCATTCATCTTCAGCCGCCTCACTCAGGAGCTCATTATTTTGGCCCAGGACCTCAGCAACATCCTGCACACTCATATTTCCACACTGGCAGGAAGTGGACACACTTTGGACATTCACAAACAGAGCCGCTGGCCTGTAACTCTCGAGCGCTTCAGCATCTCCCCCGGTTGTGCCTCCTCGTACCTCACCCCGTCTCCTCTGGTTCTCTCCTCGCCGGCTGCCCTGGAGTCGCTGAGTGCCGTGGCAATCGGTGTCGTCACTGACGCACTGCGGGGAGTTGTCTCCCGTCACGACGTCAGTGTGGCCTGGGAGACGGCTTGCTCCTTCCTGGCCAACGGCAACACCAGGTTGAGGAAGAGCTCCATGGTGATGCTGAGTCGCCTCGTGGAGCTGGGCGGGTTTCCTGCTGTGCAGGGCCACGAGTTCTTCACAGCCTACCTTCAGTTGCTGGAAACGCATGCCTACACGAACACAACGAACACAAACCCAGATGAGAAACAACCGTATGAAGGAGAGCTGCTGCATCTGACCCGCTGTGTGTTTCAGTCGTCTGGTGTCTCTCACTCCCACTTTGAGCCCATCTGTCTCTCGCAGATGTTCGAGTGCGTTTGTGCTCTCGGAGGCTGCGATGTCAAATTGGGGTCAGAGGTCACCGAATCACTCTGCTTGCTGTTCGGCTTCTTGCTATCCGTCGCCGTAGTTTATGAAAGTTCTGCATTGTTAAGAAGGCAGCGAGTCACAGAGGTCTGCAGGACGCTGGCACGCACCGTCGGAACAGAAGCTCAGGCTGAAGTAAGATTCTGTTCATCGCCTTTTTTTAAAAATCTCTCTCTCTCTCTTGCTGTTCCAACCCTTGTGACATCTTTCCTCTCTCGCCCTCCTCACATATCTGTGCTGCTTGTGTTTCACAGTGTGCGGAGGGGTTTCTCCGAGCCGCACTGAAGGCTGAGACCGCTGTGGTGATGCAGAAGTCAGGAGATGGAGAGACTGCTGCCAAGAAATCCTGCAAGTCTGCCTCCAAGTCAGTCAGCAAAACAACCAAAACATCTGCAGCGTAAGTTCATAAACATTCACAGCTGTGTTCTGTTTAGTAGTAAGTAGTGCAGTGGTGTAAAATATGGTGTTGTATGTTAAATTATTCTTTCACTTGTTTCACAAATATGTTGAAACACACCAAAAACAAAACCTGCATAGTTATGTTATCTCTTGTTTATTTTCTTTCATTTAATTAAGATTTCCGACATTTCTTTAATAATGACAGTAGAGACTTGATTTTGACTTGACACCTTGTCATTTAAATGATGTGTATCTGTGTCTGAAGCGAGGTGGACATGCGTGTCGGCAGTGAGGTTTGGGCTGTGGTGAACAGTCGTCTGGAGGAGCTGCTGACCTTTTTGATCTCTGACGGCCCTGAAACCAAACAGACCCTCTGTGCTCTGGAGGGTCTGGCCCTCATCCTCCACCTGGCAGCCCTCTGCTCCTCTCCCACCAGGTAGTACACAGACGTTTACGCCTGCTGTCGCTCTAGCGCTCCTACTATATAACTGAAATACTTAAATACTAACTGTCCAGTGTTTCTTAGGCTTGTTTTGTCTACTAAAAAAAAAACTATGAGAAAAAGTTACATTGCTGCAATTTTGTGATATTTCTTCTTTCACTGAGCTTATTATATCACTCTTGACAGTCCTTCTCCTCTGCTCTGGGTGCCCACTGAGACTCTGGGCCGGGCACTGAAGAGCTGTCAGTCAGTGTTAGAAGGAGGTCCTCAACCCGACTTAAACCAGAGCTACTTTCAGTCTGCTGTCCGGACTACTTTTAGGGTCCTGGACTCTATCCTCTACCTGACAAGTAAGGATACGCACACACACAAAAACACTTGTTATACGTCCTGTTCCTATGCTTTTTATTTGTTTTGCTGTGTTATTTATCTACTATCTACTTATTGTTTGTCACCTCTAAAGAATAGTTGCAATTATTCCCTACTAATGAATGTAAAAAGAAAAGCTAAAGTATATGGCAGAAATCAACCCCAAAGCACATCCTTTTAAGTTTAGTTCATTGATCGCCATCAGTTTTCATCCCCGTGTGTGTTTGTGTATGTTTGTGTAGTGAACAGCAACGGCGAGGACGGGCTCCAGCGGCGAGTGTGTGCTCTGCTGTCTCTTCCCTGGGTGTGTGAGAACAAGTCCGTCTCGGCCTACAAGAGTTCAGGATTCCCCTCCTGGCTGCCTGCCTTCGCTAACAGACTCAGCTTCTGTTACTGTGAGTGTTTATTCTGCCTCACAACCTTCGGAAACGTCTCACCAAAATTCCATTTTGGGATTCCTTCTCTCGTCACCTGTAGCTGCATCTTTTTGTGAAGTCAGGAGGAGAATATTTGTAAAACTGTTTCACGATAATTGTAACTTATTTTACCGGGCCGTTTCCACTGTGACAATTTTGGAGTGGCGTCAAACTCGATGTGTCTTTCCAGCATCTGAGATCCAGGCGGACTGTGTGTCACTGCTGGCCCTCCTGCGTCGTGGTGTGTACGAGCCGTGGCGGCTGTGCGTGTTTTCCAAGACGTTGCTGAGTCCAGATGAGGTGGTGAGAGCGGCGACAGTCAAGGCCTTCCCTCTTCTTCTTCACCACCTTGGAAACTCACACCAGAACCTCATCGGCACTTCTCTGCTGTACGCACAGATATGTGTATTAACAATATGCACACAATCACACACTAATATGACCATTGCAACTTGCTTAAGTGTCATTGTTTTGTCATTCTTTTGTGATTTTTGAGCTTATTTTATGTTTTTAAACTTTTTTTCCATGTTGTTCATGTCGTACCTTCTGACCGTTTGCAGTCCCAGGATGGAGGACAGCTCGGAGCAGGTGAAGAAGGAGCTTGCTAGGATAATCGGTCAGCTGACCTGTATCCAATCAGAGCTCTCCCAGCTCAGTGACACCCACACAGAGTCCACCCGTCTTCCTGAGATCCTCTGCCACCAACTCAGCCTTGCAGCAGAGCATTCTGGGAATACTTGTCCATCCCTCAGGGCGACTGTTGTCAGACCCTTCCTGCCACTGCTCAAACAGCAAGCTCCAAGTAGTGTTAAACAAGGTATTGTGTGCTGTTTTCTTTAACAATGAGCTTTTACAACATACAGAAAGCAGATTATTTTCAAATGCAGTATTATCTCATTCAGTTTATTTACTTATTTATTTCACTTTCTTAGCTTTCCTAGAAACTTTGCCTCACCTCTGCCAGCATGTTAAACTGGTTGGTGGCGACAGCGACTCCCAGGCGGTTCTCTGTGCTCTTATTGGTCTTATGGAGGACTCGGATCCAGCGGTCAGAACATGCTTCAGCCAATCAGTGCGCTTCCTGCTAACAGAGACCTCCAGAAACTCCGAGCAGGACTCTCTGAGTGAGGTGAGCAATTCTAGTGGTAAGACTCAAATGTCTCAACATAAAAAAAAACCCCATCATTTTCATTATGAATGTATTATTGTAAGACAAAAGAACATACAATATTGAATGTTAATTTAATTTGATATATTACTGATAACATGCAAATTCATGTTTCATACTCTCCCTTAAAGTCATGATTCCCATAGTTAAGTGAAAAAGTCAAGGAGGGGAAACGTTTTACATTTTTCACTTGGCTCATACAGTTTAAAACTGACCTTTTGTGGATTATAATTTGTATAAATGCTTGCTTTTTCATTTCTGAAATCGATGGTAAGGTTGATGATGTGTGTGTGTTTTATTTTCGCTATCTCAGCTACTGGTCACCCGTCTTAAAGAGGCGTTCAACATCGCTAAACTCAACAGAGACGACGACCTGCGCAACACTCTCATTCTCACCACCGGAGAGATTGGCAGGTACGGCGTCTTTACACAAGAGAACAGAATAAATAGCACCAGCTGTGTTGTGACCACTCAAAGTGTGACTAAAGCGTAAGGCTAGTAAAATGACCGTCATCTTTTTCTCATCTTTAAGTATGTGTTCATTTCTTCTGCAGCATCTATACTGTCTCATTGTTATTGCACACTACATTTTTCATTCTGTTTGTATTGATATACAGTCTGTTTTTAACACGTCTTACATCTTTTATTATCACTGAAATTTTAGTTAATGAAGAGATTTACATTTCTGAAAAGGTTTTATATATATATATATATATATATATATATATATATATATATATATATATATATATATATATATATATATATATATATATATATATATTATATATATATATATATATATAATATATATATATAAATATATCAATATATATATATATGTATATATATATATATGTATTTATATGTATATATATATATATATATATATATATATATTTATATGTATATATAAATTGTTTTGGTTAAAGTTGTTCACCTCTCTCCTCTCCTGTCAGAGCGTCTCAGGGAAATTTGGTGTCGTTCTCTCTGCTGCGGCTGCTCCACTGTCTGCTGTCCAAGTCGTCCCCGGTGTCTGTAG
The DNA here is from genome assembly GCA_016806645.1 of Ophiodon elongatus. NCBI lineage: Eukaryota > Metazoa > Chordata > Actinopteri > Perciformes > Hexagrammidae > Ophiodon > Ophiodon elongatus. The sequence goes on along the minus strand of JACSYO010001340.1, from coordinate 332,532 downwards.
CTGCTTACGCTCAGATCAGAGCCCTGGCCACTGCCAAAGGTCTTAAACTTCAAACCCTCTTCAGCCAGTACAAGAACCCAATTTGCCAGGTATAAAACCTTTAATGCTGCTCTAATGAATCTGGGCTATAAGCCGATGCTCATGGAGAAATGTATACATTATCAGTCCACAATTATATGAATAATAATATGATATGTAAACAATACCGTAATCATTTTTGTTTAAAAATGTGCTGCAGGACTTTTGTTTTCAATTAGTGTTAATGTTCAATTAGTTTGATGATAATGGTTGTTGCGGAACAAGGTCTCCAAACAACTGTGTGGAGAATTATGAAGTACATTCTTTCCTGATTGTCAATTGCATTGAGATTAATTAGTTTTTACGTCAAGAGATTTGGATGTGTGTGCAGTGTTTCAGAGATGTGAGGACGTGCTGGCTTTAATTAGTTATTTCTTTTTCTCTGTGTGTTTAGTTCCTGGTGGAGTCGCTGCATTCTCGTCACGCGTCGGCCTTGCGAAGCACACCCGACCAGGGCAGCGAATCAGCCAATCAGAGAGAGCTCGCTCTGGACATCCTGGCTCAGATCGCACACGCTTTTGATTTCCCAGACCTCCACCGCTTCCTCACTGTATGCCATACACGTACTTTAACTCCACAAAAGTCCACAGTTTATACAGTCTACAGTATGTTGTGATAGTACATTGAGACTGTATTATGTATATGTACATGTGTGTTTTCTGAGCACATACATTTTTATGCCCCATACTAAACTATAAACAGAGGACACTACAGGTGCTCCTGCCCTACCTGGCAGCCAAAGCGAGTTCGACTGGCTCCGCCCTCATCCGTACCCTGGCCAATGAGCTGAAGGCAAACAGGAGAGAGATCCTGATCAATAACTTCAAGTACATCTTCAGCCATCTGGTCTGTTCCTGCACTAAAGAAGAGCTAGAGAGGGCTTTCCACTACCTGGAGGTATTATAAATGTTATCCTACCTTACTGCAAGCTACAGTAAAGGCAACAGAGCAATTAGTCTTGCATTGTGGCCATGTTGTTGTTGTTATTGTAGTGGTTACTAATGAATTTAGATGTCAGTGGCATTGTAATTGGAATAAATGAGTAGTAAAAAAAGGCAGTGACCTTTTAATGATGAAACCTGACACCCACGTTAATATAAATATAGGAGTCCACCCACTGGGACAAAAGTAACCTTTGGCAGAAATTAATATTAAAGGGATAGGTTTTTTTTTTTTTAAGTGGGTTTATGTGAGGTACTTATCTATAGTCAGTGTATAACCTACAGTAGATAGCGGTCAGCACGCCCCCAGTTTGGAGAAACCGACATGAGTACCAGCACGGAAGCACAGCGATGTACTGCTGAGGACGGGCAGCAGCACAACGTATTCTAGCCACCTAAAAAAAAGTACCCACGAAAAAAATGTATATCAATGTCACAAGTGTACGCTATGTTTGTGTGTTTTCACCAATCGGTTAGTTTGTTTCTGGTATTTGGTCACTTTGGTTAGTTCAGATTCACCAAAGTCCCACCATAACACAAACAAACTACCTGATCGAGGCAGCGTTCGACCAGCAACGTCTCTGTTTTTGAGCGGTAAAATGACTCTTTTTGTCAACGGAGTCCGGTGACTTGGAAGAGAGTGTAGATAGATACAATGACTTCAGTTCCCCGTTGTAAAGGGCTATCTGATGGCCAATTAAATTGCTGGAAATATTTTTAATGAAGCTTACATTTTAATTGATATTGATTGTTTTAGGTGGCTAAAAAAACGTTTGTTCATAAATAAAGCAATGATTGTTTTCTATAGTAAACATTTAGATTACCAGACTGACCTGTATTTGTTTTCCTAATATTCTCTCAGAGTGAGACAGAGATTGAACTGGGCTCTCTGCTAAGGCAAGACTTCCAGGGTCTTCACAACGAGCTGCTGCTGCGCCTGGGAGAGCACTACCAACAGGTCGACACACACATAAATATTGAATATATATATATATATATATAGATATATATTGAACATAATTCACGTAGTTCAAAACTAGTTATTGTTTACATGTGTGTTTTACATTTCTGTGTAGGTATTTAATGGTCTGGCTATCCTGGCTTCCTTTGCGTCCAATGACGACCCGTACCAGGGTCCCCGAGACATCACCATCCCAGAACGCATGGTACGTGTTTAATGTGCTATTACAGCTCTATCTTTTTACTAAATAGATAGTAATAGACATGCTGTGGAATTACTAGTGTGACAGTGTTACTCAGTTCAAAAGGAAACAAACTACAGTGCATTTATTATACTTCATATCAAACAAACAAAGCATATTTTTGGACTCTGGTAAACAACTTTCGTGTACATGACATAAAATAAAGTATATATAGCAAATTATTAATATATAATTAGTAATCAATAATCCGCTCTCTTTTTATAGCATGAAACATGAATATTTTTCCTCACTTGTCTTTCTTTGTTCATCGTGTGACAGGCGGACTACCTGCAGCCGAAGCTGCTGGGAATTCTCGCCTTCTTCAACATGCAGCTGCTCAGCTCCAGTGCAGGAGAGAAGGACCGCAAGAAGTTGGTGTGTGATCCTCGCCCGACAACTAATTTGATATTTCTGAATGTATTGTTTCAGTAAGAGGGTTCACAGAGCTACCAATTGAGGTCAATGTTGTTCACAGCAATATTCTGTTGGATTTGGTAAATGCTGTTGTTTGTCCCCTGTGATTCTGCTCAGCTTGCATATATAAAAAGAAAGTGTCCGCCTGTTTTCTTTGGGTTTTTTTTTGTGCAGGCATTAACCAGTGTGATGGCTCTAATGCGACTGATGGGCTCCAAACACATCAGCTCTGTCAGGGTAAAGATGATGACGACGCTCCGCACGGGTCTCCGATACAGAGAGGACTTCCCTCTGCTCTGCTGCCAGTCAGTACACAAACTCACTGCATATCTGTAGTTCTCTGCTTCTGTTGTTCAGTTTCCCTGACCACCCACAGTTAAGGCATATGAGAAGGTTGCTAGAGATCGCTGAACCACTGACCAAAAAAGGGCAATTTCTAACAGTTTGATTACATATTTGATAGAACTTTGAATAATTGAGCCCTCTTTGTCGACTCATTCATGCCACAATCCTGTGTGACTAGCTCAAGAACCTTTCTCCTGATTCTGTGTGTTAATTCCTTCCCCCTGTGTGGACAGGACGTGGGAGTGTTTTGTGAGGAGCGTGGAGCCGGCACACTTGGGTCCTCTACTGAGTCACGTTATTGTTGCACTCCTGCCCCTGATCCCACTGCAGCCCAAAGAAACTGCTGCCATCATCCGCTTCCTGATACTGGACAACAGGTAACGCACACATAAACACATTTTAAAAGAAAGTTACACATCTAAAACATATGAAGGGAAAAACCAAACTAAATGTCATCTCTTTCCTGCTTTAATTAAAACATTTTCCCACAGGGAAGAGGTCAACGACTACCTCCATGAGATTTACTTTCTGCCAGACCACCCTGAGCTGAAAGACATCCACACTGTTCTGCAGAACTACAAGAAGGTCAGTATGGACAAGCGGATGATCATGGCGATGAAGTGAATGCAGCCGGTGGCGAGGATTATTTATTGATATCCGTGGTAGAACATAAGAATATCCTCTAAATGTCTGATTGCATCCAGCTGACGGCCAGCAGCAGTGACCTGGCCACAGCGCTGCAGCTCTCCATGAGGGCCGTGCAACATGAGAACGTCGACGTCAGGATTCACGCGCTGACCAGCCTCAGGGACATGATGCACAGCAAGCAGGTACCCAAACGCACACGCGGCTTGTTAGACGACGACCTCTGAAAGGACCAGAGTCCAAGATTTGCCGTTGCAAGGTTATAATAGACCTTTCTACTATTCTATTACTGAGCAGCTCCACCGCGATGGTTAGTTCTCAAGTGCCTTTCAACGCTGCGGTTCACCGGCATGTCTTAAACTTACCATAAACGTCCCATAGCGTACCATAAATATGTGTTTTTGTTTATGTTGTGGACTGCAGGAGTGGCTGCTGCGGCAGGTTTGTGCGAGTGAAGCCGTGGAGCCTGTCATCTCCAGCCTGGTGTCCGTGCTGCTGAAGGGCTGCCAGGACTCGTCCCCGGAGGCCAGGCTCCTCTGTGGGGAGTGTCTGGGGGAGATGGGGGCCGTGGATCCCGGACGTCTGGATCTGTCACACACTCAAACCCATGGCGACCGCAACACCTTTGTGGTAAGCAAGACAAGCCCAAAGATGTGCAAGTACAAAATAAACATACACGGTACCTAGCTTGTAACTATGGCAATATGTCCAGCATACTTAAGTAAAAGTCTGCATTTAGAGACCGTATATTCTTCTGTGAACAGCGTGGAGTCGATGATCCCAACTTCGCCTACGACCTGCTGACTGAACTGACCAGAACGTTTCTGGCTTACGCTGATGATGTGAGAGCACAGGACTCCTCTGCCTATGCAATTCAGGTACTCACACATGTGAAAACACTCACTTTGCACTTTAATTTGTGTGTGTGTGTGCTTTTCAGTCTGCACGAATAATAATAAATAGTCCCGTAAATCTCAAGAGCTCACACTCGACACTGCACTTCCCCGGGTCCACCGGGAATATACCTGAGTGAAGGTGATCGGATGAAAAGTTGCCGATGCCTTGTCTGTAACATGTGTTTGTGTCGGTGTCCCGTAGGAGCTGCTGTCCATCTTTGAGTGTCGTGAGGGTCGAACCGACTCACCGGGGCGCCGTCTGTGGAGGAGATTCCCAGAGCAGATTCAAGAAATACTGGAACCACACCTCAACAGCAGGTATTCACGTTTATAAATACATAGACTTTAGACAGTTATTTAATTGTCTCACACGTAACTCAGAGATCAAATCCCTGACGTGAAAGTTATTTCTTCTTTGTCCTAGTTCTTACCCCATCTCTCCTCCCTCTCTATCTTCAGGTATAAGAGCAGTCAGAAGGAGGTTAACTGGTCCAAACTGAAGAAGCCAGTGTACTTAAGCAAGAGAGGCAGCAAATTCTCTGATTGGTCAGCCACCTGGGCCGGGTACCTCATCAGCAAGGTTAGCTGGGTCATCTTTCATTTCTACAGCCAAACAGATACACATCTAATTGATCATGTATCCATCTCTTCCAATCTGTCAGATGCTTCCCACTTTGCATTTTATAGGACTGATTCTGTCTTTCTGGAGAATCTTTTTTTCGCAGTGGACCTAATAACATTATGACATTTTGAGTATCAAAACGGAGGTCAGAATATCTACAAAGACGATTCTTGACGAACTGTCACATGACAAGCGTTCACTAAAAAACATGCAATGGTTTTAAACACATTGAGACCAACGAACAAGAGACAGGGTGAATATTCAAGAAAGTATGACGTTGAAGACAAATATAAATAAATTGCATTGAGCACATGTTGTGTTTTAGGTGAGACATGAGCTGGCCAGCAGAGTGTTCACCTGCTGCAGTTTCATCATCAAACACGACTACAAGGTCACAATCTACCTGCTGCCTCACATTCTGCTCTACATGCTGCTGGGCTGCACACCTGCAGAGCAACAGGGGGTGAGGACTGTGTTTCTAGATCTGTTGATCCAGGTTTTTTGGGTTAGTTTTATTTTGTCATTAATACCACGCCCCCTTCCAGGTAACGGAGGAGATGCTGGCCGTGCTGACGGCGGAGGATGGACGGGGAGGGGGGCCCGGTCAGGGGACGGCCTCCAGCCTATCACAGCTCAGCACTCAGACTGTGTTCAGCATGTTGTCTCACCTCACACAGTGGAGCCGCCACATCCTCTACTCCAAACCCAAACACAACGGTTAGTGACACCCAATGCACAAATCTCTGGTGTCTCGGTTTTCACATCAGTTCCGGTAAAACAACTTTTTAAGTTATTGACCCCATTTGTTTGCAGATTTGTTTTTAGAAAATGTAAATCAGCGGGCTTTAGGCTGAATCATGTGTGTTGCCTAAGTCGGTGACAACAGAACAGACAATTATTTACAGAAAAATGTAGTTAATGATTAGTTCGGAAATATTTACACCTTAGTTTTCGATTGAACTGAATGTAATTGCGTGCATCCTTGGTGTTCACTGACCTGCATGATTAACTCACTCTCTTGAATTCTAAAGCTAAAATGTTTTTTACTGCAGAGAGCGGGGAGTACCAGCGTGTGGTGGCCTTCCTCAAAGGTATTCCACAGGACGTTCTGGCCAAGGCTTCTCTGCGGTCCAAAGCGTACACTCGTGCCCTCATGCACTTTGAAGCATACATCTTAGAAAACAAAGAGAACATCCAGGACCATCTGACCTTCCTGCAGGTCAGTTAAATGTATTTCTTCGCTAAAGTGTGAGCTCAGAAGAATGTTACAATTACATAGAATTAGTTTTTAGAGCAATTCGACAGCTGAAACTATTTTAAAAAAAAAAAAGGTAAAATAAATGTTATGTTTTGTTTTACGAGTAATCATAAAACGTGTTGTGATCAGGAATCTGAAATCCATTACCCTAAGTTACCGTACTCTGCTTCATGCATTTAAGTGCATATACCTACATTAACTCATTAGGTGCAACAGTGCAATTCTATATTTTCTGGTACGATATATAAAATCCTGTTTAAGAGTGTGGAAGACGAAATACTTTGCTATTACACATTATTGCTGATAGATGATGATCGTTGACACCTCACCCCATTCACTGACGATCACACCATAAGCTCATCTTTCTAAATGTATAATGATTTGTCACCAACTTTAACAAAAGAGTGGTTGAGGGCTAGAACAATATGGCTGAATTATGGCTGATTTAAAAATGTTATTTTCTGATTATGATTCACAATATGGTTAATGAAAGCGAAATCAGACTGCTGTTAAAAGCAATTATATGTTCTACCGTTATGTATTGCATGACCCCAAACAACAGAAATGTATAGAACAATAAAATCATAAGATCTTATCATTACAATGTGATGCTGCTAAAAGTCAATAAACAATCATGTTGAAGTGGAAGTTGCAGCTCTCTGAAATATGTTTGATGCAGACTCTGTACGCTGCCATGCATGAGCCCGATGGAGTGAGGGGGGTCAACGCCCTGAGGAGGGAGGAGCCGTCGCTACGGGAACAGATACTGGAGCATGAGAGCATCGGCCTGCTCCGAGACGCAACCGCCTGCTATGACCGGGCCATACAGCTGGAGTCGGACCAGGTACACACACACACACACACACACACACACACACACACACACACACACACACACACACACACACACACACACACACACACACACACACACACACACAGTACCATGTTTAATTGCCTTGCTATTTCTGCTTTTCATTCTTAACTTCTTCTTCTTTTTTTTTGGTGTAATGGCAAACCATCAAAACGTCTCAAGATGCGTGTGTATATATATTGTAGAATGTGTTTAGTGCTGCAGTATGCAAACAGTCTATTTTATAACTTGTAGCTCATGGTCCTCCAGGTTAGATTTCATTGATAAGTTCTACATTTGCTTTATAAAATGTTGCCAAAGTTTTCAGTTCTCAGTTCATCACTGCAAGCAGCAGTAGTGCAAGGTTTAGAGCAATAGTATATAAAGAAAACTATATATATTATTGCCTATATTAGGATAAAAGATAACAGTGTGTTGTCAGCTCCTATTTGTTACACTCCTGTATCTTTCTGTAATTCTTTCCTTATTTCATCATTGTCCCTTTGTGTATAGATCGGTCACTACCACGGGGTGATGACCTCTATGCTCGGCCTGGGACAGCTGTCAACAGTCATCACTCAGGTCAATGGAGTACTGGCCAGCAAGTGAGACACACACATATTGTACATTATGGCCCATCCTATACTCACTGAAGTTTATTTTTAATTCAAGTTAAATCCATTTTAACTGGAGGTGGAGAAGGTCTCGATGGTGTCTCAACTAATGGACTATTGTATTTTATACTTAGATATCATGTATGTCAGTTAAGATCCACTGAATATAGCTATGTATGCACATATTAAGGCACCAGTGGAAGTCGGAGCTGAACACCTACAGAGTGGAGGCGGCCTGGAAGCTCGGAAAATGGGACCTGCTGGAAGATTATTTGAGTTCAGGTAATAAAACACACAGATGATCCATGAAAGCTGCAACATATTGAACTGTCCAGTGATATATCTAGTGAAACATAAAAGTTAATGACTAAGTTTTGCACTACCATTGTGTCTCCAGACCGCCAGTCCAATACCTGGGGTGTCCGGCTCGGCCAGTTACTGCTGTCAGCTAAGAAGCAGGATGCCGAGACTTTCTATGAGAAGCTGAAGTTGGTGAGGAAGGAACAGGTCGTCCCTCTGTCTGCAGCCAGTTATGAGTGTGGCACCTACCAGAGAGGATATGAGTACATTGTCAGGTCTGTGTGTGTGTCAATGTATTCTTGGAATCAGCTACATTTTGCATGTAATTATTATTTTTCCTGGTTGTCTGTATCAATAACTTGTGTGTCTCTGGTTAGGCTCCACATGCTCAGCGAGTTGGAGCACAGTTTTACTGAGCTGCAGACACAGAGGGAATGCTCCGCCCCCAGCCTCAGTCATCTGCCTCCTCATTGGTCGGATCGACTGGAGATGACCCAGAATTCCTTCAGGGCCAAGGAGCCGGTCCTGGCCCTCCGCCGTGCCCTGCTCAGCCTGGGACCGCAGTAAGAATGTAGAAGAATTTGTGTTATCAGTGTGGCTCTGGACCAGCATCTTCACAGTATTTATTTCGTAGTTATTTGTTATTTAACCTGAATAACTCATGGGCACATTGTCGTGCCTTGAAATCCGTGAGAATGCGATCATCTTACCTGACCAGCCAGATGGTTTGTTTACACAAAACCGTTTGAGAAGCCGTCATTGGGCAGGCACGTTCAAAAACAATGGCAGGTGATTGGACGAACCATCTGTCAATCAAACTCTTGCAGAAACGAGTCGGGAGGAGAGCGAAAACATCTTTTCCATTTCTTAAAAAGCCTTCAGTGTCGTTCTTTGCTCTTCTTTCAATGAAGAAAACTCCCCGTTTCTGATATAACTGATGCTATTGTCGCATCTACGCCAACCTCTTTAGGAGCCGGCATCCCGGCCGTCTTAGCGCCTGACTGAGATGCAAACCTGAAGAAAAATCGGTGTCAATTGAACAAGTTCAGGCCACGTCACCAATCGGGCCTTGTGTTTTCTCTGCAGGCCAATGAGCAGCGAGCTGGTTGGGGAGTGCTGGCTGCAAAGTGCCCGCGTTGCCAGAAAGGCAGGACACCACCAGACGGCCTTCAATGCACTCCTGAACGCAGAGAACACACACCTGGCCGAGCTGGTCACAGAGAAGGCCAAGTGGCTTTGGACCAAGGTAGAACCAACCCGTTTAACACAGTTTGCACCTCTTTGTCTAAAATACACAATCAGTATTTCCTGTGTAAAGCTGACCCTGTTTCGCACCTGCTTTACAACTAAAACTCATTAATAACGAACCAACTTCTAGCATATGTGCTTTCTTATTCACAATTCAGTTGTTTTTTTAATACACGAAGTGCACACACACACACACACACACACACACACAAAACAACATTAATTCAATCTTGGTGTGTCGTCAGGGCGATGTGCACGAGGCCCTGATCGTCCTGCAGAAGGGCGTGGCCCAGTGTTTCCCCGAGGATCAGTCACTGACGGACCCTCGCAGCCTCCAGACCAAAAGCAAAGCCATGCTGCTGGTGGGACGCTTCATGGAGGAGACGGCCAACTTTGAGTCCAATGCCATCATGAAGGCATACAAGGTAACAGCCATGATATTGTTAGAGGGGGTGAACCACAGCAGAAAGTCAAAGGCCTTGATTAAACGAAAATAATATAAACACATTTACAAACTGGACATCATTGGTATTCATTAGTTTCAATATGCATTTTCTCAGGTATCTTTTTAAAAAAAAAAAGTTGTAAACATGCAATCACGATTTTGTAGACCAATTAATTGATTAAATAATAAAATAGGCAAATTAAGCAATAAAATGTTAGTTGCAGCCCTGCTTTAAAGTGTGTTTTCTGCGTTTCTTAGGATGTGACCAACCTTCTGCCTGAGTGGGAGGACGGAAACTTCTACCTCGCTAAGTATTACGACAAAGTGATGCCAATGGTGACTGACAACAAGCTGGAGAAACAAGGGAACCTCATCCGATATATTGTCACATATTTTGGAAAGTAAGTTACTGTTCTTACTGCCGATACCCAGCCCTTCAGTCTATGATCAAAGTGTCTTTACTCCACCATAGACTCATTGGTTTCTTTATCATGCATTTATTTGGGGTCGTCTCCCTCCCAGAGCCTTGCAGTTTGGAAACCAGTACATCTACCAGGCCATGCCTCGCATGCTGTCTCTCTGGCTGGATTTTGGAGCCAAAGTGTGCGAGTGTGAGAAAGGTAGGTGTAAGCGTTAAATAAAAATACACACAGGGTCAATGAGATACTTCCTGTGTCTGTCCTACCCACTAGCAGTTCCACCACTTTATGCCTATTTACTTACAAAGACAGAAAGAAATATGTAAACGCATTCAAACCCGATCCACACATCCCTCCACCACAGCGGGGCGAGCAGACAGACAGATGCGACAGGAGCTGGGGAAAATCAACACGGTGGTGAGCGAGCACTGTGCCAACTTGGCGCCGTACCAGTTCCTGACCGCCTTCTCCCAGCTCATCTCCAGGGTGTGCCATTCCAGCGACGAGGTCTTCACCGTCCTCATGACCATCGTGGCCAAAGTCTTCCTGGCGTACCCCCAACAGGCTATGTGGCTGATGGCCGCTGTCTCCAAGGTGTGTGTGTGTGCGTGTGTCTGTGTGTGTGTGTGTGTTGCCTTGGTAACAATCAGGAACTTGTGTGCTGAATCCCTGCAGTTAAATTTCCCGAGGCATGGTCAAGAAGTCCTAAACACTGAATATCTGCACATCCACCATCTACTAGAAGTGTATACTTTATACTGTGTGTATGACACAATGTGTGAACTCTGACTTTTGTGTTTTTTTTTTTTCTTTTATATAAATAATTTTATAATTGTTGTCATTTAACAGTTGAGTTCCCTTTGCTTTCATTACAAATCCTTGATTGATACTTATTGTGGGATTGATTGACCAGATGTTTTAATACCTGAATTAACTCACAGATCTACTAATTGCTTCTGTAATAACCTCACATTCACTCCCGACTGTGTGTGTTTTTATTTCTTTCTTTCAGTCTTCCTACCCCATGCGGATGAACCGCTGTAATCAGATCCTTAAGAAAGCAATTAGTCTCAAACAGTCTCTGGAGAAATTCATTGGAGATGCCAACAGGTTGACTGACAAGCTGCTGGAGCTCTGCAACAAGCCGGTACACACACACACACACACACACACACACACACACACACACACACACACACACACACACACACACACACACACACACACACACACACACACACATTCATACATTCAAATTATGTTACATAAAATTTAATAGAAAGTTCACTTCCAAACTGGCAATCTTATGAAGATTATGTAAACTATAGTTTGTCGAGTCTTAATCTTAAAAAGCTTCTTTTTTTTTAACCTCAAAATGACAAATGTGTAATTATTATATAGCTTAATTTCATCATATTACTTTCATACCATGGTTTTCTGCATTGCATGGCACCCTAAGGTACGATTCATTTGATACATGCATTGTTTCATAATGATTTTCAATGGGGTGTGGAGCCACAGCATAAAAATATAGTTGTTCACGCGCTATAAAATACTCCTAGGTGAATATGGACCAACACATTTTATTGGTTGACAAGATTAGATTAGATCAAATAAACATTTCTTGATCCCCTTCAGGAACAGGAGTGCTTGCTGTAGCCAGTAAAAGAGGGACACATACAAATAAACCTTGTAAAAGAAGCAATGAATACATATTTCTGTGAATGTTTCTTTCAGGTGGATGGTAACAGCACCACCCTCAGCATGAGCGTTCACTTCAAGCAGCTGAAACGTCTGGTGGAAGAGCCGACCTTCAGCCAGATCCTGATCCCACTGCAGTCGGTCCTCATCCCTACGCTGCCCTCTACTGGCGGGGCAAACACACAGCACGACGCCTTCCCCGGACACTGGGCTTACCTGGACGGTTTTGAAGACAATGTAAGTAAAAGGGAAAGATAATGTTGATTTTTGTCATAAATGTTTTAGTAGGAAGGTGCCTGATGACCGTTACAAAGATCATTTTCAGGCAAAGAGTCATAAAGCAGCATTATCTGAGAAAATTCAGATTTTATGATCACAGAAATCATCTTGAACTGTTGATGCCTCGTAGCTCTAATCTGTGTGTGTGTGTGTTTGTTTGTGTGAAGGTGGAGATCTTGGCCTCCTTACAGAAGCCTAAGAAGATAAGTCTGAAGGGTTCAGATGGGCGGAGCTACACCATGATGTGTAAACCCAAAGATGACCTGAGGAAGGACTGCAGGCTCATGGAGTTCAACTGCCTCATAAACAAGGTGTTTGTGTGATATTTGTTTACTAACTGTACAATATTTTTTGTTGTATTGATATTATGGAGAAGTAGTGGTCATCTAAAGTAACACCGTCAATATTGTATTATGCATTCCAGTACATTGCAATGCCATTCACACAGCCATATTCCTTAATTCCTTAACTCTGAACAGTCTGAACGGTGACAAGAAATTATAGAAAAAGTTCATAAATAAATACATAGTATGTCTCTATGATCAACTTAGAAAAGAAAAATGTATCAGTATATACAGTAAATTTACACAGACACATATTTCCCTCCATACTTACTATGAATATACATTGTTTTTACACAAATAATACAGTAAATTGATCACATTTTCTGACAATTGTAACCTTTCATAATCCACATTATCATTCTACTTTTCCTTCAATATAATTCCACCTTTTTTTTTTAAGTCTTGGGTGTTAAAATGTTATCAGTTAATGCCTCCATAGATTGTAAAATAGATTTATGACAGGGCTGTGGTATGAATCGTATTAGATTGTACCTAATAAATCAGTATCGCTGTGTTAAGTTTACTGCATGCGTGTAAAATGTGTGACCACACTCTAAAATCAGCAGTATTTATTGCGTGTGTGTGTCTGTGTGTAGTGCCTACGTAAAGATGCTGAGTCAAGGCGGAGGGAGCTCCATATCCGTACCTACGCTGTGATTCCTCTCAATGAGGAGTGCGGCATCATCGAATGGGTCAACAACACCGCTGGACTTCGACACATTCTCACCAAGCTGTATAAAGAGAGAGGTATACTCCCACTTAAAACCTCAAAGTAGAGATAAACTAACTGTCCGCTTCATAAATGTTGTGAAAACATTTAATTTGGTCACATTTTGATGTGCGTTCTAGGTATCTACTTATCAGGTAAAGAGCTCAGGAAGCTTATTCTTCCGAAGACGGCCCCTTTTGAGGAGAAGCTACGAATCCACAAGGAGGTGCTCTGTGTTCGACACCTTCCTGTATTCCATGAGTGGTTCCTCCGGACCTTCCCCGACCCCACATCATGGTACGGCCCGACCAGCAACTCCGCTACAGTTTATGAGGACTATTTTTTCAAAAGCAGTGTCAATTTTATATATATATATATATATATATATATGTGTGTGTCTGTGTGTGTCTGTGTATTTTGCCAGGTTTGAAAGGAGCATTTTCAGTTCTGGATTTTTAAATGTAGAACTTTTTGGATGGTTTTACATTTCAAAAGAGTCCAGTTGGGTTTAAAGTAACAGAGCAGCAGAGAATGTTGGCATTTTTAAAAGCATCTCAAAACCTATCTATTTAGTCTGGCTTTTCAATTGGGCTTTATTTATGTATATTTTTAAGTATTTATTGTGTTTTAGCTTTTTAGTCTGGCCTTTCAATTGAACTTTATTAATTTAAGGGGGGGGGGTGATTGATTGATTTAGGTTGCGGTTAAATACAGAGATACGATTTTCCCCAAGCAATCTCACTCATTCTTTGTGTTTACAGGTACAGCAGTCGCTCTGCGTACTGCCGCTCCACCGCTGTGATGTCCATGGTGGGCTACATCCTGGGTCTGGGAGATCGCCACGGAGAAAACATCCTCTTTGACTCTTTCACTGGGGAATGTGTTCACGTCGACTTCAACTGCCTCTTCAACAAGGTTTGTGTTTTTGTCTCAAATTGTCTTTGAATATAAATGAATTAGGATGAATAAATTGCATGAATGTACAGATTTCTATTGACGGATTAATAAATGTGTCAATAGAAATTATCATTTAGAATTCATAGATAGTGTTTTAACTAAACCTTTTTCTGTTGCCTGCCCTTTCCCCTCATTTCTCCCACGCTCCTTCTTTCCCGCTCCACTAGGGGGAGACGTTTGACGTGCCTGAGGTGGTTCCCTTCCGTCTGACCCAGAACATGGTCCACGCCATGGGGCCCATGGGCACCGAGGGCCTCTTCAGACAGGCCTGTGAGGTCACTCTGAGACTAATGCGAGACCAGAGGGAACCGCTCATGAGGTACATAAATACTTTATGATCATACACCCTAAAAACCTTGTCTCAGTGGAGTACAGAAATAATGTTTTTAAAAGACATATGTACCAAGCAGATGAATAAATAAATACAGACCATTTTTAAATCAATTGATTTCTAATATACTTGACCCTTTAAATATGATTATATGTGTAATATCAATGTTTTTCTCTGTTACTGTTTTTTAAAAAGGTTTCCAAATTTACATTTTTGTTTTTAATTTCCCCTATTAAGTGTACTTAAGACCTTCCTTCATGACCCGCTGGTGGAGTGGAGCAAACAAGCCAAAGGACATTCAAAAGCTCAGGCCAATGAGACAGGAGAGATAGTTAATGAAAAGGTGTGTGCATTTTGAAAGTGGACTTTTCTTTTAGAGCAGCGCGCACGTCTAATACAACCTATAAATGTCACCGTTTTTTGTCTTGACTCTTCACCCCTTCTTTTTTCTTCCAGGCGAAAACCCACGTGTGTGACATCGACCAGCGTCTGCAGGGAGTAATAAAGAGCAGGAACAAAGTGCTGGGTCTACCCCTGTCCATAGAGGGACACGTCCACTACCTCATACAGGAAGCGACAGACGACAAACTGCTCTGTCAGATGTATCTGGGCTGGGGGCCCTACCTGTAAAACACACGCCTACGTTTACGAAATGAGAGGAAAGCATTTTGAAGAGAACTTAAGATGCTTTTCTGTTATCGAATGCCGACACAAGACAACCTGAACTACCCTCCAAGGTGGCTCCAACCAAGTATAACAACAGAGAAATGCTTAAGCATGTAAAGTTTGTAATAACGACACAAAAACCTTCACAACTGTTCGCTGAAGAGCTCTTTATAATGCCCTTTGTTTATTCTACTACTTCCATCATTAAGTTTCCTGTTTTCTGGAAACAAAAGATATTTGTTGCATTGCTGTACATTCTCTTGTAATAAAAAGATGTGTTTGCAGATTTTACTTTGTAGGTAAATGTGTATGTAAGTAGTGTGTCTTCTAATCTCGTAATCCTCCTGAGACACTTTAGCAGTCAGATTGTTTTAATCCCCTCTGTGTATGTGTGTTTCCCTCCTCTTGCACATGCTCAATGGTCGAGTCAGCTGACCTTTTTTCGTAGGAGCACCAATTGTTTTGCTCTTGAAAGCCTAAAGGGGCTGAAGAAGACTGGGTGAGGAGAGTAGTAGGCGAAGTAAGTGATGTGGAATTTCTTTACGTGAGCAAGCTTTTTGTTGTTCAGTCATGAGTTCAGACATTCAAAATGTCACTGTAGTTTTTGTCATTATTTTCCTCATTTTTGTCAATGCCTGGCTGTTCTTTCAGACTTCTTTAGTATAGAAGTATTGTAATGATTGTTTCGAATGAAGAGGAGCTTTCCGAACCAGCACTGGATATGGACCATTTTTAAGGACGTCAACGGGTGACTTTTTTTTTTTGTCTTGTTACATTATGGCAAGATCATATTTGGAGCTGCTCACTGGGAAAACAGGTTGCATTTTGCAGATAAATAGCTTGTTTATTTTTCCGTATATTTAAACGTTGAGTGGCGTACCCGTGTAGAGATTATGCTTTTATTCTGAAAGTCACAGCCGGATGTCTGGGGCGCTCTTCTTCTACCATAGAGATATCAGAGATTTTCTATCAGATTATCATTATTTTTCACCCAGTTTCAATACTGTCACAAAAGTCAATACATTTCACGTTTAAACGGTTAACAAGTTTGCTGTTAAACGTCCTGTATTTGAAATAATTCAGACGTACACGCTGCGGTTAAGCGAGCGCTTACGACCGCAAATTAAAAGTCCCAACAAGGAGACGGAGATAACGGTCCAAGACAAAAAGGAGGTTAACGTTAACGCTACTCCAGTGCCAACCAGCCGTTGGAGTTAACGTTACTGACGGTTCGCCAAACCGAGACTGTAAAGCAGCCAACTTGTTAAAGGAAAGCACTCAAGTATGTATTGGGGTTAAACTGGCAACGACACGCGCAGGTGCTCGCACTTGCGTCGTCTTTTTGCCTTCATGTGTTCGGCCGGTCGGCGTTAACGGACCGTAATCTGGCTCGAGAGAGAGAGAGAGAGAGAGAGAGAGATAGAGAGAGAGAGCGGCGGTTAACCGTTGAGGCCATGACGAAGTCAGTTGGCTGTAGCCGTTGGTCTCCGGGCTTTTTATAACCAACGGTCACATCCTGCCGGACCGCGAACGTTCTGTCGGACCACCGAGGACTCAGAGAGCGCGCGACCTTGGGACGTTGACATGGATCTGACGCGTTTCGCGGTGGATGCGGGTCAGTTCATCAACCGGGCTGTTCAGGTAAACAAAAAAGAAGGAGAAAAGTCTTGGGTGACGTGAGAATTAATGTTAGCTAAATGTTAATAAACCGCTTATTGTTGCTGTGTGTCGTTATCAAACTGTTCGGAGGCGGTAATGTCCGCCTAAATGACAGCATTATGACAGCACTGTCACAAATCTTCCTTCTGTCGGTCTGTGGTTCCGGTCCAGTTCACGGAGGAGAGTCTGGGCAATGCGGAGAAGACGGATTTGGACCCCGGGCTGGAGGAGCTGTTTGCCCGGGCAGACGCCACCAAGACCTGGTCAGACCAGATCATCTCCCAGACTGAGGTTTTACTGCAACCCAATTCCGGTGAGATAATTCTTTATTTTTGTTTCAATATTAGTATTATTTAGCTATTAAATCCATTGCACTGACCTCTAGCAAATATACAATATTCTCTGCAGGCACACCTCACATCCCTGATATATTGTCAGAAAGCCTGTTTTACTGGAGAGAAATTATCTACCAGTATTTATGTATGCTAATTAGAGGTGTTGGCAGATACTGTGACTTCAATGAATATTCATATGAACTTCTTAAAAACAAAAACAAATACAGACTGTACATGTATCTTATTAACTGGCCAAACGTTTTGTTCTGATAAGCACACCACCTTCATGTTTTCGCCAACCCACAACCAGTTGAAGACACAAGTACACCCTCGCCGGTCTACGTAAAACCACTAAATGATGACTACGGCTCTTTACCCCTGGGAACCAGTATTGGATCTCTATTTGCCCTCCCACAATAGATACTGTACATCTATGCACTTCTGTTTGCTTTCACTGCAATTGGCCTGTCCAGATGAATAGGCATGTTTATTATTTTGCCTTCAATTACCTCGGCTAATGGAATTGTAAGAGGTTGTGGTCTGTAAGGTAAAGCGGGACCATGCAGCTGCC
This sequence comes from Ophiodon elongatus, assembly GCA_016806645.1. Classification (NCBI taxonomy): domain Eukaryota; kingdom Metazoa; phylum Chordata; class Actinopteri; order Perciformes; family Hexagrammidae; genus Ophiodon; species Ophiodon elongatus. Next base: position 314,700 of record JACSYO010001340.1, on the reverse strand, counting down.
AGAGATAATACTCTTGTATGTTTATTCAGCATCAATGCTTGTCTGAGTAGAATACAGTATTGATTACACGCAGGAGGTTAGGTATCCTATTCAGTGGCAGGTTAATGGCATGCTTTGACTATTAATTGTTCTTTGCAGTATCTTGACACTTGTTTTTGACACCCATCTTACTGTGTACTCTGTTTTATGTGGTATTTGTTTGTGTTCTCATCAGACATTACAAAGTAATTTGTACTAGCCCAATAGCATCTCCTGAACAATATAACACATCAAAATACATTTTCAGAGGATTTTCAAAGAGTTCCCTTGAAGCTGAATTGAGCTTTCTGATCCCTGATGAACAGGAGCGCGGCTGGAGGACCGTCTGTATGAGCATCTGGATTGGAGCGTCCCCCCTCGGCCTCGTGCACACGAGGTCCTGGGGGACGAAATGATCCAGGCTGGACTGGAGATGGGGTCCAACACACCCTATGGTGAGTATACATACATATGGACAATGTTTATCTGAATAATATGGTCCACATCAGTAAATACTTTTCAGTGTGTACTTTTTTTTTAAATAAATGGAAGTGTGTTCTTTGTTCAGGAACTGCATTGCTCCGGTGTGGAGAGGCTCAGAAGCATCTTGGCGAGGCAGAGAGGAAGTTTGTCCAAAGCACTAACATCCACTTTCTCACGCCTCTGAGGAGCTTCAATGAGGGGGAATACGCAGCCATGCAGGTAACACACACACACGCACGCACACACACACACACACACACACACACGCACCCACACCCACACCCGTCACTGTGGCACAACGCGTCACATGCTCACTAATTGCTTCTCCAATGTCTTTCTTTGTTCTTTTGTTCATGCTCAGTTTATACATTGTTTGTATACTTAACATGGCTATTGAAAAGTGTGTGTGCGTGCGTGCGTGCGTGTGCGTGCGTGCGTGTGTGTGTGTTCATAGGATGAGCGCAAGATGTTGGTCAATAAGCGTTTGGACTTGGACATAGCTAAAACCAGACTGAGAAAAGCACATGAAGCCGACCGAGAGGGCAGAGTGAGTCACAATGTCTGACCTGATATAAAAACATCGCTTTAAAATATATCAGTTTTCTTTAATACATTTATCACACAGGGATCAATAAAAAAAAAAACACATCTTTTGTTCTCCCTGCTTTCTCTTTGTCAGAACCTGAATGCAAACCCGCTGGAATACGACTACTTGTCTCATGTCTCTTACATGTTCAGCTTCCTACGTGTTAAATGGCTGAAGGTCAGTGACGTTAAAGGGATGTGAACATTGACAGACACAACTGAACTTGTTGTTTGGTCACTGAGTAAGTCACTTGTCCTCCTCTGTCTCTCTCATCCAATCAGATGTGGGCTCAGGAAATCTCTCAGGTAAGTGCATGTTTATCGTTGAATGCACACGGGATCTGATATAGAAATTCTTCCTGCTGTAATAGAGGGAGACAATTTTAACAATGCTACCAGCTTTATAATTGCTTATGGCCCTGTTAGTTGCAGGAGTAGTTTTCTTTCCATTGTTAAACTCATCCAGACTTCTGGGATTTATTTTTTGCTATAAAGCTCGACATAATTAGAGTGTGTGTGCGTCTGTGCGTGTGTGCAGGCAGAGATGGAGCAGAGGATCTGTCAGAGTCTGTTCGATCGACAGTCAGAAATTACAAGAGGAGTTGTGGAAGGAATCGGCAACACTCACGTATGTGTACAGAAACACACACAGAGTATAAGATTTAGTCATATTTCTCAATCTTGGTACAGTAGGTATGTGGATTTTTTTTAGCATTAGGTCTTCTTTCTTTGCAACAGTTGAAATATCAAATGCCCAGCAAAACTCTATATTGTTTTAAAAAAAGTTGATTTAATAAATATTTCACTGTAGTTTGTCATTAAATATCTCCTCAAAATTATAATTTATTGATGAAGGATTTGTTTTTATTTTACTTATTTTAGAGGTAAAAAAAAAAAAAAGAAAGCTGTTTCTGTTTTTCCATCTGTCTTGTGTTTTATGTGTCTTGTATGTTGTTGTTGTTTTTTCAGACCAACCACATGCGGAGCCTGACTGACTTTGTGGAAGGTCAGGCCTGTTACTTCGACCAGTGTAACCAACACGCTCAGGAGCTCCAGAAGCAGCTGGCCAGGTCTGTGTGCCAGCTTTACAACACGTACGGACTAAATCTAAATAGAAATAAAAATAATGCATGGAAGTCCCAAAGACCAAAGCAGCTCTGGTAACAAAACGCAGCCAAATCATCACACAGCTGGACCAAATCACCAATCAGCCACACAATCAACACCATGCACCTGCTGCTACATGCGACACCAATCAAACATGTTAACAAACTAACCTTACAGGACGAGCCCCCTTTTGGTTTGACCTGGCTCAAGTTGCCACAGAACAAGGGAGACGCACCATGTCAAAGTTTAACGTGTGTGTGTGTGTGTGCGGATGTTGTAAAGATAAACTAAAGCATCATACTCAACCAAACCAAACGGGTGCCTGTAGGTAGAAAATGAGAGAACTTCAGCAGCAGCATGACTGACAGAGAGGGAGACTGCTGGTAGCAGCCAGGCTCTGATTATAAATGGTTGGACTCAATAATATGGCCTGTCAGAGTTAGGTAATTAAAGAATTTGACTGCATGCTACAATGCCTGCAGTTTGCCTCAGTGATTTACGTTCATACTAGTCATCATACTGTATTATTAGTATGACAGCGATTCAGCTAGAGAGGCTGTACAATTTGCTCCTACTCACCAACACTGCAGCCCCCTATCTATTTCTTTTACACCTTCACAAGGATTATTTCTTACTAATGTCAACAGTCTTATCTCCAAATTAATGTCGGACATCTCAACAGAGATGTTGCTGGCTAACGATAGCTAAACAAACTGCAAATGCTTACTTAGCTAATTGACGAAAAAAGTAACAAGTACCATTATAAAAGTCCAGATTGCCGATTGACCCATGTGAGATTTATGATGTAATGATCCTCATTTCTTTTATATTATTTCCTGTCTACAACAGGAAATAATCTGGGATACATTTGGAATTTTTACATTTACAACTGTGACATAGTGGGACCCTAATGACCTCCTGCCACCAGGTATCTGACAATATGATGACAAACGACAGATTGGCAGGGAAAGGCAGGGGGCGTCGCTGCTTCCTTACGCTATTTGGATAAACCATCTGAATGAGAGTTTTCACACTGCAGAAAAAATAAGCTGTCCGCTGAAAACCATGCACCACCAATAATGGTGATATTGATCAAGTGTTCTATGACCCAGTTTGCCAACAATCCCGGGACGTCTGGTCTCACAAAAACACTAGACTATTGAAAATACATTTTAAGCAAATATTGTTTCTGACTTGGTTATCATTTTGTTCTCCTTGCAGTATGCCAGCAGTCCTCTGCTCCAATAACTGGCAGTCGGCCATTAGTACCGAAGTTAATCAGCCGTCCACAAGCAACCGTCTAGCCAATGAGCCCGTTGGGTTAAATCAGGTCACCCCGATTCCCATAGTCGTCCACCAAATTCCAGACTTCGACCAGGACTCATGGACTTCAAATCCACTGGCCGCAACTGAGAAGAAACCATATTCCTCTGTGACCACACAGCCAAATAACAACAACAACAACAACAACACCTTCTTCTCTGATGAGCAAGCAACCAGCCACTGGTCAGTGGTCAATCAAGGACTTGATCATGTCTGTACATCAAATTCGGGTCAGATATCAGCACTCGGCAGAACAGCAAGCGCTCAAACCAACGGAGCAACTGCTGCAATAACCAATGGTGCTGGTAGTCAGACAACAACAACAACAAGAACAACAACAACTTCCCCACCCTCTGAACTCAGTGGAAACGAGTCTCAGACAGCAAATGCAGTCGCTAGTGACACCACAACAAGCGATAACATGGCTATTGAGACTTTGAAAACCGACGGCATGGCTGCTGAGCCCCAAACGACCAACGAAACCACAAGCGAGGAGCCCCCTGTTAACGGAGAAGATGTCCAGGGGTCCTCATCAACAGCCAGTCAGGACGTGGTTCAGTAGAAATGAATGTGGGATGTACGACACCTGGCCGAAATCACGCCAGCTGACTTTGATTGGCGCTTCAGTTGATTTAGACCCGTGGTGATTGGCATTGTAGATCCAATAATTATAAAAGAACACTTACACAATCATTATAACATGTGGTACGGTATTACAATATAAAACGTTACTTAATCCCATAGGGAAGATGATGTGAAGTGGTTGTAAAAGTGCTTTAGTGCCACAATCATTTTAGCCTTTAACAATATTCATTTATTCTTCGTGTTGTATGAAAATGATGACTGTTTATCAATCAGTCCCCTCTTGTGGAAATGGATGTAATATTTCCTGACAGACTGTTATATTTGCAATGTGTGGTCGTGAAAAGGAGTTTTTCCGGTCTGTGAAACTAAATCTTCATTTACGTTTCGCTAAATGAGAGAACTAGTGAAGCTTTGTGCCAAGTGTGTTGGTGTGAAAACACCAGTTCATGTGTGTGTGACGTGTGTGTGTGTGTGTGTCCATGTCCGTCAGTGACCCATGTGCACATTGTCACTTGTGTTTACAGCATACCCAAACCTGCTACCCCTTGAAAGAGGTGTGTGTGTGTGTGTGTGTGTATGTATGCAACTCTGCCACCTCTTGACTTGCGTTACTACAAGTTGAGGTCATTCTCCGTGTGGAACATGTTATTTACATGTGTTTGGGAGTCCAGCGAGGTGCCAAAACACCAAGCTGAACTGGACCTTTATGCTGTGGCGTAGTATGAAATATGTATGTTTCCTCATATACGCACTGGGTGTTTCCCCCCGCACGGTCAAATCACACACTCACTTCTACCCTATTAAACCCCCCACTAGGTGAAATGGGTAGAAGTTTCTACGTCCAGATGTTGTTAATTTTCTTCGTGAGGGCAGCCCGGCTCTACCGTGGCGTGGGTCCACTCTGGGGACCCTGGATGGAAACACGCGCATTAGCGCTGACCCTTCTGATGTCATCACCCAACTCTTTGCTCTACGCTTTTGTCCCAGTACGTAAAGGTGTGTGTGTGTGGATAGCTACAGTATTCACAATTCTTCTCACTGCCAGTTTTAAACTGCGCATCCACGCAGTCGTAATTAATTCAGTCACATGTTGTCCAGTGAGCTGATGTCAGCGTGAGGTTTGATTCGTGCGAAGAGGTGGAAATAAATATGCAAACAGTGATGTCACGTCTATTCAAATCAAGTGTGGATCTTTGTTCTCCCGTCGAGGTGTTTCTGTTGTTTTCCTCGTTAAAGAGCTGCTGCTCCGCGTTTCGCCAATGTACTTTCTCACCTCATTTACACACACAATCACTTCCAGGTTGAATCTTGATCAGGCTTCCCAGGCCAAGTCTCGTAATATTTCAAACCACGCTTGGCTTGCTTCACTGATTGCAGTATTGTTAATTGTACAAAAAGGATAACTAGGTCAGGTGATGCAACCTGGGAAACACTAACGAAAGTGCGTGTGTCTCGTTTTGCTCCCGCTTCTTCATCGCTTTCCTGTCTGAGGCTGTGCAAACAGATTAGATCGATCAAGCGCGGGTTATGTGATATTGACCAGAGTGCAGTCCGGAGGCCCGTGGCTCAATAACGCCATAAACACTTCTATTGCACCACTTTTTTTCTTTTTTTTTCAGCTCTACATTTGAGAGGCGCCTCACAGGAAGCACAGCCAGAGCTCGAAGACAGATTCGATAGTGTTTTCGTTCCTGTAACTTCCCTCTGACTCAACCAAACAAGAATAGATTCTCCTCAATCTGTCCCTAGCTCCTCGTGAGTGCGTTTCCACCACTGATATAGCAAGTCCCTGCTACGTTTCCTAATTATTTTTTATCATTTCCGGAGACAGCAGCTCTCTCTCTCTGGTCTTTTCTGGATCTTGTGCTCGTGTGTGATACAGGAAGGAAACTGTTCTGCACTTCTGGTTGACATGAGTGAGTTATGAAAGCAGATAAAGAGAATTGGGATGTTTGTAATGATGTTTGGCTCAGTTTTCTTCTGCTACCTGAGGGGCACAGACACAGATAAAAGAGGTTAGAAACCTCTTTTGCAAGCGATACCAGAACAACAGGGCAGCACAAAAAAATGCAGACAAAATAATAACCAGGCAACAGATAAAACAATACTTAAAACAGGTAGTAATACTGAAATAAGGCTGGTGGTAGGCTGAACAGATACAATTCATACTGGAGTCATTTACCAGAGTTTTCACTACACTGGTTTTGAATTCTGCCAGAAATATGTCTCCAAATAGAATACATTTATCAAACCAAATACCTTGATATTTGTAACCAGGACGTTCTGTTGTCTTCCCCCTTAGCTTTAACAATGACCGCAATGTCTACAGGCGAACCTTTTTTAAGATGACAAAACAATGTATTGTATTTAACTGCATGCTACACACATTTGAGTTGAGTGACTGCAAAATAATAGGGGGGAACTAAAAGTGGGCCAAGCACAGAGTCTTGAGGTACTCCATTTAATAAGTCAGTTTGAACTGTGCCCATTGACTTTGACATATTCAGTCCTACTTGAGAGATGATTACTAACCCAGCAGGCCATGGTCCACAGCATCACAGGCTTTTCTTAGCTCAGGTATCTATTTTTTCTTTCTAATCCTGACTGTCTCACGGCACTGTTTTTAGTACAGCAGTAAGCTATAACATAAACATCCCTTAATACAATCTTTTTTTTAACACAATTAGTCATATTATATTGTTGTTATATTCTTTCAATGGCTCTATTGTTTTACACTGTTTCCCAATCATATCGCCATGGTTTCCTCCCCTCCCCCATCTACATATTGGGTATAAAAAAGGGGATACACCCAGTTCTCATAAAACTGGCTTGCGTTGGCGAACTTTGCTGTGTTAGTGTTAGTATGTGGTTTATTCATAAGTAAAGTCATGTTGCTGTTTTATATTTTAGCCTACAAAGTTCTGCTGACAACACCCACTGTCCCAGTTTCCCTTACATCTCTGGTTTCACTAAAACAAACCAGACGACAGGATCTGTTCTCCTCTAATTCTCTTCGATCTGAATAGAATTTGTGCTGATGCACGGGGAATACTCTCCTCAAATCCAACTTTCGTCACGTGTCTCTCCGTCTTTTCCCTTTCCATCTTCCTCTCTGCTATGTTTTCGCCAATCCTTCATCAATCATCACTCCTCCTCACTGCCAGCTGGGAGTGCTTTGTGTGACAGCTAAACTGTGTGGTGTGCAGGTGGGGGTGGTACATAGCTGCTGATTAATGTAGCTCCTCTTTTTTGGAGTCATATGATGTCCTAAATAGAAATAGGACCTATAGAGAGAGAAAAAGATGAGAACACCAACTGTTTCTCACATGCATAAACTGACTTATAACACCTGTTTCACGCCTGCAAGTTCTATCATATAAATGTATTGCTTTAATGAGGGGATCATAATTGTTTCATTTTATGGAAGTGGGCCAAGGAAATGCACACACTCATGCCCACAGTGAGGTATTTTTGCTGCAACGAGGAATGGAAAAAGTATACGAATTTCCTCTGTCCCTCTCTACCTTTCCTCGCCAACTATCCTTTTCTCTCTCTCTGTTCATCTCTTCCTCTCCAGGTTCTCTCTTTTCCTGAGATAAACCTGCCAGCTTCCACCCCAATTAGTCCCTCTACTCCTATTACAAGCTGCCAAACAGAGAAAATCATACATAGTTCCTGGCAGACTTGCTGACATCTGCAGGGGGAGCTCAGTCTGGAGGTCTGCAGAGAGTAGAAAGGTCAAGGCTTTTCCTCTGACCTTGACTTGTCATACGTCTGCTGCTTGACCCCAACACCTGTTGACCACAGCCCTCCGCTGTAAGAATAAGGTCACTTGGCCTTTAAGTTACTTCTAATTCGTCCTTATGGGATGTTTAACCGACATGGTAACCAGGCAACAAAATACAATCATAGACGGAGCTAATTTTTCAGTGTTGCTGAGCAACAAGATTTAATTTCAAGTGGTTAAAACAGTCATTGCAAGCTTAAAATATAATCCAGATTCTGCAATGCTGCAATTTATTTTGGTTAAGGGATTTGGTGTTGATGCACAGAGCAGGGAGTGACCCTGACTCATCGGTAAAAAGGTTGAAAAGGCAGACGGACCTAGAGAGAGTGTGGACTGAAATATCCTACGACGTTAACGATGGCTGGAGAGGACAGTGGCGCTCACAATGATGTACGCTTCTTGCAATGACAAGGATCATTAGATTTTGGCCATTGATTAGTCTCGTATGGAGTATTTAAAAAAAAAAAAAAAAAAGATGTGTGTAGTACAGATTGTGTTTTTGATATTAGGTATATACCAGATACTTAACCTATGTCCTATGTACATATAGAATACTTTACTATAGTATACTACAACTACTACTGTATTTATTTTAATAACATTTTTCACTCTATTCAAATTTGATTTCTTTATCTTATTTCTCTCTCTTATTTCAGTTTCTCTTTGTGTAGCTACAACTGCGTTTGATTGTGCAAACCTCTATTGTTAATAATAAAGATGAACCTTGACAGATTTTTTTTTCAGCTCAAATATTCAATGATATAGAGACAAATATATTTTACGAAATTAAGTGGGGAAGAATATTTGTAAAATAGTTTGAGAATCAAAATAAAAGTCTTCATAGCTTCACAGCAGCCACATGTTACAGTAACAAGCTAAAACCTACTGTAACTCTAGCACAAGTTTAGAAGAGTCATTAAGTCAGCAAACTGCCCCAGTTATGTCAGTTTTGCGTCAATATATATTTTACAATATCCGAACAATGCAATTCTTACAGCAATCACAAGCCATAGTTCTTTGAAGCGACCGAAACTGTTTTATTTTCCCTCCATCCCTTTCTTTTCCCCACAGCTTTCCCCATGCCCCAATAACTCGCCCTCTCTTTCCTCATAATGCCCCTATTTCCCACTCAGTTTGACTTTTGACATATTACCTCCACTGAAGCATTACTCACCCAACCTCCACAGCACCCCCACCTCTGTCCCACCCTCCTCAACCTCCCTCCTTCTTCCCTTGTGCTGAGTTTATAAGCCAGCACCCGCAACAGTTGGCTCAGTGTGAAGAACTTTAAATATAGTAAAGGGGGAGCAGCTGAAAAACTGTGTGAAGAACGCAAAACTTTCATGATATTTTAAAAAGCAACACATTCAGAGCTTTTCATCATGCATGTGTTCGGGATGTGGCGTGTGCTGTGTGTGCTTGGCTTCGTGGGCGCATCCTTGTGTGTGAATGAGCTCGAGTATGAAGGGAACTTAGCAGACAACTATGACAACGAGATCTCTCGGGACCAGCAGGAGGGTGAGTTATGTTTATTGCTCCTTTTGTCTCTTTTATTCCCTGCTTGTTTGAACAGAAGGCTCTTTGTGAATAATTTTCCCTCAGCTGCCAATGCTTGATTTCAATAAGCCAATAAATATAAATCTTATTTGATTTGATTAAGAATTCATCATCACACTTTGATTTATTCGTTTTAGAGAGTAAGCAAAGGTGTCCCGCAGGGGTCTATTCTTGGTCCACTTCTATTAACTATATACATAAAACAAAACATCTCTGCAAGTCAATGTAAATTGTATGCAGATGAGACCATCTTAAGCAGTCATAGAAGGGACTTGCATTGTACATTATTTATGTAAAGCCCTCTACTGGAAATACTATCTCTGTTCTCTCTGACCACATCAAAATAGATTAAATACAATGTCAGGTCACAGGTCATTTTAACTTGAGCTGGAACACATGGGTTTTAAATACTACTAAGTGAGATGAATAACAAAACAATTTGAAAAAATCTTTTGAAAATTAAACAAATATACTCAAGTATATTGGATGCTGCATGTAACTGTTTTCTTTAACGTGGAACTACTGTAATGTATAAGTAAACTTTAGGTATTAACTGGCAGTTTTTGCCAAATGGACACCAGGGAAATAATTCTAACTGCACCTAATAACTGCCTTAAGCAAAGGGCAAACATATTGTTTTTTGTTCTTTTTTATTGTACTATTGTAACTGTGAATTGCATTACACCATAATTACTTCTTTATGTGCTGGAGAAAATAAGTGTTGTTCAGACTATTTTCCCAACTTTATTTTTGTTTCCCTTTACTTTCACCTTCGGTCCCCAATATTTTACATAATTGCACGACTACATAGCTGATGCACCCCTCTGGTTGTTGTCTACAGGGGAAACTCCAACCACACCGTGCCAGGCTGCAGATTTCTCCCGCTGGGACAAGCTTTTCATCACTCTGGAGGACTCCCACATGAGGCAGAACATGCTGCTGGAGTCTCTGGAGCAATGTTGCGGAGGAATGGTCTCTCTCAGGACCCAGGTGGACCAGCTGGCTAAGGGGGCATGCCAGCAGTGTCTACCCAGCCTGGAGTCAGCTTGCAGGGCGCGAGCCGAGCAGGTGAATGTGAGGCTGCAACAAGGCTTGCTGGAGCTCCGGGAGGAGGAAGAGGAGAGGGAGAGGAGGTTCAACGCTATGTTGCACCAGCTTCTGCACAGTGGCCATGAGGTGAATGCCCGGCTGAAGCGGCTGGAGGAAGGTAGAGGCCACACAGCGGTGCCTCCCGGGGGGGCAGGCGGTGGGTTGGGGCACCAACCAACACCCAGACCTGGAGGTTTAGGGGCCGCATTTGGCCTGGGAATGAAGTCATTCACATCTGGCCTGGAGGAGCAGGAAGTTACCACACCGCTGGACATGGCCACAATGGAAAAGGCCCTGGTTGCCATAGCAACAGAACTGCAGAAGGTTCACCTGCAGCTGAGCAGAGTGATAGAGCAGGCAGGAAGGACAGAGGAGACACACAAATTGCCAAGAGGCAAGAAATAATAATAAAGATTGACTGGGGACTTTCCAGTGATAATTATTTTGCACATACTCAGTTTTCAATGTTATTTCTTTGTATTTGTGAGCATGTTTTTGTCTGGTGACAATGAATTTAAATATACCATAAATATTGTGTGTTTACTGTAATGAATAAAAACGAATTAATCAACCTAATCAGCCTCATGGAACGGTTTCCTCCCTCCTCCCACACGGTAATCAACTCATTTTCAGAGCACCACTTTTATTTGTGTGTGTGTTTTATCCATGCATGGGCCAGAGTTTACACCATTACCTCAATGTTTGTGTCGTTGTGGTGGTGTCTACAGATACCGACAACCACAAGGAAGTGTCTCGGAGGTTTTGGATTGTGTTAAATTTTGGGCAGGTCTCTCCCTCTCGTTAGCTGCTTTAAGAGTGTCTGAATGCAAAGAGGCCACAACTTACGATGCTCAGAGTGTTTATGATTAATGAAACCCTGCCATTACACTGCCGCCAGCCCGTCCCTCCTGCAACCGCACACACACACACACACACATTCATTGTTTTGAACCGCACAATGGCTGGTGTTGACTTGAGGTACTTTCTGTGTATCTTACAGTTTCTCTGTGATGGTCTTTGGTCCCGGAACAAAACTTCAGTTATTTTTAAAATATTTATACGTTTGTTGTGGAGTTTTATTAAATCTAGAGAGGAAAACTGGTCGAATGAGATAGCAGGAAGGGGGAGAAAGAGAGAAAGGTGAAAACTGAGGAATATTTAGATCCTTAACTTGAATAAAAGCAGAAATACTGCAATGTAAAATACTCCATTACAAGTACTATGAGCTAAATTTATCCTAGGTTTTTAAAAATCAAAAATACTCATTCAGCCGAAAGACCCAAGTCAGTGGCATATTATTATATATTATATTATTTCGTAATGATTAAGCTGCAAGCATCATTTTAATGGTGTAACTGGTCAAGGAGGCGCTAAGTTATATACATTTAGGTAGTTTAATCTGTCACAAAATATCCTACTTAACTGTGTGTCAAATCTTAACCGGCAGAGTAACTATAGTTGTTAAATAAAGGTAGTCAAGTAAATATCTTACCCTAAAATGTAGTACAGTATATGGAGTAGCATTAAAATAAAGTACAAGTATCTACAGATTGTGCCTCACTAAATGTACAAAGTTACATTCCACCACTAGGAAATAAAATAGCAATAAATAACATTGGATTTAATTGGGCCAGCCCTCTGACATGACACAATTTTTCTCTAATGAAAAGCCTATACCATGGCATGAATGGATAATAGTGCCCATGCCTGTGTGTGTGTGTCTGTGTGTGTGTGTGTGTGTGTGTGAACGCCCTTACTTTAATGTGCAGCTGGGTGGAGGATTGCAGGCAAGACATACGACAGCAGTCTCATTATGGTATCCAGCATGCACACAAACACATGCGCACATACACACACGGTTGTGTTAAGTCTCCATCTGTGCAGTGTATGTGGGTTTTAGTGAATGGAAGCTTCGTCATGTCATTTCATGTTGGCGCTTCATTCATTTTTAGACAGACAGAAATGAGACAAAGACGAGAAAGGGAAAGCAGGAGGCTAATGATGAGGGAGAATAGAGGAGGAGAGGCCCAGAAAAGATGAATGACGGTGCTTATGTGTCTGACAGTTAGGTGTAAGACACCAAGAGCAGTGTCAGAATAAGCCAGCTCGCCCGACACGCAGCACAATACCCAGCTACCATCAGCCTCGCGTTCTACCCCGGCTTCCTTCTCTTTCACCTCCGTTTCATCATCTGCCATCACTCTCCTTTCTCTCTCTTGCGTCTTATCTGTATGCCAATCCCATCATCTTCCCTCTCTCTAGCAGCATTTATCTTCCTCTCATTGTGCCTCGCTCCCCTCTCGTGCCTCCCGTCTCCGGTTTTTCTCGCTCGTTCGCCAGCAGCCAAATAGATGGCATCAATCCTTGGCAAACCCTCAGCTGGCTGGTAAAAGTGACTGACATTACACTCCTGTGAAATGTAGCCAATACATTCTCTCTCTCTCTCACTCACTCACACACACACACACACACACACACACACACACACACACACACACACACACACACACACACACACACACTGAAGGAGATGAGATACTGATTAGAAGATTTTAATGTCACATCACATAGTCACAATAACAGACAACACAATATTGGCACTTTCTCAAAAGCAAAGGGGACAATACAAAATCGATAAAGCTCCAATAAACATTTAGCAGTCTCTTATGTACACCGGAAACCAATCTCATGAAGGAGGGGAAGACGAGGTGGAGGTGTGAAGAGGAGAGAAGAGATACCTATTTGATAGGTGAGTCCAGAATCTCCTCATACTCTTCCCTTTGGCGACGCCCTGCCCCACGGGCCGGTAGCAGCTTTATCGCCACCAGCCAACCGACGCTCAGTATGACCATCACGTTCCCGACGACCTCCGGCGCAGTGGGAGCCAATGGCAGCACCGCCAGATGCAGCAGCATGGCAACAGGTACCTCCAGGCTCTGAGAGGCGGAGACCAGAGCAGGGTGGAGTCGGGTGAGAGCGTGCGTCATCCCCAGAAAGGCCGCTACCGAGCATGCAACCAGGCCCAGGACCAGACCCCAGGCTGGGGCACTCGAAGGCCAGGACCAGCCCTCCTGGAGCAGAGCCAACGAGGCCGGGGCGAGCAGGCAGCCCGTCCAGCTTACTGTGAACAAAGCTGTGCCCACTCCCACCCTCTCTTTCAGGGAACGATACCCAACTAGTGCCAAAGCCATCCACAGCCCTGCAAGAGCTGAAAGAGACCAACCAAACGCACCCCTCCAGAACACGACCGGGTCAGTTGGGGAATCTGAATTGCTCTCGTCGGCTGTGGGAAGCAACACAAGCCCCAAACCGCACAGCCCTGCACCTATGGTGATCCCGTCAGCCAATCCCAGCCTCTCCTCCAGGAGCAGGAAGGCCAGGGTCGCTGACAGCGCCGTGGTTGCCAGGCGCCAGGTTGTCGTGGCGTTTCCAGGAGAGACGAAGGTTAAGGAGGAGTAGGCGCAGCAGAGGGAGAGAGAGTAGGCGACGCCGTAACAGAGCAGACGTAGACGGTAGCCCGCCGGTCCGAAAGGGTTCTCCCCCCTGTGCAGTGGTACAGCCACAGAAAGGAGCTGGACGATGGACCGTACCAAGAGCAGAAACAGGGGGCCCAGGCTGAAGCGTTCAGAGGCCAGGCGGGTCAAAACAATCAAACAGCCGTGCGCCAGCGCCGCACCCAGCAGCCCCACCCAGGTGAGGCGAGACGCAGACACAGACGCCTCCCCGAAACTGGCCAGCTGTTCCCCTACTCCTTTCCCAGACCCCTTTGCCGCTCGGGCTCCCCCCTCGCTCCCATCTCCTCCCCCAGCAGCCTGAGGTTTGTTAGTCGTGTCTTTGTCTTTGGACCCGAACAGAGTCAGAGGCCACTTCCTGCTCTCCGTCAGCTGCTTCTTGTCTGACGTCTCCTCCAGGAAGGAGCCAAAGTCCTCAAAAGACGGAGCGTCATCGTAGCCCTCGTCCCCTGGTTGGGGGAAGTGTGTGTGTACTCCAGGTTGAGGGGAGTAGGGGGTGTGCGTGGCGTATTTGGCTGTGACGGTGTGAGGGTGGATCTTTACCCTCTTCTTAGAGCTGCTCAGGAGGTGAGTGGACTCCATTTTAAATCTCCAATGACGACAGACACCTGCGAGGGAAAGGACACTTTAGAACCACATACAAGATTTGTTTAACACACACGCTCCTCGTCTCGCTCTCTGCTTTCTCCCTCACGGCGTCCCTCAGGATACCGCTTGATATCTCATGTATCTTTAATATCCAAGATAATAATAGCAGTGACTCAAATCTTCCCAAGTGCCCCTTGTGTTTGGCAGGGAATGAGACGTAAGCTCTGCCCGTCTGAGCAATCACCGGTTTAATTGTTTTTGTTTTTTCATGAGAGTTCACGTTGAGTTCATATTCGCAGAATCATAAAGCCCCATAATGGCAGATTAACAACTCTATTATCGCGCCTTTTAGACTTCTTGGGTAACGTGACCTTCAAGGGGTGTTAGAAGTCAGTGTTGGCAACGTTGGCGATGACAATTATGTAAGAGAGCGCTTCCTGCCTCATTTGTCTTTTTATCTCTCTCCGTCTCTCACAATTTCTTTCTCCCTCTTGTCTCTTCCTCTTCGCCTCCCTCACGTTATGCATTCAAGCACAATAAGAAGCAGAAATATTATTCAGTCTGTCAAAACATTAGATATGTCAGCTTTTGAAAACCATAAAAAACAGGTATATGAATCCTAAATCAATCCTATGTCTAATGTAATACCTCCCACTCAACCATATCCCTCCTCATTTGATTTCTCCATCTCTTTAACTTTTCCCTTCAAAGTCCGGCTCCCCGGATGACTAACTTAGAACCGCTGTAGCACTATAGCTCTCTGCAGCAGAACAATATGACCATGCAGGTGCTGTACGGCGCACACCCACTGCTGCATTCAGGTTGTAAAACACTCGGCAGTCCAGCGCTTTCTCTGGGAACGGGGACTACTTTCCCACAACATAATGTTTGTTCTTTTAAGGCAGGTGGAGCACAGTGCTGAGTTATTTCCCTGGAGTTACACAGTATTACTCAACAGTCATTTTGCCTAAACACAGCAAGTGAATCACATCTTCACTTATTGAAATAAAGTACCTACACACTCAGTCAGGGTGGCAACGCTTTACTTACAAACTTTGAAAGTCTACAGTCAGGCTCTGCGAGGCTGTATTTAGGCACAACTCTAATATCAGCATGCTAACATGCTTTCAATGAAAATGTCACCAAAGGCGGTGGGGGTGGGGGTGGGCATGAATATGTGTACCAAAGGTTGTGCCAATCCATCTGACAGATTGAAGCACAGTGATGCCCTGAGTGACTGAGTGACTGAGTGACTGAGTGACTGACCGACGGCCAAGCCTATCGAGCCAAGCCGCTTGCAATAAATCACAAGGACGGAGCACAAACTTAAAATAGGAATAGGGCCACAAGGATTAAATATTTGATCACAGTGTAAGACCTATGCAATATCAATATGTATCATCATTTTCTGGAAAATCAACCGGCAGTTTTGGCAGCTCACTGCTGTTTCTCACAACGCTGCAGTCCTCTTGATCTGTTCGGAGCAGAGGGAGGCTGTGAATTAGTGTCTGGCTACGTGGCCTTTACTGTCCCTGGAGACGTAGCGTATTCCCACGAATCAACCTGAATTGCCCTGGTACAAATTACAAACGCTAGAAGGGTCGCGCTGTGAGTGCAGTTAATAGAGACGAGCTCATGAAGTATTTCATTTAAAGTAGTATATATATCTTTCTTTGAAAATCTCTGTTTTGAGGAAATTGTACTCAATTACTTTACGCCGTCTCAAATCATCATGACTTGCGCTAAAACATTTGTCAGAATTTCACAACCTCACAGCTCGCTGAGCGAAGTAAAAAGGAAACCACAGGCATGAGGTCTGGACATTTACTACCACCGAAAGGTTGTATGGAACAATGATCTTCCGTTCTGTGAAAACACAAAGAGCATAAAGAGATCAGGATGTTCCAGTCTGACTCTTCTCTTCTCAGTCTGATAGTATTTAGCGATCCGAATGATGCAGCCTGCCTCTGCAATGCTGCTGCTGCTGCTTACACTGCTGCTGCTCTCAAAAGCTTGTTTCACACCTTACACAACCCTAAAATGAGCCGCTACTCGCCAACATCGAACCTGCACAATGTGATGCCAGCAGCAGGCAAGGCTCGGATCTTCAGAGGATGCTCTTTAAACTGCACACTGTCCTCCTGGTGTTTACATGCATGTTATATTTTGTTCAAAAGCAAAAACGTCTTTGGACTATGAGTAGGCCAAACACTTTATGAATGGTACTCCTATAATGTTGATAATTAACGGTATGAACATAAATACATACACATATATATATATATATATATATATATATATATATATATATATATATATATATATATATATATATATATATGTATATATATATATATATATATATACATATACATATACACACACACATGCAATTAAACATGTGTGTTCTTTATTTAAGGGTAATTGCATTATATTATGTAAATCCACGTGAAGCCTGTGTCTATGTGTCTATGTGTGTAAATGAGTGTCTGTATATGAAGAGAAGATGTTATCAAGGTTTCAAGGTTATCAAGGTTCCTCGGCGATGCGCCCCTGTGACGCCAGAGGGTTGACACAAACGCACACACGAGCACGCGCCAAACGGCAGGGTTGTGCTGCACGTGTTGTCTCGTTTAAATCCAATTAAATCGTCGTTTTACATCATAAAGCATAATCTATCTGCTTGTCCCGACACTGTACGGCGCCCGCGCCTGCAGGGATGGCGTTTCGATTCCCGCCTCTGGCACAGGGCGAGGGTTCGTTTGGCGTCCACCATACAGCATGCGTGTATGAATGTATGCATGTATGAATGAATGTATGTATGAATGAATGTATGAATGTATGATGTTGTAGCCTACAATGACAGCCCGAACCGTGACCCGTGAAGAATTCTTGAATGGGGAAAAGTGCGCGCACCCTGCATGCGCCCGCAGATTGCCACACGGCAGCTCAATCAATGAACCCTCAGACGGCTTCCCAATTAGTGACCTGCTGTAATTTCGTGGTATATTTCATCATATAGTCCAATCAACAAACCAACGGATGGGTTATTTATAGTTTAGAGTTTAGGAAAAAAAAAACACCTCCTCCTCCGCCTCAACTCACCTGCTTTCCCGCAAACGGCGGATCTCGCCGGGGTTGAACTTCACTCTCGGTCAGCCTCAGTCATTTACCGAGCATCTCCAAAGATCCATCACCTCTTTTTGGCCATTTGTTCTTCCCCGTCTTTTGCTGGTACCCTGTCCCCGGCTTTTCTCCTGCGGCTGCCAATTGTCTCCTCAAGGGCAAACGCGACACGCCTCCGCCCAGCCAGACCCTGCGGTCCCCTCACTTCACTCTGCGGGAGGACAATGTGTGTTTGACGGCGACCTGCTGCCCGTCCATCACTCTCTGGGCACCGATATAGATGCTCCTCCTCAGCCTGCCCAAAGAGAGAGAGAGAGAGAGAGAGAGAGAGAGAGAGAGAGAGAGAGAGAGAGAGGAGGGGGACTAATCATAACGTCTGAGCATGCGTGACATCCATTGAACACCAGCACTATATCACCCTGATAATTGTATGTCACCCCATTGTGTGTGTGTGTGTGTGTGTGTGTGTGTGTGTGTGTGTGTGTGTGTGTGTGAGAGAGAGAGAGAGAGAGAGAGAGAGAGAGTGAGTGAGAGACTGTATCATGACCAGATACCAGACACCCTTGTAATTTGTGTATGTGTTTCTCGCTCCTGTTCTTTTTTATACATTTTTGGCATCCTGCCCTGGTGCTTTTACAACTGGGGCCACCAAAGGACCCAGTCTTAAAATGTATGCTTCGTGGTCATTTGATTCATTGCAACTTGTAGTTTGGTAATATGCACCATGAAGTTAGAATATCAACAATTTTAAACCAGGTTATGCATTAGTGCTTCATCTTCACTTCGTCATCTGGGGCCATACCAAAACTCTTTTCAATACCTTCATTATTAAAAGGGGGGGAAACTTTGCAGACTTTCAACTGGCTTCGTATCGCTGCAATGTCGGTGGTATGTGCCAACGAGCGATGTTCGGTCTCCCTCCAAGGTGACGCTTCATGGTCAAATGAGTTTATTACACATACCACCCACGTTGCAATGATTGCTGGTTGTAAATCGGCAAAGTTTCCTTTAAGATTGGGACCTACGCTGTGCTCTTATGGTGCATATATTTCTGTATACTCTGTCTGTAAATCTTTGATTCATTTGAAGATAACATGATACACACACAATGCACAGAGAGATGGTGCTGGTGGGGGGAGGGGTGGGGGGAGGGGAGGTTTGTCAGCAGAGGCTCATGTGAGGCTCATGTGAGTTTATCCGGCCCTGATTGCCAAAGCAGGTTGTACAAGGTTCACGATACGTACTAATCAAGAAATCCGAATGTTGAAAGAAACAGTCAACATTTGTTTTTCATGGTTTTGAGCCCGGTTCCTTATTTCCCATTACGATAAATGTCACTGCTACACCATGCCATTATATTTAAGACAATAGTGTGATTCCAACTTTGTGTCGACAGTTTAGAGAAGGCTCTTTCCTGTTCAAAATGTTGAAACATGTACAAAGCATGGTCCATATTGAAATGATCTTTCCAGTTTGGCGTGGAACCACTTGACCGGTCTGAACAGAGCCCTGCTCTCCACCCAACACCTTTTGGGATGACGTGGGACGGCGACTGCGAGCCAGGCCCCATCATCATGAACGTCGACGACTGACCTCACTGATGCTCATGTGGCTTAATGGGAGACAATATCTGCTGCCAGGTTCCAAGGTCTTGTGGAGAAGCCTTCCCGAGCCATTTGAGTCATAATGATAACGACAGTAGTGGTGCAGAGATTAAATAAAGTAGGAGGCCGATCGGTACAGTTTCTCTCTGTTTGACTCACAAACGCCGCACAATCTCACACACTTTCATCTTTTTGCAAAACTGACAGTAATTGCTTTGACATTTTGCTGACATAACACTGGTGTGCTCTGCTCCATTGCGATCTGTACTAACCTTTCGCCGAATGCAGTGAGGGCTCACTGTTGTTCGGCTTGACCGCCATACTGTTTAATAAGAAGCAGTGGTCCCCAGCAACCACCTCTCTCATCTCTGTAGTGCATGTTTTCCTTTTTCTGTATCTGGTGTTCAAACGAGAGAGTAGGCAGGATTCCTTGCCAACCAATTACACGTGGTGATTTCTAATTAGCTCTTTACTGTGTGGCGAGGATATGTCAAAAAAGCAATCCCTGTCAACAGTGTAATTTTATACTTGCAAACAATTATTGATAATCTGCGTTGCAGACTATTATCTAGTATTGACTATACGCTGTAATTAGGCAACTAGCAGCAAGCAAACACTTGCCTAATTACACATTAGGCAGACATGGAACAATATTAGCATTCATTTGGATTCATGTTTTTGACCACACAACAAATGTATTAATTCTGGTTCTTTAGCTGCTAAACTCTCCACTATGTTCAGCAGCTAGTTGCTAACTTAGTGTGTCTGTCATTTGGTACTGAGCGGGCAATGTAAAGTATTTTTTTATTATTTTAAATCTTGCCCTAAAAAAACGTTGAAAACGACGTTGACAAGAGTGGTAAGACTGAACCAAAATAGTAAAGCTATTCCTTTGAGATGAGCCATCATTAATAGAAAAACATTGATAAGTGCAGCTTTAAGTTGCTGAAGCAGCACCAAGTGTTTGAGAAATACAAGTCTGTATTGCAGCTTTACAACTTGGGTTTGCTCCTCAATAGAAGAGATTTACTACAACTCTAAAAATAAAAAACACACACAAATGTTAATTAAATGAAGCCATCCATTTAGAGCCCATTACCAAAGAGCAATGTATTGCCATGCAACAGTGAGTTCTGGTTGGAGCAAGCTGGAATACAACAGGGATTATGGATGTTCATTTTCGCATATTTCTAAGATACAGCTCACCCTGCTGCATCTCATTCGGAAGACAGAATTTGATCTTACTCTCAGGAGCTCTGTTCTCCTTAAAATTCATGAACAGCACTATGTATATCTGGGATGCCAGACTCTCAACTTGAACTGTTCACACAACTGGGAGGATGTTTTCACATAATTAGTCTAGAGATGCCACCAAAATTGGATGTTAAAAATGAGTTCAATATGGAAAAATGCATGGCAGCACTGATAGAAAAAAAGTTAATTTCCTCATGTGCTGTCTCTGGGGCAATAAATAGTGCCCATGCTCCTTGGAGAGATGCATGATGGTCGAGAATGTAACTGACTACATTTCTTTCTTTCTTTCTTTCTTTCTCTAGCTCACTCATCCATTCGCTTTAGGCTATTTCTCTGAGGATGAGGAGGAATATCTAGTGTTTCCATGGTTACGCTGAATGAGAGTACTTCGGACCCAGCTATTTAGGGCACTGTTTAAATCCCATCGTCTCCTCTGCAGGCCAGCCTTATAGGTTCATCGTATCCAGACAGAAGGTGCAGCCTCCTGGGAGGAGTCGGTGACTTGCTGTGATAAGAATATGCTAAAGTGGGGCAGAGATGAGCTGACAGCGGGGAGGAAGTGGGGAGAGGGGAAGGCAAATGGGTGGGATGAGAGCGGTGTAGTGGAGAGAAGAGGGCGGCGATGGATGGATGGAGAGTACGAGAGATGCCGAGAGGTTTTTTGATGAATTCAAGCACATGTGAGAACCAGATTCAGAAGCTTTTTGTGCCTCCCTCGCTCCATCTCCGGCCAGGATGAAATGAATTATAGAGTATGGCAAAGGACAGAGTGGTAGCTGAACTTGGGTTTTTCAATTTTTTACACTCTTTCTTCCTCAATCTGCCTCTCGAACACACACTATCTATTTCTGTTTCTCACTTGTGCTCACACACATTGGCACATGTAGGTTGCGTGGTTTCTCTGCCAATTTCACACTTATTTAACACAGGAAGGCATCACGATTCCCAGTCTGTCACCATTCATGGAAACTGACTTTCCATTTGAACAGTTTAATTAACCGATTTCTATAAAAAAATTAACAGTAGGCATTGACGGGTATATTTTTTCAGCATCAATATTCCTCACACTGTCGCAGGGTTGTTAAAGAGGTCTGTTTTGGGCGGTCAGTGTTTATGAACTATAAACAGGATGTCATTATTCAAAGCTTGGGTCCTTGGATGTCTGAGCGCGTGTTCTCATTACAGCAGGAGCTGATGAGAGCAGAAATAAGTGAACCGCAACCACAGACAGGGACACATTCATCACCGGGGCCTTCGCGGTGGACGGGAGGAACAAGGGAGTCCAAAAAGAAAAGTGAAAAAAAAACAGACATTGTAGAGATGAAGATAGGGCTAAGATGAAGAACTTCTACGGAAAATTAGAAGGCTGGGCTGGTGATGTATGACACACACACTGCAGCAAAATAAAACCTTGGCTATTTCCACTACCATCTGTGTGTGTGTGTTCAAGAGAGGGAGGCGGATGTGACGGACGATGACTGCCTGGTTCACAAGTAGGGTTGTGATAGACTGTGATTTTTTTTCCCCCCCAGCTTATATAGCACTGTACCTCTTATACATTTTGCATTACCACAGTGGTGGAAAGGGGGAGAGAGGGGAGGGGGAGGGGGGGGGAGGGGTGGAGGGAGGGAGGGAGGGCAAGAGCAGGAAGTGACATTGGGGGGAGGCGAGAGAGACATGTGGAGAGAGTCATAAACGGGGTTTCAGAGAGATTGTGAGCGAAAAGAAAAAAAGCCTCGGGTGTGAAAACGCTGCAAGGAAGGTCAGAGGGAACTAAAAATAGAACAGACGTAGAACAGCCACGTAAAGCCTCTCTGTTAGTCAACAGCCCCAGACATGAGACCAAGAATAAAACAGACCTTCATTGCATAACTCTCAATACGTCAAATGAGTGTGTTTCAGCCACAAGGTTTGCCCCCCCCCCCCCCGCACCCCCCCCTCTCCCCCGGGCCTGTGTTTTCCCACAGATTTAGATGTTTGTCACTGCTCTTGACTATTTGAGAGATAAACCTGTGATTACCTTTGACAGTCTAAAAGGGTTTGCTCCACTGATGCCGGGATATGCAGCCTCTGTTGCCATGGTTACAGCCCCTGGAAAAAAGTTTTTTTTATATTATGATGGATGCTGTGATTGAGCGCGTTATGTGTGTGCATCCACGCTTGGCCGTGTTTGCATGTGCCTGTATGCCATAGTTTCTCAAAATCTGCAAAACTGGGGCAATGGGATCATGAACATGGATCCAGACGTTTTTGATGCAGACTCCGTGGAAGTCCACTGGTTATGTAACTCAACACTGCACCATTGCATACTTAAAAAGTAGTCTCAATGGAGTGCCTTCGTGAGTTTAAATACAGGGGGTGGTTTAAGGCCAGATTAACCCGGGCAAGCGTCTGCGAAATGTGTTTGGGAGGTTGAGACCGTTTATGTTGAAGGAAACGTGAAAAGCTTAAAATCCACAGCAAAACACTGCACTATGATCCAACACCCGCACAGACACACCCATTTTGTCTGAAATATGTCTGAACATTGTTAAAAAAAAAGTGTAGACGACAAGAGGATAAACAGCCTGACCGTCTCTCAATGATGAGAGAATGTATATATACGCAACTATATTATTTATCTGTTCCTGAATGTATGTTTATTCACGCAAAATCACTGCTGTGAGTCAATGTGTGTTCGTGAGATCATTGACAGACATGAGATCCTACATTTAGAAAATACAGCATGTATTTGCATTAAATGTGTCAACAGCCAGAAGGTACAATAATGATAAAAAAAAAAAAAAAAAAGCTGGGCTCAAAAGATATATATTCTCATAGAGGTACATGTTTTTTTAGATACAACGTAATTATCTAATTATCAAATGGAAATGTGTGTTCAGTAGTGTTGTAAATAAAAAAACACATTTGTAATTGTGTGCAAAAGATTGCTGCAGAATACAGATGATACAAAGATGAAGAGATATGTTTCCACCCCTTCAGCGACACTCTGCCTCCTGCCTCGCAAAATCATCCATTTCTGGCACTGATGTAATTTATTTATATGTTTTTTTTGGGGACAAAACATAATGCTAATCTCTGTGAAATGCTGGTAATCGAAGAACTGAGTATAAACCGTTTACTTTGCTCTGGCACACAATGTGATTTGTTCCGGAGAAGGATATTTTCTCAACAAGACCATCAAAGTGTTCGAGAAGAAACCTTTTTTTTTTTTTTTCTTGCTTTTTTTCCCAGCTTTAATAAATCATAAGCTGACAGATAAACTAAAAACGCAACAAGATAGAACAAGCTACTTAAACAGATCTCCCACCACGTATGCAAGCCTCTGACCTGCTGAATTGATCTGGAGATAAACACTGAAATCCAGCTTATTCCAGTGTTGCTTTTCTGAAGCTGACCTTTGACCTCTCAAAGAAATAAGAGGAACGAGACCAAATGTTTTTTTTTGTGGAATCCACAAAGAACCTCAAGACAATATAAATGTGAATTATTCCACCAGTTTGGATCTCCAGAGCAGGTTTTCATGTGTAAATATGACTTCTTTTATTTTCATTTGGTTTGTCAAGACATATTTGCAAACACGATTTAGTTTGGCACCTGTGGAATGCTTCATTACCCCCAAACATTAGAGAATAATAATGTCTGAATGTGTGTGTGTGTGTGTGTGTGTGTGTGTGTGTTTGTGAAATAACCCTGAGGGGAGGATCTGGCTGCAGCTTTTATGGGGAAGACGTGCTGTTGCTATGGCGAACAACAGTGCGTCTGTCAGATGAAACACCATGCAGTACGTTTATGTGTGTGCGTCAGTGCCTTATCTAATGCATAGATCGTTTTAAGGTGCACGCAAAATAAATCTCTTTTTGTTTTATGCACTCACTCACACACACAATGACGTTCTCTCTCTGGCTAAAGAGACAGATAATAAAAAGAAGGAATAAAGAGAAACCATCAAAAGAACGAAGGTCAAAGGTCATTAATAAATTGACAGTGATCTTTTATTGTTTTGTTCAGCCAGTGAGTTTATTAAAGCTGCAACTATTGATGTTGATTAATCAATTAGTTGATTAAAACAATATATTTTATATATATATATATATATATATATATATATATATACATATATTTATATATATATATTTATAATAACTTCATCGTTTTAGTTCCAGCTTATTCAATGTGAGGTTATGCTGCTTTTCTCTGTCATATATGATAGAAAATACAATTGATTATGGATTTGAACTGATCAGACATTTAAAGAACTATTTAAAAAAAATGCAATATGGACTACTTTTTGACATTTCATTAATGATTAATTGAGGAAAACAATCCACAGAATAATATATATTGAAAATGAGTGTTACAGCACCCTGGTTTACACATGTAAGCTACATATCAGAATCCGATTTATTGGCCAAGTATTTGTACATATTCAAGGGATTTAAGTTGCTCTCAATGTACACAGGCCCAAGAACAATTGACAGGAAGATAGAAGTAAGCAACAGCTGGAGACGAGGATGATAAAGCTGAACAAAATAGGTAAAAACAAACATAAAACTAGTATGTGTACGTCAGTGAAAAAATAGATGTAGGCCTATTTGTAAATATATATAAAAAACAACAACAAATTACCAACTAAATACAATGTTGTGAGTTTCTTTTAACTGTACACAAATACAAAATAATACGTATTTAAATATATCATATCAGTGTACTACGGTATTGGGGATTTTGTGACGTATTTTAACTTATAGTGGCTGCATTAGATTTGAATAATTTGCTATAATACGTGTACAATATTCCAGAAACTAATCGGTAAGTACGTCATGTATTGTTTTTGAGAATCTACAACCTTTATAGTGCTTTGAATGTATAATATTTATTAGACATTCTTGTCAAATTAATAATTGAACTGAGAGAGATGGATGGGGATGGAGGAGGGGGTGGGGGGTATCTGTGTTGCTGTGCGCGTCCCCGTGAGTGTTGTGCTGGCGGGGTCTTGCGGTCCCTCCCTTCCCATGCTCGTCCCCCCCCCCCGGAGGCGCGCGTCCGCCCCGGCCCAATGTGTCCGCCAGGGGGCAGCTGTGTGTCGGTCTGAGGCTGCGCCGCTCCCGCTGCATCACAGAGAGGGAAATACCACCAGATGGCGGTTTAGGATTGCTGCTCTTCTCTTAAGGCGCGGTACCGCTCGCACGGCCAATTTTCAATATTAAAATACGCACGATATTAAAACGATAATCGATTTGATATTTCGGAAGGCGATAATCGATTCGGCGATGTTCGTTACAGGTGAGTGCCTCGTGTTTTTGTCCTGTTTTGTGCGGTGGGAAGGGAGACGGAGCACAGATTAAAGATGGTGGCCACAGACAGCGAAGGCTGGTCGGTTGGGGGATGGGCGTTAGCGGCTAACGGAGGTGAATGTGCTTTCTCTCTCTTCCTCACTTACATTATAGCCTAGCGGAGCCGTTAGCTCGCGAGCTAGCCCCCCAAAAAATTTCGGCAAGACAACTTGCCGGAGGGGCAAAGAGCTTGTCGCAGCGCCGGCCTGTCCACCCCCCCACACACATACACCCCCCCACACCCCCACAATGTCCACCCGGCTCTTGAGTTTGGCTTGTCAACAAATAAAGAGCCATGCGGTGTGACGTGTTTTCTCGCTCTTTGCGAGGCAGGAGTCGGAGCATCACCTTCCCCCGTTCGCACTCAGCCGCGCTGTGACCGCGCGCTGCAGCCTCGCGCTCCGCTTAGATTTGTCATCAACGCAAACGCCACGTTGTTGACTTTGTCATCAAACCCCTGATAGTTTTGCTTTTTTTTTTTTTTTTTTTTTTTGTGTGCACACTCAAAAGAGATGTACAACGAGAGACGTGCATGTGTCCCTAGTAGCTTTTTTTTTTTTTTTTTTTTCTTGTGTCAACATAAGCTCCTTCTCGCCTTCAAGTTTTCAGAGTAGTGGGGACTTTTTTTTCCTCACCCACGGCTAATGAACGTGTTGCTTGACAGCACGCGGGTGCTTTTTCTTTATTTTCTTTTTTTATAAATATGTTTGCAAGTATGGACTCCGTGCATGTTGAACACCGTTATTATGGCGCTTCTTTCCCCTTCCCGCCCCCTTCTGTGCGGGAAGCAGGCAACACTGAGCGGGGAAACATGAGTCACATTAGGGGGGATGGGCTCCACCAGCCAGCTCTGCACGTCCAAAACGGGCTCCAATCCCGGCCGTCCCTCCCCTCTCTTACTGACCTATGTACAGCTTGCCCTGTGCAGGCTAGTTGGGGATAGTTGATAGTGGGTCAGAGTGCCTGCTGGCAGTTTGCAACGATCTCAGATTGTTGCATAACTGCTTTGTTTACAGTCAGCCATGTGATTTTTTTTCATGGATTGCTATCTGCAGCCTGCTTGCCTGCCAACGTATTCCCGTTATCACGCAGTGTTTCTTCCCCTAACTGCACAAGCCATATTTCCTTTTTTTCCCTTCCAGAAGTTAAGCAATATATTTTAAACATTGTGAGAATTGCATTTGTATCTGTTGATGAATGTGTGATAGCTCTTTAAAACATAGTTGTATTACTGTTGAGCTGTTGACAAATAGCCAAAGTGTTAATCTGCCAATTAAAACATTTGAATGAATTTATTTTTTAATTTGCAAACACATATATATAACCATATTCTGAAAGCACATGTAAAATGTTGCATCTTCGTAATTGCTGAGCGACTGCAGAGTTGCATAATATAGTGGTGTATGTCGAGGTATATCTAATTTTATATCATATAACTGTATATCGTGATATAGAATGTCCATTTTTGGCTAAACCAGCAATTTACTACATAATGGAACAATCATATACCAATGTAATAGTTCCATAAACCATCATGCTCATTCATTAGCAATATTGGCAAAAATAGTTAATACACCCAGAGATGTGAATGGATAGCTACTATGATATAAACACTATGGCAAACTCTTTGTAAATTGGCAAATTTATATTGTCTTTTGTTCCCTCCCCTAAGATTATTATTGAGTTGAAATGCTCATGATTTTATTACAAACAAAACGTCTGTATGGGAAAATCGGAGTCTTTCAAGTTCCAGTTAATAACTTGAGGTGAATGTGATTTTATTATTATTTTTTTTAACTTCCTCTTACAGTCTGTCATGTGCAGAAGGGAAACTACTGTTTGTCATGAATAATGCAACAGGTCCTGTTTTATTGGTACTTGATCTGTTGGACAGTATTCATAACTTTCAACCAGTCTTCCCAAACATAACATTTATTTGTGTGGCCTACCCAAACAGATCTGCCCCCACCCTCAAATATAATATTTTTGTTTTTATTATGTCTACCTTTTAAAATGTTGCGTGGAAACACAACTGACGGTGTTGATTTATTGAAAACTCTGCTGGAGTGCTGAAGTCTTTCTTGATCAGATCTTCGATTTAAATGCTAGTTCTGTTTGGGACATTTTAGAGTAGACCTCCCCGGATAACTTGTCAGCCCAAGTAAAACACTGGTTAACTGAAAAATATTCATACAACTCTTTTATTGCATCATCAGAATCCATTGGTGTGGTCGTGCATGACGTCATTTGAGATCTCTCGCACACACTTTATGAATTTTGACCCTCCTGAGAGTCTCAGCAGACCTCATGTTTTGTTATATTATAGACATCCATCACTAAGGAACACACACAGTTTATTTGGCTCCCAAATTGTTGTTGTAGATATATACACGTTAATAGGAACTTATGGAGTTGGTTTGATGCAGAACCAAAATGCTTGTATTGAAGAAATAAGTATTTGGACAAGATACTTACAAATGGCGACATCTCTGAAGAAGAAAACCACAACGTCTCTAACAATCCACAGTTTTCATTTGATAAATGTTCAGTTATCCACCAGGCTGTCCTTGCCTTGGGAGTCAAACAGTTTGAAGCTGCCATACGGTGGCATTTCTTTTCAAAGGTGGCTGATGTGAGGAACATGTCATTGCATAAACCTTTAAATAACATTGAGGGTTAACAGAAATGGTAAATAATCCCTCCTCCTTCCTCTATCCCTTGAATTTCTTGGCTCTTTGCCTTGGCTCTTCCTTTAATACACCTATAAAGGACTGAGAATCACATTATGGTTCCTATTAGAAGTACACACACTGTAGTTTATTGTCATTTTAAAGGTAATAATGGGCAGTAAACTATCTCTAATGGGTATTGGTTTTGAGGGTAATTGTATTCAGCAATCTTCTGTTAAGGAAAGCAAATGGTTGTCCACATGTTGCAAAGAAAATGTACTTTACGAATCCTAATGAAAGCCAGCTATTGTCTTAATGTTGTAATTATTTTAAACATGCAGGTATAAAGAAGACAATGAATCAAATTGGAAAGAGCAGAAGTGGATATATTATCATGAATTGTGCCTTATAGCAGTTACTAAGCTGGAGGCATTCACCGCTCAACTGCAGTGTGCTTTTTGTGAGAGCCATATGCTTATAATGATACAGCTCAGGAGATTATGTCACGGGCTTGACATTTGTCAGAGCCTATTACACAGCGACCTTGATTCAAGATGTTGGCTATAGAAAGAACCATATTTCCTATTCGTATTGTCGTCCAGCCTTTGGCGGTCTTCTGTACAGTCAGAGGAATGCCAAAGACAAAAACAAATATGGCTGCCATCTGCCCTCCTTCGTCTTTTTTATATTTCTGTTTATATCAAGCATATAAGTAATCACAAGAGCAGCACAGTGATTAGAAATACTTCCACTTCATAATTATGTTTGTGAGTAATAGGTGCAATTTTGCCATCCCCGCAGTCTCTCTGTAATTTATTGGTATGATGGTATAGAATAACATGTGTATCGTGTGCTAACCTTACACAAGCATATGCATTTAACACCTTATTTTCTTAGTGAAATGACTGTGCTGCAGTAGTGTGATTTTACTATGGGCTCTTCTCAGGAAAGCCCAGAAGCCTGCTCATGTCATTATGCAAACAGACCTGTGTAACACTTTCTGAAATAGTTTTGTCACCCTTGACTGAAACCTGATTTAAGACGTTCCTTGTGATGTGGTTTCCTGTTGTATAATTATTTGCACTGCTGCTGTCAGACTTGTTGTCTGTTACTTTTTTTGTGCAGGGCAAGTCGGGTCAAGTCGTGAATACGATTGCTGTAAATCCAAGCTGAATTAGTTTACTTAAAAGTTGACCGTTGAGATGAGGTCCAGCAGTAGTTCTGAGCATTTTCTCCTTTAAAAAAAAAATGAATGTAAGCCTTTGAGTCTGTACCAATAAATAAGCAGCATCGGCGGCAAAATAAAACACACAACAACACAAACAAACACACACACACACACACACAACATAAACATGGTATTAGACACATTATATGCAATAAAAGTATTGAAAATTGAACGTTTTGAAAGCTGGATAAATTAAACTGTTGACACAAAGCTCTTGTTTTCACAGTTTTATAGTGTTACTTGCAGATTAATTGGCAAAAGGCCCGCAATATTATTTCATTGCACACGCATTAGACCAATCTCATTCAGTGATTCTGGCCTTTTAAAGTCCATTACTCTTACACAGAAAACTCGGGCACCATTAAGTTAGATATTGATCGTTTGGAAGCGATGCCAAAGTGTGAAGAGCTGCTGGTCATGGATAACTTTCATTAACTATGAGAAGTGCACGTATGATATGTTGTAATATTGTCACTGATAGCGGCATATAAATCAAACTTGGTAACAATCGTAGGTTTCCTGCCTTCAAGTACAATCCCCACGCCCTCAGTAACTCAAAAAAGGACAACAGGGTTACAGAACCAGCTGGTGACGACAGCATGTGCACTGGCTGGCATGTAGATGTTTAACACTCCTATCAAAAGCGATCACAGGGATTTCCTGCCATACCACAAGAGCTCGTATTCTAAGTGCTAATGCATGCTAGATGTGCTTTACACATGGGTGGGGCTCATCGTCTACCACATAGCTAAAACCACCACTGGTGTTTATAATGCAAAATATCACCACGCTGAGTAAGTTGGAAATTGCAAGGCTGTCTGGAAAGTAAAATTGTTGTCAGAGATAATAGTAACAGAGGCGTTGACATAATGATGGGTGAGATAACGTGATGGCAACCATAAAAAAAAAAATCAGTTGTAAGCGGTGTTTGTTGAAGTAATGAGCTGTCAGGTTGCGCCGTAATGAGACTCGGTGCGTGCGTGGAGTCGTTTGTGTTTGTTGTAGAGGTTTGTGATCGCTCTCTATGGTATTCCTGCACGGCTCAGTGGTTTCCAGGCTGAGCCAGCTGCTTTTACCTGTTTGCTGATGCAGCCAAGTTAGCAACTGGCAGAGGCTCACTAGTCAAGACTGGGGAAACAATACCAAGGCTTTTTTACTTTCCGTCGTAAAGACACTTCTTTTTCAGCCCACTGCCTACATTTAATAAAAACATACCGCTAGGTGCAATTATGAGCTTTACTACGTTTATAATACTGCAAACTTACAGACTAATTGAGTCTGTTCATAGTTTATATATTTTTTTTTAAACAAAGCCCCCACTGTGGCTGACGTAACTCTGGCCTTAAAATTTGTGTTTAGCAAGTTTACCCATATCTCGCTGAACAGATGTGGAAAGTAACATTTAAAGTCCAACTTAAATTAAATTACTTTTTGTCTGCTACAGCTTACATATCTGCTCTGTAAACCCCTTCTCCGGTGTTCTCCTCTGAGGATAAGTAAAGACTTTTATATTTTTTTGGTGTCATGAAAACGCCCTCTAGTTTTGCATTACTTCATTGGAATACTGTTCTGGTATCTACCAACGTAAATGGAGACCTTCTTTCGTTGAAGCCAATCAAATCTTGCATAAAGCAGCAATGTCAGCGTTCTATCAGAGGTAGAGCAGGCGGTCCCACTGAGCCAGACCTGTTGTGTTACACAATACAAGAGCCACAGAACAACAACAACAACAACAACAACACACACTAGCTTTGCAGCTTGAGTCACTTTCTTATCTAACTTACAAACATGAACATACATCTGGTTCTGCACCGTAGCTTGTTGAAGTAGCGACCAAACAAACATTTATCGGGCACAAAGTGCACGGCTAACGGAAGGTTGCAGGCTGGATCGCTAAGCTGCTCAGCTGCAGCACATTTAACAGCATTTACGCGTATCAGAAGATGTCCTCTTGGATGCTGATGTGGTTCCTTAATCTTCAATACCACTAACGACACGCTGTCTGTCAATGACATGTAGGCTACAGTGCAAGGTTGTTCACGTTGTCTTGTTCTTAGTGTAATAGCCTTTACACACCATGGGCAGTTATTTTTCTTGTGCGTGATTATTACACTGCGAAAAAGCGACAATTTTTTCCCGGATTAGGGTTGATTTTTCTGAGGTCTTCGCACTGCGAATAAAGGCATAAACCAATCACGTTGTGCGAAACGGACATATTCAAAACGTAGGCTCCATTGTCCAAACCAAGAAGGCAAACTTTGATCACTCCTTTCAGCTTTGACAAAGACAGTGCGGACCAGATCCACTCCTTCCGTTCTTACCTAAAAGACCTAGACATATACACTGTGTGTAACTGTTCACCAGAGGGAACTCAAATTCACTGAGCATTTTGCAAAAAAGGACACTCAATAAAATAGCTTACAGTAGCTGTGGCTGTACAGCAATTTACCGCCGATAGACGGCCAGATGTTGCTCCTGGTCAATAGGATCTATTCAAACCTTTTATTGAAAAAAATGCTGCAAATTCGCATTGCTGCTGTGATGAATAGTTTTGATGATAAGTATTTAAAAAATTGTTGTCATTTATTGGTCACGCCCCAAATGTGTAAAGGCCTTAAGGCTGCATTCAAACCAATTGGGGAGTTGCGGCGATTGGCGCTGCGTTGTGTAGCAGCGTCACTTAAATGGGCCATTTATGTGACACAATGCTGCTCGTGTGCTGGGTCCTACGAGTAATTGTCTGCCCGCATCGACAGATTTAAAAATACATTTGCTTTCAATAACTAACCAAGAGAAAGGGCCAATCAAAACGGTGGGTTTTAAACTGGTGCATAAGGCCAAATTGAATGAGTAGCAAAACGTAACGTTACAGTTCGTTGTGTTTTCATCCTTCGTGCTGCTTTTTTCCCCCATCGGCTTCTTACGGCACGATCGCAGGTTATGTGGTTGGCCACCGCAATGTGACGTCGGGCTTCTTCAAAAGTTGATTCTGTTTTTAAGTTTTCGTCGTAGGCTGTCGTTAAATTTTTTTCCTGCATCCCAAATACAAATGAATGAATGGACGGACTGGCGTTTTTTCCCACAACGCCAGATTTTGCGTGAATGCAGCCTAACACAGGCACTCTGGCAGCCGGCCTTTTAATAACAAACAGTCAACAATACATAAAAAAAAATACCATTTTGACATTATTTTTGTCTACGCAAAGCAATGACTGAATGTGATTCCAGTTGGACTTAAATCAGAGTTTAAGACTTTGTGACATCACAAACAACTGTGCTGTCATACATACACAAAAATCTACAGATAACGGACCTTGCAGTGAACTAGTTGGAGACATCTTGGGTGTAGTAGTTGAACTTTTTAAATAACAAATGTTTGCATATTCAAAGATTCTGGATTTCAATTAAAGTAATTTAATTTAGTAAGGATTTAAAGTAAATTAACTTTTTTTTTGAAAAAACTAATTAGGCACAAATTATTATTCCAATATTTTTATGTGTCATAAAACATGAACGGAGGGTATCTTTAGGTTTGGTTCATGCAACATTTTTCTTGTATTCAAGTCACAGAGTTGAATCTTTTCTGCACTGTTTCCTTTGCACTCGTAGAAGGCTAAAATGAATCCTAGATCTCAATAGCTCAATGGGATGTAAATCCATGGTAGCACAATGGAAAAATAAACAAGGTAATTACTGTAATATGAAAATTATGTGGAAGTTATTTGTGATGATGTGTTAATTTGGTGTCCATTCACCTTGTTGACTGCAACCACAAAAACCTTCCTCTCACTGGCAGCATAAAATGTGAGACGATACGGATTGGTTATTTTGATCACTTTAAAACATCCAATGGAAATGCCAAAGCAGTGGTACTTTTCATTTTACAATTCAGTTTAAAGGAATGAAAGCACTGCTTTAATTAGCCCACTTGCATCATAAATGTGATGTTATTTCTGGAAGTGTTTTACATGAAAACAGTTGAATTTGATGAAAGTAATTTACAAAATGGATAGCGAAAATTGTATATTCTGGCATTCATTGAAAAAAAAAAGGTGTAGATCCCGACTTTATCACAGAATGTTTTTGTTTGTCTCATCTGCCTTCAGCTGTTAGGGCAGTGAGGAAGTGTTGGGATTGTCTGCCTTGTTCATACTGACAGCAGCTCATTTTCTTTTGCATCAGCGCTGCAAAGTGAAGCTTTGTAGACTGGAACACCTTATTAAATACTGAGCCTCAGACAGACGGCTCAAAGAAAAGACTGCCACTGGGGCTTCACTCACATTGAACGCAGGGGAGAGTTTAAGGTGGCAAGAGCAGTAAGCCTTTGTGTGAAGTACAGACTCTGTACATGCAACATTTTTGTAAAGAAGATGTTTAAGAAATGCATTAGAAAAGCTTTTATTTTAAGTGTTTAATAATGGCTTTGCTAACGACTCTAACTCCTCCTGTGAGGCATCCGTAAGTGGATGCTGGTGTATAAACAAACAATGGATGCCAATTAAACACAGTTGTAAAGAAAATGTCATCATAGGAGAAGTTATAGTTGCTGATAAATACTGTACATGAATAGATGCGTTAAACATTTCCTATCTGAATAGAAACTGGATTAAAGTGGGTTGTAAACCCCTTTATGAAAGGTTTCTGGAGCTTATAAAGTACAGTAGATATGTAAAAGGTTTGAGAGTAATGCACACAAGAAATAGAAATTATAAAATTAAAAGATGAAATGGACAAAAGAACAATAAAATAGACAAAAGACAATAGCAAATAAAATAAATGGCATTTAAATAAATAAAAGAAATAGTGGCTTCAAAATATTTTAGTCATAGACTGGGCTGAAAAGGTGACTTAATTTCTTTCAGCTGCTTTCGCGGCCTGTGGCTCGGAGAATAAAAACTCAAACTTAGCTCATCAAATACTATTCATTTTTCAGTTTCCTGATTCCTGGATGGAAAGAATTTCTTTTGGCCAACAGTAAGGTCGAGAAGCGAAAGTCCTGGATTTGCATAGACATCGATTGAGATGTGAACTGCATATTTGTCTCCTCAAGGAGTGCAGTCCAGTTTTTTTTTTATGAATAGAAAAGAGGTTATGACACGTTATTGATCTCTTTTGGAGGCATTAAACAGTTGCCTCCAGTTTAAACAGTAAAGGTTGATATCCAGCTTGTAGAGTCTCCGAGGGCTTGACGTCTGGAGGATAAGAAAAATCCTCGCTTTGGCTTCAGAGGGGTTTTCACTCGTTATTTTATGATTTACGTAAGTCCAGAGCAGCCAGATCTAAATTTGGCACCGGACCTGACCTGCAAATCAGTGTCATTTACACAGGTGGGGTTAGCCGGCTTCAAGCAACAGCAAATACCACTTCCTCAGCATCCGCTGTGGTGGTGTGTGTGTGTGTGTGTGTGTGTCACGGCGGTCAGTGTTATTTGTACACACTCTTACTTAATATTGATTCACTGGCCTGTGCCAAGTTAATTCTGCAGCTGTACAGAGTGGAAGTGAAGTGGTCGCAAAAAATACCGAACATTTGTGAGTTACGAGACGGGGCTTCCTGATTTTAGAAACTGCAAAATGTGCCAAGTATTTATTTGTGTTCGTAAACAAACCTTTTTATCGTGTGAGAAAAACAAATTGATAGACTCGTGAAAAGAGGCTCTGCATAAAAGTGGAGGTCTGGAACAGTCTTTTAGAGCACACAAAAAGGACTCGCGAGTAAAAAGTTGATGCTGTGACTGAGGCAACAAAACCGTGTCATCTAGTGTTCATGTTTCCATGGATTTCACATCGAGGTCTCCTGTAAGTGGAGATGTGGCCGGCTAGATTTGCTCACTCCACTGCCCTGAGACATCATTAGTTTGTATCACTCATACTCCATCTGCTCTTTCGGCCTGTGTGGAGAGGATTAAGGGGTTTCCCTGCCTGCACTGGCTGACTCCAACAGATTATTTACCCGTAAACCTCTTTTCTTATTCCCTCCTGAGTGCATATTGTCCTGCCAGCATTATCCAGCCCAGCACAGCATCAGACAAACCCACCGCTCACAGCTTCCTTAGACTTTTGACAGTTGTAGTAAAGGTCAGACCAACCTTGTTTGAACACCATCTATATAGATGGACTAATGGGATTCATCATCAAACCACATACACTACTATTGTGATTTTTTTATTGATTTGATTTAGTAGGAGGTAAAGACATTCATTCACCACAAATGATATAAACTGGAAGATTTTTTTGCTTTTTGTTAGTACATTTTCTTGTGAATGATGGAACGTGTAGCCTGCATGCTGTTGTGTGTATTAAAAAAAAAAAAAAAAAAGATTGTGTGCTGGTTCAATTTATTTGACTTTATTTGATACGGTTTTGTGAGACCGAGAACAATGTTGACACAATGATGACTTGGTTATGTATGCTAAATCATGAAATGAAATGCCGCACAAAATAATTCATCATGTTCCTCATGGGGCCACTGTTATTGTAGACCAATGTCATTTAATTATTGATTATTCATTTAGTCTATGGAATGTCAAATACATAGAAAAATGGCAATTACAAGTTCTGAGGAGACACGTGTCATCTTGAAATGTCTAGCTTTGTTTGAACAGTGGTCCAAAAGACACAAAACCGAAGATATTCAATTTACTATCACACAAAATAAATAAAAGCTGTAAATCCCCACATTTGAGAAGCTGGAACCAGAGAATGTTTGTACAGAATATACAATTGGTGGTCATTTCCATGATCAATATATGGCCTCTAATATTTGTCATCGTTTAAGGTTAAAAATAAAGAAATTTTCTGAAAATTGTA
Source organism: Ophiodon elongatus (assembly GCA_016806645.1). Taxonomy (NCBI): domain Eukaryota; kingdom Metazoa; phylum Chordata; class Actinopteri; order Perciformes; family Hexagrammidae; genus Ophiodon; species Ophiodon elongatus. The sequence goes on along the minus strand of JACSYO010001340.1, from coordinate 278,040 downwards.
TATTGAGCAACAGTAAAAAAAAAAAAAAAAAAAAAAAAACACAAGTATTCTATTAACAATATAAGTATCTATTACCCAAACCGCTTATCCTGTTTAGGGTCCCGGGGGCCGATCCCAGCTGACATTGGGCGAAGGCAGGGTCCACCCTGGACAGGTCGCCAGTTTATCGCAGGGCACATAGAGACAGACATTTGGGCAATTTTTTGAGTCTCCAATTAACCCTACGCTGCATGTCTTTGGGCTGTGGGAGGAAGCCGGAGAACCCTGAGGGAACCCACGCTGCCACGGGGAGAACGTGCAAAAACACAGAGGGACCGCCCGGGATCGAACCCGGGCCCCTCTTGCTGTGAGGTGACAGTGCTGGCCACTACACCACCACAAGTACAAGTCATACATTTATATTTTAGAAATGACAGAAGTGAGGAAACAATTGCCAAAACCTTCTCTGAAGCCTTACTAACAGCTTCATCAAACTTGTCTCCGCACCACCCTGAAGTCATCCTCTCTTCGCTGCGTGTTGTGTGAAACGCTCCAACAGTAGACTGAACTGTCCCGCCGCTCATCTCAACACATCACTGAATGCTCACGGTGACTCCAGCTTGTTACTGCTGTATAGATTTTTACATTGTTCTTCTTGCCATTTGTGAATTTACAGTCCCAACCTCCTTGAAGCACAGCGTTGAATCAGCCAGAGCTCACTCTTCTGATTCCCGCAGTCTATATCTGGGCAGTCAGTATTCCCCTGTAAATTATTGCTACAGAACAGCACTTTGCTTTTGCTTTGACATCTGCCTGCTCAGATTAGCAGGCTTCTCTCGCTCTTGTGAAAATCTTCGACATGCCGCCAGACCATTAGGAAGTAATAATGGGTGTTAGGAGTCTAACAGCCTCCGCAAGGGCTGTGTGTGCGTGTGCGTGTCAGTGTGCGTTTTATGAGTGTGCGTCCTCCCTCTTTCTCCCCCTCTATTAGAAGTGAATATGAGGCAGACTGAAAATGTGGGCCAAGGTGAGAGAGGGAGCCCAGACAGATGAGAGGAAAACAAATGAGTCCCTTTTTCTTTTTCTACCCCACTCCTTCCCCTGCTGCTCTCCCCCTCTGTGCTGCTGTCACACTTTCTCCCCCTCTTTACCCCTCTCCCTACCCCTCTTCCCATTCACCCCCCCCCAATCCACCACCACCTCTTCTTGCGGCTCCATTTTGAGCCAGCTGCAGCCGAGCAGGCAGCCATTGCTCACAGAGACGGAGACTCTTCTCTGCTTTGCCCTTTTTTTCTTATGATTTAATTGTCCTTAATTCACACAGATAGTTCTCAGGAGATGAGGAAGGGAGAATCTATTTTTCAAAACAGATCTCATCAGTTTGTGCAGCTCACACAGCATCCCCCCCCCCGCCCCCCCCCATCCTCTATGCTAAGATCAGGCTTTGTGCGCTGCAGAGTTCTAGCATACAGTAGTTTGTGGCAATAACAGATGGGTGTGTGTGTGTGTGTGTGTGTGTGTGTGTGTGTGTGTGTGTGTGTGTGTGTGTGTGTGTGTGTGTGTGAGAGAGAGAGAGAGAGAGAGAGAGAGTGAGAGTGAGAGTGAGAGAGAGAGAGAGAGAGAGAGAGAGAACAGGAACATGACTATGTGTCAGACTCTCTGTGTCGGATGGGTAATCTCCCGTGTGACATAATCATAATCTGGTTAAACCAGACGGCCACAGTCGGCCTCGAGGCTGTTCCACATTGTAAGGCCGAGGCTCTTTGGTCTCAGTATGTATGGAGGCTGGCAGCATGATAAAGTGCAATTATTGTCTTGGTGGTGCAGCTCGTAGCAGTGTCCCAGAGGGACCGATAGTGGTTCAAGCTCACAAGTCAAAGCTCCGGTTGGCCTTCATTGTGGAGAGGTTTGAGAGCTCCCTGATTCTGTTTATTCTTTCTCTGTGGTTGTTTAGAGTCTCTGTTTGTTTTGACTTTGATTTTAAGTCAGGACTTGAGGTTCCACACTCTTTGGAAGGAAATGATTAAATAACCCAGAGGTGGGAAGCTTTCTCATCCAGCTCAGTTCATCACATGTGATCGAATTAACGTTTTTCTCACTGGAGCTGCACATGATTGTTTTGGTTATCGGTTTATCTGCTGATTACTTTCTCAATTAACTGCTGTGTCTGTAAGATGTTAAAGACCAGAAACACTTTAATCACCATTCCCAACAGTGCAAGATGACATATTTAAGGTGCTATAAGCTACTGTCATGGCAACGTGTTTGCTGAACATAGTGGAGCATTGAGCAGTTTAAGAGCCGTATATTTTCCTCAGGTGTCGGAGGAGACCAAAGCGGAGCTAAAACAGAGTGAATGCTAGATTGCATTCCTCAGATGGACACAAACACAACTCCAAATCTCCGGATCTCCGGATCTTTGGCACAATAACCTCAATAACATTAACACACTAATAGTGTGATTCATTCCCATGCATGCTGCTCAGAGTAATCACAGCGACTGGCTCCGTAGCACAGCCCTGCAGAGTCTGTTCAAGCTCTATTCAGGAGAAATAACTATTTGGTGAAGGTAAATTATGTTTACATGTAATTATAAACATTTAAAAAAAAAAATATTTATTTTCTAATAAATTGAATTTAATGCAAACTACCACTATAGATTGAAATATAAAAGTAGAAAGAAAACATTTCGAATTTTAGAGTTTACACTGACTTTGTTACGTTTGAATACATCCTTCAGACGGTTCCAGGACAGTAGTAAAAAAAAAAAAAAAAGCCCTGAGCCTTGTTGTCAATTACAGTTCTTAGAAAAATAATCTGTCTCTGCAGGTTAGACTTTAAAAACATCTGAATTGGCCAAGAAAATTGCAATTTGTGCATCTGCTGGAAAAAGTGTTTTTGGGCCCAGTGGCGTGACGGACCTGTAAGTTGTAATTCCATGGTTTGGCCACCACGAAAATTGGCCTCTATGTCTGGCGCACCGCCTGCGGTTTTGTTTTTGAATTGTGCAGCAGCGAAGGGCACATATTTCAATTATGTTTTGTCTGGGGCTTGTAAAGATGTTGACATTAGTGCCAGTTTAATTTGAGACGGCAGGTCCTAGAATGCATCATCGGACCAAATTGGAGCTTCCCGAGCTCTGCTTCTCTGTCGTTGAGCGGACTTTGTTTAACAAAGAACCCCGGTGTGAAACTATGCGAGGCGTCATGCGGTTTAGGTTGAGAAGTGCCTATGAATTCCAGCTACTGCTACTATGTGTCGTGATGTGTGCCTTTTTGGTCTGCCGAGTCACAAGAACACCCAAACACTTCCTGTTTGTTGTTCCTGGTGCCGCATACAGATCATGCAGGTTACCGCCCGCTGTAGTCATCTTCCGTTCCTGTTCGGTCTGATCTGTCGGCGTGTCTCCACTCGTTCGCTTTTCATCCCTCTTGATAATCCGTCCCTTACTGCCTTTGTCTCTAATGTTTTACGCTGACTAGCAGACTTTTTTTTTTTTTTTTTTTTTTATCTGAACCAAGTTCCCAGTTATAGTTTGCACATTGACACCGTAACAGTGGCTCAAGTCTGGATTGAATTCAGTTTCGTTTAAAGGCTTGCTCTTTCCCGCGGACTGACACACCTTTTATGACATTGCCCAAGTAACAACAATGCATGTAATGCCAAGCTGTTTGAGAAACCCGGTTGCTGTGAACCTTCAAGGCTTTAATAACAAGGCAATCTGTATCACAATGCAGAGAAAGCAATACCCCATCTGATGCAGCAGGAATCCTGGCTGAAACGTTTTCAGTAGGAAAAAAAAAAACATATCTGGTGCTCAACATGACGAGCAGAGGGGGCTGGGATGATATATGAAATATTAAAATTTGGCATGTTTTACTAATTGTACCGTTGCATGGACCTTGTTGGCCCTGCAGCTCCAGAATGTTAAAACTGAGCAGCTTATTCAGAGTTGAACTGCTGACTGGATCTTGGCCTCTCGCCAAAGTGTTTTGTAGAAGAGAAAAGTCCCGAGATTTAACAGTCTTTCTCCAGTGGTTTGTGATTACAGGCATTATACTAATAAGTACATTATATGTCAGTTATAAGCACCGGTTGCTATTCACTGTGAGTGCTTCTCCCTTAATTATATTTGCACAGCAGCTCAGAGCTTCTCACTTTAACAGGCATAATGCTTACGACCTTGGCCAGATCATTGAATTGAATCCATAATATCCGAGTGTAGCTGTTTGAAGCCATCAGAAAATCATTTTTAAGGTTGTCAGTTTATGATGGCTTCCCCCCCTTCTTTTTTTTTTTTTTTTGCACATGAACTCGATTCAGTCACTGGCTTGGTTAACCATCTTGGTTTACATCGGCTTTTTTTAAATCAATGATCAGTCGCCAATCAGCTAATTCACGTTTTCTTACAAAAGTATTCAATGGCCATTGACTAGAGTTGGTTATTGGACATCAGTCATATTTTTATTTATTTTTTTACCAAATTGTGTCTGTAAAGTATCAAACTGAATTATTTGATAAGATGATTTTAGATTGGTTCTTCATTCTTAGATAGATTGTTTCTTTGCTGATGAATAAATGTTTGATCAGATAAAGTTAAATGTTTGTCCTGTAGTTGGTGGAAATGATTTGCCCACTTCTTATTTGATTGTCACGTCGTAGATAAAGGAGATAAAGGTTGACTGTAAGGCGTAATTTATGAGTTGTTTGTTAGCTTTGCTGAATTTTGTGAGCGAGAGATAAATACATTTCTTAATTTTATACTTGTACTTAATTTTAGCAATAATTTGTGAAGTTTTTACCTTTAAAACTTGGCTAGCTTTGACTGGAATTTATCGTCTTTCAATGGAATAGTATTGTTATGAAATAAGTAGAAGTATTTAATTCACACAGGACAAAAGTAGGCTTTACCGTAAGGTTATTTCATACGGACTATTTATTTATTGAATCTCTAGAAAACATGCTATATTGTGATATATATAGAATATTTTGACCATATCACCGAGCCCTAACCCTACATCTGCTGCGAATACAACATGAACACCAACAATAAGAAGCTGAGATATAATACAACATTAAAACGATAAAAAATAATTGGCAAGCATTTTGAATAATTAATAAGAATATGACTTTGTGTGAAGTGAAACAAATCCCACAGTGTTTAACAGTGAACAGAGGTAATTATCAGAGCACGGTGTGAGAAATCTGGCTTTTCCTGAATTGCTCTCCGGCTCAGCAGAACGACACATGCAGCTGTCTGACTTGATTGCAGGCTATTTGTCTTACTTTCAGCTCCTGTGATGTACTTTACAACATGCACTGACGATGTCTGGAGGGCTGGTGGTTTATACATTTGTATAGATTCTTTTCCAGCTTTTTCCCTTCTGGCATTTGTAGGAAACGGCTAATTCAGCTCTGCCCGATCCCATCGCTCAGTTCAAGGATTTGTTTTTCAGATTTTTTTTTTTTTTCATGCTGTTTTATGCACACTCTGCTCATGAACAGCTTTTTCTTCTATCTCACCACACAAACATGACACAGTCAGAGGGGTCAACGCATAGTATGAGGCACTTGCTGGGTTCTTGGTGCTTTCGGGACTTTGACCTGCAGTCCGGAGGATTGACCCTCTCGCTTTCCAGTCATGGGATGATCCCTCAGGCCAGCAGGTCCACCAAGATTCAAGTTAATTGAATCCATTCAAATCCATCCGAGTTAAACGAGTCCGGTACCCTCGAGCGGCACTGCTGCAGTCCTCTTCGGGCATGAACCACAGATGAGTGAAGAGCAGAGACGCCTCCCGCTGCCTCTTCCGCCGTTACAACATCTTTACACGGTCATAAAGTGTGGTGGTAAAAGTACACCGAGGGGACCACGGTCTGCCGGAGGGGGACGGGAGATAACGCAGCATGGTTTACACTTACTGATAACAGCTGACAGCCGATGTGGGTCAAATTCTCCCCCAGTCAAAAGCGTCAACACAAATCGTTTTGGGGGAAATAATGAAAGCGGTAAACCGCCAGTGAGCAAAAAGAATGACTTCATTTTAAGTCTGTACCGGGGATGTTGCTACGGAAAGCAACCTTGTAAGGACGAGCGCTTCGCAGGGGTTAACATGCATTCGTGGTGACATAACGTTAAATCAGGTTTTTTAATAATTGGGCCTGCCAAGTTATTGCATGGACAACTTAGAGAGAGAGAGAGAGAGAGAGAGAGAGAGAGAGAGAGAGATAAAAGTTAATCCACTTCAGCCTGAGCTCGATGTAACATCAGCTCAGCTATAGTGTGAAGAGACTGGAGAGACAAAGTTAAGCAGCTTCAGCTCGTGTCTGTCAATTAGAGCTCTGCAGTGCATTTGCTGAGCCCATGGCAGTAATATTTAAAGAGAGAATAATATCTTCCCGGTGTCTTCCAGTTGAATTTGCTTCAGTCCGTTTCCCTTCAAGGGCATTCATTTAGCTTTAAATCTGAATATTTGTTTGGAGTCATCCCCCTAAGTAGCTTCGTTATGTCACATTACCCTCTTTTTCCCGTCTGTTTGAAGAGCTGAGGCGAATCTGAGGAGATATTAATGAGGGAACTCACTCCCTGTGTTATGCGGTCGTGTTGTTATTTGTGTGTCTCTGCGCTTTTTACTCACGAGGCGCTTAAGGGTAAAATTATTTTGCAGATATGTTGAGCATTAGAATTAATGATGCATGGTATTGTGGTAGAAGGCATAAAGGGGAAATGCTTCTCAGCTGTTTGGAAATGTTTGTTTTCTTCTTTTTAATACATTTAATACATTGCTCAAGTGTCTGGAGCTTAAGATAGCCAGCACTTGTAAATTGGGTTGAGTAAATGTCCTGATTCACCTCAGCTTCTCTCTAAGACTCTGCTGCCAAGGAAATGCATAATTGTCCTGAAATGGGTCATGCGGGAACCACGGATCATTATTTCTAAATAATTATGAACTATCTTTTGGCGTTTGAAGCCGTCAAGTTCGTTCCTGGAGAAATCCTGACATTTGAGATGACTCACATTTCACCTTGCTGCTTTGAATCTTGGATACATTTCATTTAAATTTGGAGAAAGTGATTATGACTTTCCTCCAGAACCGTATTTACGAATACCACTTGTGCTTCTTCAGCTTCAAGTTTCACAGCAGAATTTAGATTTTAGCATATCGTGCTGAAACGTCCTGTATGGCTCCGCAAAACTTGATTTGTTAGTCAATGTGCTTTTTCCTGCATTTGTAATGAACTCAGTGGGAATCCTCTTGACACTCTGTCCTCTTGTGGAGCTTGGATCTCTTTGTACTTTCACCAGCACCACACTTTGATGTTTTGTTTTGTGCCGGCTACCTACCTGAGCCGTATATAAATCGGGCTTATTATGTATCGTAGCTTAATTACCATGACAATGAAAACATTGACTTGTAAACAGTTGGTGACTGCGTCTGAAAACACCGTGCGAGCCGTCTTCTGTGTGTGGCTTTTCCACGCCAGCGCAGTAAATCAAATCAATATTACTTAGTGGATTTTACAGGATGCATCAATCTCCGATGGGTGTCTTGTATTTTCCAATCTTACAAGTCATTTCCATATAAATGACCGCTATATTATACAAGGATTTCTTTTCTTCTCCAAAATAATTCCATCAGTTCATCTTTCCCATTATTTGCTGCTTTTTCTTTCTGTGTGTTTTTCTACTTTTGTTCTGTTCTCATCCCGTTTTCTACATTTACATATTCCTCCCATAGGTAGCCCCAGTGGGACGTGTTAATATCCAGCTCTACTCACCAGCTTACAGTATCACCACTGTCTCTTATCATGAAATATTGACTGTCGAGACAGAAATAGCACTCGAGTCTCGATTGGCTATATTGATGGCATACAGAAGGACATGTATAGTATCTGAGCAACCGTCCTTTTGGTTTTGTTTTTAACGTCTCTGCTTTTTTTTTCCCCTCCTGATGTTATTAGTGGTGAATCCAGTCTTGTGTTTTTCCACCTCAAACGCTGCACAGTTGTAGTCCACAGTGTTTGAAACGGGCTTACTTCCACTCCGTCTCTAGAGATGATGGCCAATTATAGCAGATGCAGTTCAGGTTGTAGTTGTCAGAAGAATCGGCCAGCAGGGACCGCGGCAGCAGGACGGTCGGTTTGTGTGTTCGTCAGCTGGGTTTTCAGGAAAGAATATTTTCACGAGCAGATCTTTCCAGTGTAATGCAAGTGAAAGCAAGCATCACCTTTTTTTTTTTTATAGTTTCCTGATAATTACCTGTTAAATCCCCTTTGTAGTGCGTTAAAAGCTTTACATAATTAGAGGGAAATATTGCATAACACCAAGCCAAACTCAGTTACTACGTTTACACGCACCAAATGTTCCGTTTTTTGCCCTTATTCTGAAAAAGACAATATTCCTACTAAGCTGTTTACATGTCTTATGAAAATGTGCATTCCGCTAATGTTCCCGTTTACATGCAGCCAGGTATATTCCAATTAACGTAAAAGGACCGCATGTCGCGACCTCATCACCGGGGGGGGGGGGGCCAGTGAATCCCACGTCAATGCCCTAAAATGTCGTTTATCACGTCAAACTGTAGAAAAGTGGAGCGTCAGGAGCAGCTTGTGCCATTGTGCTTCTTTGCGTCAAAATACGTTTTTTTTTTTTTTTTTTTTTTTTTTTCAAGTTTTGCATCTCTACTCCAGCTTTGCAAACTGTTGGCTTGCATGGAGCTGGTCGTAAACAGGAACGTTGGTGTGTGTCACAAAGTGCCGTACAAAAAGAACCCCTATTGAGACGCATATTCCGAATGCGCTGTATACGTGTCCAAAGAATTCTCCTAAAAACCGGCATATCCCACATGTCTTTATCGGAAAAGAGTCTGATTCCGAATATCCAAAACGGGAAAAATGATGTTTACATGAGCAATATAAAAATTCTGAATATTCTCATGTTCGGAAATAACAGTGGAATATGAGTGCGCACGTGAACGTAGTCAATGTCAGAGATGTCCTTCAGGTGCTGTATTCCAGGTCTGCGTGTCCGCCCGCTCTGTGTGCACATTGTTATCGCGTCATATTTGAAATATTGAAGGGTTTCTCTGAAGAGGTAGGAAAGGTGTCGAGCCCCCGTGGCTACTTGCATCCACCTCACTGAAGTGCACCATAACGAGCGACGTTGGCTCGCTGCCAGCTGCTGTGGTGCCATAGGGCGACTGACCCTGCACTCTCTGATTCTGATCTCCCCGTAGAACGAGGGAGAGAGGTTTCCTTTTTGGGCTTCGGTGGAATAACACATCACAATAAGCCGAAGGCTGTTTTGTGACCATTTTCCATTGTTGCCGCGATGGAGCAGCTGTTCTTTTTCAGTTTAGAGCCGTTGAGATGTGTTGAATAGTTTTGTAAAGGGTGTTAATGAAAGTGTCTTCTGCTAGTGCTAATTGGTATGAGATTGCTGTTGTTTCTATTTTTGCCTTGATGCCGGGTTAGTGTTCTAAGCGATTATTCGACACCATTTTCAACCAGAAAATATAAAATCTTTCACGGTTGAAAGGCAAAGAGGGATCGCGGAAGACTTTCGGTTTGGTGAGAGGCACTTTGTAAAATCTGATTTATGCCTTTTCCGTCAAGGCGTCGTGACCGTCTCACCATAGAAGCCTCTGGCACTGGAATTGATTTAATACTTTGAATTTCACCTGTCGATCGCGATGGCTAGCTGATGCTAGGCACGTCGACTATACCCAACGTCATTCAGTTTACACTCTATAATTAGCTCTGTGATGCGGCCTGATGACATGAGTTTGGAAATTGATTTATTGCCATGCAGTCATTCCATCGCCAAAGTAATCCTGTTTCTTTAATTCACCTCCTGATAGTGACACTGGTGACGAGAGGTAACGCTCCACTGGGGATGCTCAAAAAATACTGATTTGTGCAGCATCACGACAGTAATAATCACGGAGCATTTTCGTCATGTCTTCTATCCTATCAATAACGGGTTCTCCTTCTGGTGGCGCCCATTGAGCCTGTTCCTGTAGCTCAAAACACCCTGATGCAGAATGCGTTCAGAAACCGAAAAGAAGTGCTGTGTTGATGACGGCTGTAGTTTAAGATACTGATGAAATGTTGATATACGTTCCAGGAAGGCTGGTTTGAATAACACATCCAGTAATTGTTCGGCTCGTCAGATGTTATGATACTACAAGAATGGATTTAAAACTGTGGAACGCCATTAAAATGGCCATTATTTTTATTCTGTTATCACGACAATCACAAGGTAAACAGTAGAACTATTTAAATGGCAAACGGACTGCGTTTCTGAACGCTGTTGTGTAGTTTGACTCGGTTAAACCTTTTTTCTCTTCCAGAGCCCTCGCCGTCGAGACCTCGTTGAAGTGAATGAGAGGGCTGTGTTGTTGTTGTTGTTGTTGTTGTTGTTGTTGTTTTATTACGCAGAGCTTTTTTTCTGCCTGCACGTGGCCTTCGGGAAAGTAACAGGCCTGTGATGAGAAAAAATGCAAGGAGCTGCATTGTTGTGTGTGTGTGTGTGTAGTGAGTACGATCAAAGAAGCCCAGTTTGAGTAACAGATCAATGATTTTGAAGTCTCATCAGTTTATAATATGCACTCCTTTGCATCACAAAGTAATTTCACAGGAATGCACGATTGCTCGTCTTTGATCGGCCAACTCAGGGTCTTGATAGATGACGTTGCGTTGCTTCAGGCAAAGGTTGGGCCGGGTTTAACTGTTCTGCAGGACGACACTGCGCTTTTATGATCTGAGAAGTCAGCAGTTCATACACTAATAAAATCATGCTTTGTGGGTTTACCCATCAATCTCCTCCACGCGCTACGTTACTACGCTCGTTTAGCTCGCTGTGGGACGAACATAGGCGGTCATCAACGGAGTTGTTTCAGGAAGTGATAAACTTATCTGAAAATAACTTTCAGATAACCCCCCCCTTTCACCGTGGTCCCTACTGTCTCCACTCAGCCAATCAAATATGCCGTCACCGCCGGGCTTATGACCCACACCAGTTGCTATAGCAACGTCGGCCTGCCTCCCAGAGAACATGTCATGCATTTTAAGTGGTTCTCAGATGCTCACTCGTTGTCTCCCTACTTCTCTCTTAAGTAGAGAGACACACACACACACACACACACACACACACACACACACACACACACACACACACACACACATAGGATGAAGTGACTCGACAGACCAGAGATAGTTAACACAACTGTAAGCTTGAGTGGCTGCAGGTACATGCTGAATATCTTATCGTTGCATTCATTTCTTACAACTCGTGGAGCAAAGTGCTACATTAGTCCAACTCAACTGCTTAACGTGTGTGTGTGTGTGTGTGTGTGTGTGTGTGTGTGTGTGTGTGTGTGTGTGTGTGTGTGTGTGTGTGTGTGTGTGTGTGTGTGTGTGTGTGTGTGTGTGTGTGGTATTCAGGATATATAGAGAAGCTCACCAACAACTCTGTCTCAAAAACCAAACAACCTGCACACAATAGTATTTGCTCCAAACAGGGGAGTCGTCGTTACAGTTTATATAGCTATTAGCTCTTAATGTTCCCCCATAAACCGAGCGTAATTTCTGTCGGCCTGCTCTCTCTCTCTCTCTCTCTCTCTCTCTTTCTCTCTCTCTCTCTCTCTCTTTTTTAAGTGGCCACATTAAGTTTTATTACAATTACCGGGCTGTAATTAATTTGATATATTTAATGATAATTAGGTTCAGCCCAGGTGAAGTTTCTGGACAGTTTTATTTAAGATCAGGCTTCCCTGAGTCTCTTTTACACCCTTTTGAGATGTATAAACACACACACACACACACACACACACACACACACACACACACACACACACACACACACACACACACACACACACAGTCTGTCACACCACCTGGAGTGACCGTCAGGGCAAATGTTTTGAAAGCTTGAAATACTGTAGAGAAGCTGCCCTCCAACCAGCTACCAGCAGTACAACTGTCTGCACTCCCATTGCCAAAATCAAACTCCCCTGCTGGCTCGCTGTGTGTTTATGGTTGTAAGTTTATTAGTGTTACTTAGTGAACACAAGGTATTAGCCCTGTCTTGTACTGCATTTAATGTTAACAGTTAACTATTCTTAATTCTTCTTTAATGCTGTATTTCAAGGTGTTTGGGACATCCACACTGTGCTATGTATTGAGCAACTGAGGTCAGAGCCCACGATGCAGGAGCTGCACGAGTGGTTTCAATATGACAGCATGCATCGGTAAAAAGGTTTTTCCTAATGATGTTTGATTTTGCTCTGCTGGTTCACACAAACCGCAACAAGCGCTTCTTACGTGCGGCTCTTCATCTAACCTTCTGATGGGCGTGGATGCTTTATTTCCTCTTTTCTCCCTTGTAATATTTAAACTGGTCTACTTACCAAAATAAAGTGCTGAAAAAGTTGCACACTTTATATAGTGGATCAATACTAGTGATCAGAAAACACGTGAAGTAACTGACATCTATTATCTTCAAGAAAACTACACATTTCTAGAGTAAATATGTGTATTTGCTTTATTTCTCAGTCTTCTGCGATAGTAGATGTAAATCCTTTGGCTTTTATCTCTAATCTGTACGACCACACACGTCAGTCAGTTTAAAAAAAAAAAAAAAAAAAAAAAAGGGACAACACACCCCAGTTTAACCGTGATCCTGCCGACTCTGGTCCCTGCAGACCCCATTAGCTGTACATTTCCTAAAATAATAACAATCTGTTTTTTTTTTTTTTTTTTCAGATTACATTAATTACATGACTAACCATGTTTTGAGAAGAAATAATTTCACATTTTTCTATGATGTTTGTTTGGTCTTACAATAGTTTAGCCTTAGGGTCGCCAGGGGCGTGTTGGTAGGATTAAAGAGTTAATGCAGATACAGTTTGTGCTTCTTTGCAGAACCATAATATTAGGAGTCAGCTCAGGACAAGATTAAACATTAAACTGAGTGAACAGGAAATGGGCTTCTAATGTATAATGACTTAAGTAACTGTTGTCATTTTATTTGACGGGTTTATTTAATGGAGAGTTTGTTTTCATTCCTGCCGTTAGAATAAATGCCACTGAGAACGGGCCAGAGAGGTGCAAAGTGAACACAGTCAGCCGCTTCTATCCTGTCCTCTAAAATTGAGGAACAGATCGAGAGACTCACTGCAAATTATTCATAGCCTCCTGTTGAGGCTGCTACAATCTCTTTGTGTATATGAGAGAGAGAGAGAGAGAGAGAGAGAGAGAGAGAGAGAGAGAGAGAGAGAGAGAGAGAGAGAGAGAGAGAGAGAGAGAGAGAGAGAGAGAGAGAGAGAGAGAGAGAGAGAGAGAGAGAGAGAGAGAATAAGGAAAGCCAAGTTGAGGATTATTTAGTTGTTGTGGTCGATAATGGGTCAGGCAGACTCCCAGCTTTCACACACACTTCCTCTTCCTCTGAGAAACAAACGTGACACAAGAATTGATTGGAATGAAGTTGGCTTCTGTCCCTACGGAGAAGGATAATGTGATGATGAAAGGGCTACGGAGGCATGTTGGGGTAAAGGGGAATGAGAGCAAGCAGCTGAGATGTGACTGTCTGTGAAGTACTGAGGGGTGACGGGGGTGTGGAGGGTTAGCAAGTTGCACAACTGTGGCTTTCCTCCAGTTACTGCTCTACATTTCGTGATTGCTTATAATTAATTAGTTATAAAGTAACGCTGATTACCAGTTTCGAGTGTCTCAAGCAGTTGGAAAAGCAATATCATCTCGCTGTGCGTACGCTGTCTATAATCAATCGATCTTGATTATTTTCAGCTATAGCAAGCTCTCTAAATAGTGTGAAGTGTTAGTGGGATTAATTAGCAAATTAAAATCCTTGATGAAGATGATGAGACGAGACTAAATGAGGTGATAATTCATTAACAACAGTGTCTTTGGTCAGTCAATTACAGCCAAATTTATAGTCATTCCCTTCCCACGTCTCCACTACGGGGACTTTAACGTCTTTTTTACATCATAGTTTGCTTTTGACAGGAATCTGTGCAGGCGTTTCGTAGGTGTCCCTGTCTGCATGTTGTTTACCCGTTGCTGTGGTTTTTGTTTGTTTTTGTTTCTGTATTGTATTTGTGCCCCTGGTCTTTAGTGGGTGGAGTACCTAACAACCAGGATGAGGGAAAAGAGTCTCCCTCAGGCTCCCTATTCACACGTACCATGGGTACTGTAAAACCTGTTTGTGTGTGTATGTGTGTGTGTGTGTGTGTGTGTGTGTATGTGTGTGTGCGTGTGCGCGCGCAGCTGGAATAATTTGTTATGTAGATTAATGGCCCTACAGAATGTTCTTCTACTTTATTGCAGGATTTAACATACATTTACATTTGTTTACATATGATGTTGTTCATACTAATATCGTTCCTACAATGTTATTTTATAGTGAAAAGAGTAAAACTGATAGTACAGTAGAAAAAATAAAGAACTATTAGAAAGAAAACGGTTAACTCCTCAAACTCTTCAGGGCTGTATCTTTCAATATTCTTTCATTAGGATTCTCGTAATCAATTTATTCCTTTTGTTGTAAATATCCTTGTTCTTGATTTCTGAGTTGAGTTGATTTTTCCACGCTATTTGAATCTAAAAAGGAGCAAAAGGCGTTGCACAGCATGTACTTCAGGGCTCGAGGTGTTTTCCTTTCTATTCACCTGTTTACAATTTTGTTGACTTGCAAGCAGCCTGTGGGTGACTGGATTTCAGGAGTTCATATTCCTTTTATTTTGTGTTAAACTTAACTGTTTCTCTCCCATAATTTCAAGTGCTGTCCTTCTCCACTGATCACACGCCGGCATCTAAATTTAAGTTTTGCACGTAATAAGTTCAAATCGAACTGACTTACGTGTGCAATGTTAGTCTCGGAGTTTTCATTTAGTTAATTTACCTAGATTTCAGCCTTTGCACTCCCATTTTAATAAATATATCTTTCTAATGCTGACGCAGAGTTCATGTGTGCAGAGCAACATCTTTACTTTACGTATAAAGGTTTTTTTTAAAGCAGGTGGATCTTGTGGCATTATGCAAGTTGACATTTCAGCCTGGTCCATCCAGGGGATTTGAATGCTGTTCCATAGACGTCCAGGATTATTTCCTTCATCATTTATATGTGCAGCCATGTCAGCAGTATAATGCTTCTACATCCTTTTGTAGGTTTAACGTCTGTGCAGCAGGAATATCAAGTGTCAAAATCGATTAAGAAGCTCATATGTATGCAAGCGGGTCAAATCCCAGCCATTAACATCCTTCTGCCCCTGTGGGCTCTGCAGACTATTGAAGTTTGAGCTCAGAAGTAGGGCAACTTCTGATTTTATTAAATATTATTATCACCAACTAAACGTCGTACAGGATTACTGACTTTACTTTCTCGACTAAAAATAGACTCTGTGCTTGTAACGATTTGAAGTCGTTTACTCACAGTCTGGTTCAGACGACAACCTGTCTGTGTGAGACGCACAGAAGATGACTGCGTGCGTGTGTGTGTGCGCGTGTGTGTGTGTGCGCATGCTATTCCTCAGTACAAACACTGTGTTGAAGATGTATTTAAATACACACTCTCTTAGCCTGCCCCCTACTGTTGCCCAGACCTACTTTCAAACACACACGTATACACTCACACACACTCTGGGGAGAATACCCCCTTAAAACACTTTGTAGGTGAACAGAACTGGACTGGCACTGAGCTGTGAGCTAAATGAGTGTTGGGTGATTTTTTTTGACCCACTTTCCCCAGTTAAAACTCAATTAAGCAGTTTGGAGATAGACTTTGGCCAGAGGACTTTGTGGATCATACTGCCTCTTGTGGCTAAGAGCGGTATTGCTCCTCCTCTGCTCTTTGCCCCTATTAAAATATGAACAGGTCAATGACTAATATTAATATTAATAATAATACTAACTAATTTAGCTGCCAGTCTGCTGACTGAGAGTCTTCAGTCTGGCTGCAAGGCATTTTGGGATTGTTTCATTGAGTGTGCATCGTTTGTGGCACCTGGAAATTTACACAACTCTGGAAAGCATTTCTTAAAATCATATTTATTACCAGCTTTTATATAAAAAAAGACTGTTTCATTGTTTATTTACTAGAGGGCATTAGGCCTATGTCATAGCACCTGTCTGCCTTCTGTATAATTCAACTTTCACAAAGTAAAAAATAGTCTAATGTCGCACTGTAAGCTGATCTTACTCTTTTTTTTAATAAATGAGGCCTACTAAGTTTATGTATTACGGTAAATTTATAAAAAATTTCAGTGGTGTTTCTGATAATGTTTAACAACACCCCTGTGTTCAAATCCTCACTACCCGTCCCACAATATTTTGCTGTTGTAGTTCTCAACGTGTCCAGTTGGTGTCCTCCTCTCCCCATTTCCAGTTCCACATCCTGAGTGAAAGCTTGAACCATCTCTCTGCTTTCAGTGACATTTTTACAACTGTGACACTTTGGACACTGAGCCGTCACACTTGATGTAAACTGTCCGGTGTTTAACTAATGTTTAAAACCATGTAGGACAGTTATTTGTCACAGTTTCATTTATTAAATCATAATTTTAGGCGATCACTTCGTTACCTCTTTGATACCTTCCTTTTTAAGATCTAAATCTTGTGTGTATGTGCACATGCTTAGCTATTGCACAACATGTATAGCTGCAACAGAGCACCTCTATCATATATCGTTGTTACTGGTTTCACAGGGATGCTTTAATAATCATTTCCTCTCTTTTCTCTGTGTTGTTTTCCAGGAGCTGAAGAGAGTTAAGTGCCAGCAAGTTGAACGGAGTCCGTCCTGGAGCCTCTCCTCCCTGCCCTTCCAGAACTTGTCCCCCAACCGAGCTTCTGTCTTGTGCCTCCATCTTTGGACCTGAAGCGCACTCATTCCTGAAGACGCACACAAACAGAGTTACACACCTCACCGCCAGCCGCACTTACCAGGATGATCACCTCGGAGCTCCCTGTCCTACAGTAAGTGAAACGCACAATTGAGAGAAGAAGAAAGTTGCATGCATTTTCAGAATTGTAGAAAAAGCTTCAAAAATACTTCCAAAGTTGTGCTTTTTGTACTTTTTGTACTGTAGATAGACATTTTTTTTTTTTTGGAAGTGGATCTTATCGGTAACCCCTCTGTTGCCCTGAATGAAACTCGTACATGAACTTTTGTTTTAAACTTGTCAATAACTCACATTTGTGTCTAAATATACATATGATCTTTGCACGATATGTGAAAACACAAATGAGTGTGTCAATGTTTATACGTCACAAAAAAAAGTGCTTGGGTTTTTCTTTGCATAGTTTTTACTTTTGTGAAGAGTGTTATCCGTCATTTGCTCTGTAGAAGAATAAAATCCTTTTAAATACATGGGAGTCTTCTGTGTTTTCCTCTCAGGGACTCTTCCAATGAGTCTGGGGCAACAGATGCCGTGGCTTTAAGTATGAGCATTGGAGAGATCGAAGATCCAGAGGTGAAAGGCAAGAAGAAGAGAGGGAGGCCTGGAAAACAAGCCCCGGTACGAGTCTGTGTCAGTGGAGAGTGTGTTAAGAAAGAGGAAATGAGTGAGAAAAGTCATCAGAGTGTTGGAAGATTTGAGGAAACAAGTTCTTCTGACATCCAGTGCATGTGTACGCCTGTGTTTGAATGTACCTGCATGCATTTGTTTCTGTGTCTCATGTTGAACTTGAGCGGTTTTGAGTTCTTTGTTTCCTCCCTGTGTCGCTGACGTCTCCGTCCCCTCAGGCAACCAATAAGAAGCCGAGGAAGTCACCGGCGGAAAAGGCCGTGGGCGTAGCGAGAGGGCGAGGGAAAGCCAACGGCGTGGCTCAACATAATGGAGACGGCGGAGACCCCGTCACCCTGTTTGAGGTGGTCAAACTGGGCAAGAGTGCCATGCAGGTGGGTGATTGTAGTGTGTCCATACATTCAAAGTATAAGCTTTGTAATATGCATTGTTCAGTCAAATATATTCAATTGTTTTTGCTTATATCTGTGATTGTGTGTGTGTAGTCTGTGGTGGATGAGTGGATCGAGTCGTATAAACAGGACAGAGACTTGGCGCTGCTGGATCTCATCAATTTCTTCATCCAGTGCTCAGGATGCAAAGGTACGACGAGTGAAACTACTGCAAATTGGTGTAACCACAACATTCATTTGATGAAATCAGTCGTTCTGATTCCTAAAAAAAAAATCTGAATCTGATTTTAAATCCTGTCGCCATTGTTCTGTAACCAGGCACTGTGAGGATTGAGATGTTCAGGAACATGCAGAATGCAGAGATCATCCGCAAGATGACCGAGGAGTTTGATGAGGTAACCGTGTGCTCCAGACAGAGAGTATTTCATGTTCGAGTGAAGTTGTAATTGGTTGCAAAGACATATTGCTTTATTTATCAGCAAGGCAAATCTGAAAGAGGAAAATCACTCTTAACCTCTCACATCAGTTTTCAGTTTTGACTTTTTTATGTTTTCCCAGCTTTTCTCCACATGACATCTTTTGACAGAGCCGAGAAAAACAAACAAATAGCAGCGGTTGAACAAATAAAAGCGGTTATGCTCTCCTTCACTGGTAACACATGTGTTCTTAACTTCAACCAGAAAATCATAAGCACCCAGGGTGAGCAGAAGAGTCCACATCACTGAAAACATGTCCCTGAGCATTTTTAAGACACAGATCTTAAATAAATATATATATATATATATATATATATATATATATATATACTCTTGTAAATTGTCAGCCTGTTATGCACAGCTAACCGTAAATAGTTTGCCTGCTGTCTGAGCAGAAGAGGGGCAATATTTCTTTCAAGCAACTCTGACACTGAAGTGAATGATGGGGTTTTCTTGGCAGTACAGAGGCTTGAACCAGGTCATTCTGATGAACGATGATGAAGTCCGTCTGATCACTTCCGTTTCCCGTCAACAGGACAGCGGGGATTATCCCCTCACCATGCCGGGGCCCTTGTGGAAGAAGTTCCGCTACAACTTCTGCGAGTTTATCAGCGTTTTGATCCGCCAGTGTCAGTACAGCATCATCTACGACGAGTACATGATGGACACGGTGATCTCCCTCCTCACCGGGCTGTCGGACTCTCAAGTGCGAGCCTTCAGACACACCTCCACATTAGCAGGTAATGACACCAGCTGTGTGGCCACGGCAACAGTTCCCCTCATTACCATAAGGCATTTATTTGTACAGCACATTGCCGAGCAGTAAATTAGAGGGTTGCACACACCTCCCCGTTGCCCGGCAGTCAATGATTTGGTAGCGCTACATCTTACAAGTCGGAGGTAATGACAAAGAAAATAAAATAAAGGTCTGTAAAGATAATAAAGCAGCTATAAGCGAGTAAGATAAATGGTAGAAATGCCGCCTGTCACTTGAAAAGTTGTTTGATATCAGGAACCATATTTTGACGTGTGAGACAACAGCTTTCCTATTGGATCGTCTTGCTTTTGAAATGCAATTTTTGCATCTGGATATTTTGTTCACCATAATAAAGAAAAAAGAGGATTCGCTGTGATTCTTGTCCTGTAAACTTGATATTGTACAATTTAATCTGTACTTGTAGTGTACGTCGAAATTGTAATTCCCACTTGGTGAAGTCCTTGTGGCATTTAAATGTGTGTTTATTACTGAGCCTATAACTGCCGTTGTCTCCGCACAGCGATGAAGCTGATGACGGCGCTGGTGAACGTGGCGCTGAACCTGAGCATTCACCAGGACAACACCCAGAGACAGTACGAGGCCGAGAGGAACAAGATCGCCGGCAAACGAGCCAACGAGAAGCTGGAGCTGCTGCTACAGAAGAGGAAGGAGGTGGGCTGGTGTTTGATGTGTCTTTTTTTAGATTTGGTATCAAATATCACAATCTAAAGCTTTTTATGCAGAACTCTAACGAGCTGATATTATTGCTCAGCTTAGCGTCGTATTGTATGTTCTTTTAATTGGGAAGAACAGCCGTTGTCTCTGCTTAGTTTGTTGGGATATTCCACTATATATTAAAATATTAAAACTTTGTGTTTTTGTCTTTGCAGCTTCAAGAAAACCAAGATGAAATAGAAAATATGATGAACTCCATCTTCAAAGGAATCTTTGTGCATCGCTACAGGTACACTTTGTGCATGTTGATGTGATTATTGCTATTTCTTACTTTTTGGAAGATCCATCGATCAAAGTTTGTTTATATAGCGCATAAACACACACACACAGGTGTAGAATCTGTGTGCTTCAAGATAATAACCATAGAAATCTGATCCTACATGTAAGATAATAAGTTATTAAAATAAAAAAGGGAATAAGATAAGATGGTGTTATAATTATCTTTTATTATTTAAATGGTAATAATAATAGTCCTGATTTTTAAATGAAGTGTTTTATTTTCTAGGGACGCCATAGCTGAAATCCGAGCCATCTGTATTGAGGAGATCGGAGTGTGGATGAAGATGTACAGCGATGCTTTTCTTAATGATAGTTACCTGAAATATGTTGGTTGGACACTACACGACCGGGTAAGCACGGCCGTCCCACCACCCGACCGGTTTGTTGTTGTTTTTCTCACATTCCTTCGAGACTTGTTTGATCTTTTCTTCATATTTCGGTGCACCACTGGTGAATTGATTCAACGGGTCTGATGATGTTTACACAAACCTTTAGCCCACCAGGATCTGTTTTGAACTGCCTCTCTCTCTCGCTCTCGCTCTCTCTCTCGCTCGCTCGCTCTCTCGCTCTCTTTTCAGCAAGGAGAGGTGCGTCTGAAGTGCCTGAAGGCTCTGCAGAACCTGTACACGAACCGAGAACTGTTCCCCAAGTTAGAGCTGTTCACAAACCGCTTCAAGGTAACGCCAGCAAGAACGAAATGTGAAATATGAATCATGACTGCTTTTAAGACGCTCAACACCAGGACTTAGTAAATCCTTAGATTTTATGATTTCTGTCGCATTTCTGCTTATTTATTCCAGCTCTTTCCCCGTTGAATTATATCTGTTTTGACAGGACCGTATCGTATCAATGACGCTGGATAAGGAGTATGATGTGGCTGTGGAGGCCATCAGACTGGTCACACTCATTCTGCAGTGAGTAACTTCAGTGCTTTTCACTTTTGTTTTTCCCCGACACAAACTGAGTATTGCACTATATTCAATTAATTATTAACTTGACAGTTATTCACATAAGTGTCAAGTTATTAAAAGCTCGCACTTTTAGATTCACAGGTCAAGTTGACATGATGCTTCAGACATCACTGAGCTTTATCATCAGGCAGCATAAAGTTTGTCTGTCGACCAGGAACTTAACGAGGGTTGTTCTAACAGAGTCGGTTTACTTGGAATGCTTTGGCCCACAAATATCCCTTTATACATTCAATACTTATACTTTCATCCAACTCTTTTTTTCAACTGAACAAAGTCCAAAAATGTCCAACATTATTATTTTTGATTCTCGTACTCTTTCATTTTTACTGTTAAATTTGAGTAAAATGTTTGAATCTTTGTGTTGAGTGTAACTGGTTTCGATTTTTCCGCTGCAGGGGCAGTGAAGACGCCTTGTCCAATGAGGACTGTGAGAATGTTTACCACCTGGTTTACTCCGCCCACCGACCAGTGGCAGTTGCTGCAGGAGAGTTCCTGCACAGAAAGTAAGTCCATCCTGAGGGTTTTCAAATTCATCTCAAATCCGTTCTGACTGGAAATAGTGTTGACCTTTTACTTTTAGTTGGATCTTTTTTGTCATCTTTTTATTAGCTTCTCTCACTGTTTTCCTTCTTTTTCAATCTCTGTTTCTTCGTCTTACCACCATTTTCTAACTCAATCTCGTTTCCTCTCTCTCTCTCTCTCTCTCTCTCTCTCTCTCTCTCTCTCTCTCTCTCTGTCTCTGTCTGTCTGTCAGATTGTTCAGTCGTCATGACCCACTGGCAGAAGAGGCGCTGGCGAAGCGCCGAGGGAGGAGCAGTCCCAACGGAAATCTCATTCGCATGCTGGTGCTCTTCTTTCTGGAGAGTGAGGTAACACATGATTCACACATGTCAAATTATACATATATATCTATACTTTCTATATGAAGCTGGAAATAGAATCATCTTCGTCCTGTTCTGGTTGACAGTGACAATGAAGTAAATATGTTACATTTCAGTGACTCGATTGTTTCGCTCTGCTTATACCACACGTCACCATATAAAAGTCGTGGATTTCAGAGATATTGGAGTTCACAAAGTGCCGGCAAAAACCAAGTGTCTTTCTGTGTGCGTAGCTACATGAGCATGCAGCCTACCTGGTGGACTCGTTGTGGGAAAGCTCTCAGGAGCTGCTGAAAGACTGGGAGTGTATGACTGAACTTCTGACGGAGGAGCCTGTGCAGGGAGAGGAGGGTAAGACACGCACACAGACCTTGATCTCCCTCTAAGCCTATGAAATGGCTTGAGGTTACTTCACATCAAGCACAACACCGCAGCCAAAAACAAGCTAGAAGAGATGATGTAAGGCGATCTTGCTCATTGAAACTCCCTCTTGGTTTCTCCTGTTTTTAATCCCGCTCTCTGTTTCTGACCTTCGCTGACGATGTGCCTCTCCCTTTCGTCTCCACATTTGTTTCTCTCTCCCCTCTTGGTATCCGTCTCTTTCTCTAGTGCTGTCAGACAGACAGGAGAGTGCTCTGATAGAGCTGACGGTGTGCACCATCCGACAGGCAGCAGAGGCACACCCACCTGTTGGCAGAGGCACCGGCAAAAGGGTTGGTCAAGTATACACACGCGATACTTTCAGCATTTACTTTGAATTGTACACGGGTTTAGTTGGAGGTGAGACTGACGTGACGAGAGAGCCGGTGGATGCTATTGGCTTCATGTCGAAAGCTGATCTGTCTAAATTTAGATGTGGCGGTTATAATCTGCCAATTTCAATACAGAAATATTTACATGACTATGACAAAGTACTTTACTTCTGTAGAAGAGTTCAAGTTGACCAGTATCAGTTTGTGGTGAAACTTAATGACAGAAAGAGATTCATTAAAAGCTGCTATGAGATTAAGCACTATTCAATTTAAGAAAGAAAATACTGAGAATATCCAAAAGTTAACAAATCTCGCTAATGTTGTCGTAGTGCAACAACTCAGTGTGCTTTTTTGCTCATTTGTATATTTGTTTATTAATGTATTGACTTAACATTTTGTTATTTATGGTCAGCAAGGCACAGTATCCATGGCAGAGTTATGGGTTGGGGACAGAGGTAGACAGAGCTACACATTAAGAACTTTCCAGGTCATAATGAGATGACAAGAATATTCCAAACTTACCCAAAAGCACTGTTTTATCACCTTTTTTTACTTGTTTTTATTTTTAAACCCACTACATTTGACCTTGAGATTTGTCTCCGCTTGTCAAGGTGTTGACAGCAAAGGAGAGGAAGACCCAGATCGACGATAAGAACAAACTGACGGAGCACTTCATCATGACTCTGCCCATGCTGCTGTCCAAGGTAAGACCTTCCTGACGTCCAGCCCGCGGTCTGCACAGGGCCACGGACGCTGATTAATGAGTGCACTGGCTGACTGATGTGTTTGTCGAAATTATCGATCGGGGTTTTACTTTTATAGTCAGGAGAAGTGTTATTGAATGTGTGCCACTCTGGACAAGTGTGCTGGCCAAATACTTAAAATGTAATCGACCATTTTACTAACTGGGAAACAGACGAAGTTGATTGAATGGTCTGTCTTCCTCCTTCTTGCCTCTGAATGTGTGCTCGTGTGCTTTCTTTCTGTGTGCTACACGTCTTCTCTATCTGATTCCCACCTCCCCTACTCCTCGAACGCAGTACCAGGCCGACTCGGAGAAGGTAGCCAACTTGCTGCAGATCCCTCAGTTCTTCGACCTGGACGTGTACAGCGCCGGGCGCATGGAGAAGCACCTGGACGCCCTGCTGAAGCAGATCCGGCTGGTGGTGGAGAAGCACATCGAGATGGATGTGCTGGAGGCCTGCAGTAAGACCTACAGCATCCTCTGCTCCGAAGAGTACACCATCATGAACCGCGTGGACATCGCCCGCTCGCAGCTCATCGACGAGATGACGGATCGCTTCGCGCACTCTGTGGAAGAGCTGCTTCAGGAGGTATGACCGGGAGAGTCGGCGGTGGTGTCGGTTCGGACGGCACCGGTGAAAATACATGGATATGTGATGTATAATGTCTTTTTGAAATTCAGTCTCAAGCTGCGCAGGACTTGTGGACGATTAGAAAACTTGGGAGTTTTGAGGCGTCCTCGCGGTTAAGACGCGTACATGTCACATCAGCGTCCCTCGTCTTTGTGTACTAACGAGGTGTTTGTTGTTCTGCAGGCGGAGGAGGCCGATGATGACGATATCTACAACGTTTTATCTACGCTCAAAAGACTCACAGCCTTCCACAAGTAGGACTCTCTCTTCACGTCTCACTTACTTTTTTGGTGCATTTGTGTACTTTTGACGCCATGTCAAAAGATACTCAGGAGTTACTGTAAAACTGACTGAATACACTAAACACACTCTATATGATCTAATGTTATTTCCTCTTGTTGTTTCCTGACTCAGTGCACACGACTTGACACGGTGGGATTTATTTGGGAACTGCTACCGGCTGCTGAAGGCGGGCATCGAGCAGGGCTCCATGCCGGAGCAGATAGCCGTCCAGGCCCTGCAGTGCTCCCACTACTCAGTCCTCTGGCAGCTGGTCAAGGTCACGGAGGGGGCTCCCAGCAAGGTGCAGGACTCGCCTCACTGACAGAGCTTTAACACCACACACTCGTATCCCGGGTGTATCCTCGGCCCAGGGCTCAGAGTTAAGACTGCCGTGTCTGAGCATCCGTGGCCCAGAGGGACAGGAGCTTATCTGTATTTCTGCAGAGAGTTGCAGCTTCGGTGTAGAAATTCATCTCACTGTCAGACAGGATGCTGACCTCCAATTCAGGGGCTTACTCCCAATCTATCTCATTAAACACCTAAACACAGCACAGAGGCATCAGATCCCAAGGCTATTATTTAGTGGTGGCCTGAGGGCCAAACCTCCAAAACAGTTTAACTCATGATCCCCTGCAAGGGAACATGTTTCCCCTTTCCTTCGGTAGACCTTCACTCAGACCTACAGCAGCTTAAAGATTCCCCATGTGCGCCCATTGAATGTCACTCTATCTCCACTGTTAACTAGAGCTTTGAAAGATTATTTTCTCTTGATTATTAATATAAAATAGTTCTCTCTGAGCCTTTTGACAGACTCAACATGTGTCAACACAAAGTGTATTGATTTTTCTGCCTCAATGAAGTCAGGCGATGATTTAATGAGATCATTAAAGTTTGATTACTTCACTGGTGCAGATAATGTAGCCTGACTGATACTGCCGTTTAGTATCGATTTCTCTTCAAGTGCTCATAATTTGTGGCGTGTGTGTGTGTGTGTGTGTGTGTGTGTGTGTGTGTGTGTGTGTGTGTGTGTGTGTGTGTGTGTGTGTGTGTGTGTGTGTGTGTGTGTGTGCGTGTGCGTGTGTGTGTGCGTGTGTGTGTGTGTAGGATGACCTGGTAGCTCTCAGAAGAGTGGTGAAGTCTTTCTTGGCTGTCTGCCAGCAGTGCCTGTCTAACGTCAACACACCAGTCAAAGAACAGGTAACAACACACACCTGTGTGACCTTCACACACCAGCACTATGGACTTTTTACACGTGTGTGCGTTATTGTCAGAAACGTTTTTGGCTTCTGGAGAACAGAACCAGTTTAGAAACTGTGTTCGGTGTTCATTACGAATTAGACTCGATTGTTACAGTGTGTGATGCGTTATGACAGCTTGATTGATGAAACAATTTTTAGAATTGCTATTTAGTCCGAGAAGATAGATAGATGGACTTATAGGTAGAAATGTTTTTTTTGTTGAAACCATCAAGAAATGTATATTTATTTTTGAAAAAACAAGCATGTTTTCTTAAGTCTTACATATTTTTGTACACAAACAGGTAACACTTTTTCATTCGAATCATAACTCCTCATTGGTGCCTCTTATTCAGGCGTTCATGCTCCTCTGCGACCTGCTGATGATCTTCAGTCACCAGCTGGTTTCCGGCGGCAGGGAGGCCCTCCAGCCGCTGGTCTTCAACCCGGACAGCACTCTGCAGAACGAGCTGCTCAGCTTCGTCCTGGACCACGTCTTCATCGACCAGGACGACGAGAGTCAGAGCATGGGTGAGAACCTCTTCCTCCGTCCAGGGTCCGAGCACATTGTTTGAGGATAAGAGCAAGATGAGCGTGAATATAACCGTTTGATATTTTACTTTTCCACTTCTCTCCTCCTCTTCCCCCTCGTGTCTCTGTCCGTCTACCTGTAGAAGGAGACGAGGAAGACGAGGCCAACAAGATCGAGGCTCTCCACAAAAGGAGAAACCTGCTCGCGGCTTTCTGCAAACTCATCATCTACGACATCGTAGACATGCCCGCTGCTGCCGACATCTTCAAACACTACATGAAGGTGACTGCTCATCTGTACTTGTGTACAATATTGACATCTTCAAACATGAAATAAAAAGGAAACATTAAACTGATACAGATTAGAAGTCAGCCGGTAATATCTAAAGAGGGGATTTAAATAATAATGATCTTTTATTCTTGATTCTAGATTGCAAAACAGTTTTCATTGCAATTTCCTATTAGAATGAATGCAGTATTTTTAAGTGTGTGGTGGTACATGGGAAAATGAGACTGCAATAGGATGTAGCAGATTTATTTTGGTAATCATTTTTAGTTTGCAGCGAGATAAAGCATAGAAGTGAATTAATGCAATGATGAAAAAATGGGAAATGATAATCTAATGCAAGTGAAATGGGGAAAGTAAGGAGCTTATTTACCAAAAAGTAGCCTGAAGTTGGGATGTCAAATTTTCTTCACATAAATTCTGATTTTGATTTCAATTCTTGCCGAAAATCTGTCGCTCGTGTCAGCACAAAGGGACTAAACTGTCTTGTTTCTCTGCCTCAGTATTATAATGATTACGGCGACATCATCAAAGAGACTCTGAGTAAAACCAGACAGACGGACAAGATTCTTTGTGCCAAGACGCTCATCCTCAGTCTGCAGCAGGTGAGACATTAATGAAGACAATATTACAAACTGCATGCACAGCTCCCCGGCTCGAGCATCCTTCAAGTCGTGAGCGCTCTCGTGTGTGTGTGTGTGCGCCCACAAACACTTTGTCCACGTGTGTGTGTGTGTGTTGCAGCTGTTCAACGAGCTGCTGCAGGACCAGGGCCCCAACCTGGACCGGACATCGTCTCACGTCAGCGGCATCAAGGAGCTGGCCCGCCGCTTCGCCCTCACCTTCGGCCTGGATCAGATCAAGACCAGAGAGGCTGTCGCCACGCTGCACAAGTAAGACTGTGTTCGGAATCACATGCGAAGTGAGACGTCAAATTGAGTGTGTAGATTTTGTGTGCGTGAGAAATGTCCGGATTTATACTACATTGGCAAGAATTCTGAGAATGAGACGTGAGCTCACTTTCTCTGTCTTTCCTTGTTTTCTCACCCTGTCTACTTTCTACCTCTTTCTCTGTCTCTCTCTCTCGTATCAGGGATGGAATCGAGTTTGCCTTTAAGTACCAGAATCCTCGAGGACCAGAGCTTCCTCCCGTCAACCTGGCCTTCCTGGAGGTTCTGAGCGAATTCTCTTCGAAACTAATCCGCCAAGACAAAAAAACTGTGTAAGTACTCCCTAAGTACTATCTTTGTTTTTCCTACTGTGAGGCAAAACTCCCTTTTTTTTTAATTTCAAAATGAATGAATTCTGCTCAAATGCCGCATGTCTCCTCAGCCACTCGTACCTGGAGAAGTTCATGTCGGAGTCGATGTCAGAGCGCCGGGAGGACGTGTGGCTGCCGCTGATCTCCTACAGGAACAGCCTGCTGACGGGCGGAGACGAGGACCACATGTCGGTCATATCGGGCTCCAGCAGCAAGGCCGCCTCAGTCCGCAGCAAGAAGGGCCGAACGCCGGTACAAAAGAAACGCATCGAGGGTGAGGAAACGGGAGCACAGATAGAGAGTAGAGCCCTGAACCTGCTGTGGGACGTGAGACTTGTTCATGGTCGTCTGCGGTTGTGTGACCGACGCCGTGTGTTCCTTTTTCAGAAGAGAGCAGTGTTGAGGGCTCGTGGATGTTGCGTAACGACACTCTTCAGACACCGGGAGCTCTGCAGACTCCTCAGCTCACCTCAACAGTTCTCAGAGAGAACAGACCAGCAGAACACCTGCCCGACCCGGACTCAGAACCCGGATCAGAGAACGACTTCGTACACAAGTGAGTACACGAACGGTGAAAACCTACACATACGAGGGGAATGATTAGTATCCGTTAGTATCTTCTATCCACTTATGAATACAAGCTGTGCATTACTGAAGTTACTCAGCTTCTTTGTGATAGCAAGTGCATAGAAGTAATTTATGTGGAGTATGTTGAGGTGAGGTAGTTACGCCAGGCCCCAGTGCACTCTAGTTATAAAGCACACACACACACACAACATACATATTACCCAGCAATAAATACATTATAATAAATTAAATTATTCATTTAATTGAATAGTTTTTTTTTTTAAAGTACATGCAGAATGAGCATATACTTTTGTTATCGATTGCGACTGACTATTTTACAAAAATAAAATAAAACCATGACAGAGATTTTTCTTTGAACACGGGCTTATTTCCGAGGTGCTGATCTGTATCATTAATTAGGGCCCTTTTTTTCCACCTGCCCCACATTGTTGGAGGGCCCGCTGGCTCCACCACGAGCCCCCGTATATTTTGGCCCCTGATGTTGACCCTCTGTTTGTCTTCAGTCCTCAGATGCAGATGTCGTGGCTCGGGCAGCAGAAGATGGAGGAGGTGAACAGGAAGGACCGGACGGGCATGAACTACATCAAGGCACGCAGCAATCAGGGCGTCCGGCAGACTGTGTAAGTGTGTTTTTAAGCTTTTAAAGAGGACGACGTTGGCTGAAGCTCGGCTTCGTGCCTCCATCGTGTTTCACATCAGTCCCTAAATTAGAGAGACCCACCATTTTTTTTTTTTTTTAATGAATGAAGAGCTAATAAGAAAAAAAGATATAAAACAGTGTCTTCCTCTCAATGACATTTCCCATCAGGCGTGGGTTGATGGAGGATGACGCAGAGCCCATCTTCGAGGACGTGATGATGTCATCGCGGGGCCAGCTGGAGGACATGAACGAGGAGTTTGAAGACACTATGGTGATCGACCTGGTCAGTAATGTCACTTTCTCCCACCACATTTTTGAATTCTGAATAATAAAGATCCTTGCCATAATTGTTGTTTATTGTAAGGAAACATTATTTGCTGATTTCCAGATTCATACTTTTATTTTAACGTGCTTAAATGTACAAAAACAAAACTCTTTATTTTTGTCATACTGTCTAAATTGCTCTGTTTTAGTTTATTGCAACAAAATTGCGTTGCTAGGCAACAGCTTGGGTCCACGTTTACTTCCAGTCTGCTGATGTCATTCACTTATGTGCTTTGTCCTTCGCAGCCGCCATCGAGGAACAGACGGGAAAGAGCAGAATTAAGACCCGACTTCTTCGACTCTGCAGCGATGATTGAGGACGAGTCGGTAAGTAAAACTTTGCACTTCCACAATTTGAACCTAAGTAGATCTGAAACTATCATTCAATTCATTGATGAGCCTGTTGACACAAAATGGATCAAAGATTATCTTGATAGTCATTTCATTCATAGTTCACACAAAAAGATTTAAAAAGTCTTTGCTTCCAGCCTCTAAGATGTGAGCGTTTGCTGGTTTCTTGTGCTTCCTGCGGGGTTGAAGCTCAGATATTTCCTTTCTCACATTGTCTGACAGTCGCTCTCCTCTCCATTCCTCCAGGGATTCAGCATGCCCATGTTCTGATCTGGGAAAGGGTAAAGATCCTGAGATCCTGAGATCCTGATCCACATCAGGAGTAAACAGAAGGGGGTTTTGGGACGTCTAACCCAGATAACCTGCAAATCAAACTCTTAAGAAGAAGAAAAAAAACATTGTTGAAGTACTTTTCTCTTTCTATAAGACACGATGGAAGGATGTTTCAGTGGATCTACCGATGGATCCCGCATCGGCTGGATCTCACCGGGAAGTGTGAAACGAGAATAGGCTCTGTTCTTTCAGGCGAGGCCGGAGGATCCAGAATATTCTCCAGAATCTAGTCCGGATCATTGAAGAGCTTCTTGTTGCTCTAAATCCTCCCTCCCCCCTCCTCTTCCTGTGGCTCTTGTTAGCGGTAGCTCTGGTGGCGCTCTGGCGAAGTAATCCTGCTGCCGGCCGATGAGTACTCGCAGTTTTTAACGGTTCCCTGTTACACAGATGTACAGTTGTTTGGTTTCGCTCCCGATCAGCAGCACAGAGCAGCGTAACACTCTGTACAGCCCCCCGGCCTTCTTTTGGTGTCACACTTCGATCCATCTTGTTAAATCCAACATAGAGAGGATCTCAATACTAAGTGTTCTATATCTTTGCTCTTCTTACCACCCCCCTCCCCCCCTCCCCCCCGCCTCCCTCTCTCCTCTCTGTTCGCCATCTGAGTCCACGTATGTGGTGGTGCTGGTGTGTGATGTGTGCGCGTACACGTTGGTGGTGCTGATGGTTGAGTAGTCGCACATGCACACTGAGGTCAACAGCCGTCGACTGACCTGGCGGAAGTGATGTAACTGTCTTGTGTGTGTGTGATTGTCAAAACAAAGGCGAAGCCACCCCCCCCCCCCAACCAACCAACCAACCAATCTCGGACAGAGGCCTCCACCCTCTCAGATCTCGGAAACATTCTGCACACACACACACACCCTTGAATAAGTTTTGAAGTTAAAAAAACGTTTTAAAAAAAAAAAGACAATAAACATATTTTGAATTCTGTAGCTTTAGTACTAAAGTTTTAAATCAAGTGTGTTTTTGTTTTTGTCTGATGTTTGTACAGCTTTTTCTTGAATATGTATCTCGTTTGTTGCCAAATTGTGGCCTACATACTTACAGTATATTCCAGCCCCTCCCCTTACACCTGTAACTCATATCTAATGGTTACCAAGCTCAGATTGTTGCTGTGGGATACCAGTTTTTAAGCGCTGTAGGGTCTGATTGTAATGGTTTCACAGTTCGGTATTACAGCAGAATATGTTAGGTTTGTTCATTCTACAGGTCAAATCACGTTATGTTTTTACACCCGCCTTCAGTGTTAACTGATCCAAGAGGTTTCAGATTTGTTGTTCTCATTGTTCAAATCCAGTGCAGTGGTGGATTTCTATGTCTGACAGAATTGTTTGAATGTGTTTTTGAATGTTTCCCGCCATATCGTTGTTCACCCTCCGTCGGTTAATCAATCATCTACCTTTCCCTCGGATGGCTCGGCAGTCCTCCTGTAAATATCAGAGACAATTGGATCTTTTCTGCAGTGCAGTTGACATCAGTTGCCCTAAAATGCTCTAAAAGCCTGTTTTCTTTTTTTTTTTTTTTTTTTTTCTGTGAACCTAAATTCTTTTTAATAAAATAAAATCTGTAATCGATTGATGGAGCCGTGTTTGTGTGTAGTGCTTGACGAGTAACTTTTGACCAAACAGTCTCAACTGCAGGTCTACTTGCTCGCTTGTTCTGCAGCCGTCGGCGTTCTCCCATGATCCTCCTGGGCAGATTGAGTGAGCTCAGTTGCCGTGGAAATGCAAATGTTGGTACTTTCCATGATATTCTGAACTTCTCTCATCCACGTTGAGTTAAACAGTTGCCCATGTTACCAGGGTTCTCATTGTAAGAGTTATCTTTCCAGGTCAAAGTGCAAAAGAACGAAAGGTAAAACTGCTTTAGAACACTGAAGATGTCAGTCTGAAAATCAAGGAAACTGTAAAACCTAATACTATGGGTATTACATCACCGTGAATTGATAAAAGTAGTAAGTAAGAAAACACATGGTATTGAGTCCATGATTTATTTTATAAATGGCAGAGCGGAGCAGAGCCAGAGGGGGAAGGCACAGTGTCAGGGGGACTTTCTCTTGACCTAAATGGACGACGTCAAACACAGGGCGTGCATCTGAAAGTGCCAACTAATGTACACATCAGGAACCTTGAATACAGTACATGTGACTTTGGAAACACCATGTTGCACCAGAGTACAACATGTTTGCATTTCCAGTAATATTATCATGTTGACAGTTTCTTTTTTTTTTTTTTTAAAACCGGCGAAAAGTAAATCTACCCTTTCAGATACAACCTCGTTCTCAAAGTGTCCCAAGAGTCAAAGTGACCAATATGGCCACTGCTGACACAGCAATTACCTCAAATGTGTGTCTTCACTACTACCCTCTTCAAGTGCTGTAAAATGTGTGCTGGTAACCCGAGTCGTCGCTACGAGGTCACGCTGCAGTTCATTTCAATGCAAAGTCCGTCTCAGAAGCAGCCTCCAGACGGTGTTAGTGTTGATGTGTTTCACAGAGGAATGTTAGCGTGTTTCTTCCAGGGATTTAGCTGCTTCTTGCTGGCCAGCACCTCCAGGTCTCTGCAGATCCTCTCGCGGGTGGTCGACGGCTCGATGATGTCATCCACAAAACCTGAAACAAACAGCTGGCCGGTCAGAAACAGAAGAGTATGACGATGCACGACGTTGGTGTACGGACTTTTAAGCACGGGTTGAGGATGAGGGCGGCAGATTTTGAGTGCTGTAAAGAAGCGAGGGAAGTTCACCTCGGAGAGCGGCTGGGAAAGGGTTGGCGAACTTCTCGACGTACTCGGCCTCCGCCTCCGCCTGGTTCTCCTTTCCTCTGAAAATAATCTGAACAGCACCCTGAGAGAAGGAGAGAGAGAAACCGTGCGTTAGCATCACTTAAAGTCCGATACGATTGGTCCTCCTGGGGGGTTCCTTGTTGAGAGTCTTCAAATGGCTGCAGAGGCCAATTCTGAAGCGACAACCTTTGCTGCGGTGCTGGCACTGAGCCGCTGGTGGTGCAGTGTGGGAGAGCCCGCGTGGTGCTGGACTCTGCAGCCTATCGGAGATCGCGGTGTGTCTCCTTCATGTAAACCGCTCCTCTGTGCGGTTCTGTGCCAGGTCTTCACAGAAAGAGCTTTTTATGTGATGTTTTTAGGTCGATCCTGATGTTGTCCTTGAAATGCTTTTTTTTTTTTCTGACCTCCCAGGTGGGCCTTGGCCAGCATTTAGTTCTGAGCAGAGGATATGTTTTGGGAGGCGTGTGTCAGGCATTCCTATGACATGTCCATCTCATCTGCTGTTCAATGATCTCCTCTTTCCAGCTGATACGCAAGATGTTTGGTAGGCTTCTCGGGTGGCAGGACTCCAGACCTCTTGTAAGCAGACTTTAGGTCGTCCAGGTCTCGTCACCATATAAAAGTGTGGCCAAGATAACTTGTGGACCAGCAGCTGGGTCTTTACAAGCAGGTCAGAGTTTCCAGAAACTCTTCCAAGGAGCTTTGCACAGCTGGCACAGCAGATACGACGGTCGACCTGCATGCACACTATCAAATCAAACGAAGGAGGGAGGGGGAGGAGGAGGGAGGAGGAGGGAGAAGGAGGGAGAAGGAGGGAGGGGGAGGAGGAGGGAGGGGGAGGAGGAGGCGGAGAGGGAGAGGGAGGAACAGAATGAACTAGTGTATTTGTACCTTGGCACCCATGACCGCGACCTCAGCCGTGGGCCAGGCGTAGTTCACGTCTCCTCTCAAGTGTTTGGAGCTCATCACGTCATAGGCTCCTCCGTAAGCCTGAGGGCGCACACACACACACACACACACACACACACACGTCTTATGTCTCCAAGTCCACATATATTCTGACTTTCCTCCCTCTTAAAAATAAATAAATAAATAAATACAAATTTGTTTCTATTCATACTGAAAAGCAGGCAGCATTGTCAAGTAGAGTAAAGCATCAAGACTGATCACCAAGCTTGTTTTAAAGCAAACTCCGCACCGAGCACAGCTACTCCAGTCTTCCAGTAAAGAGATGGTGAAGAAGTTATTTTACTGTGAAGCATCTGCAGCAAGTGTAGTCACTGGTTACCCAAGTTTAGAAGCAGGTCTAAATCTACTGATCAACAACTTGTCACATGTGGATCAGTTTTATTTCACTGCTCAGGTAAAGAGCTACAGCTGCTCTTTGCTGTCCGCTTCACTTTGACTTCCAGCATTTCCACATCGTACTCATCTCATGTTGTACACACGTACACACACACACACACACACACACACACACACACACACACACACACACACACACACACACACACACACACACACACACACACACACACACACACACACACCTTCCTGGTGATGATGGTTATTTTGGGGACAGTGGCCTCTGCAAAGGCATACAGCAGCTTGGCTCCATGTCTGATGATGCCTCCGTACTCCTGAGCGGTTCCTGTTGACAAACATCACAGCAGTTCTATTGAGTGTGAGGTCATGTGACGGTAGCTACATTTCAATGTGAGGAGAATTTCTGCTTCCGTGTTAAGTACCACAGTTTTTGGCTTGTGTGTATTTATGAGCTTTCTCCCATACCAAAGCTTGTTACTGTTACTGTGTATTTACGATTACTGGCTCTGGATCTCTCCCTGAGCTCGCAGCTGAATCTTTAAATGCATCCAGTGTACAGGATATATGCACTGTGAGCTTTTCAAAGAATACCTGGCAGGAAGCCCGGCACATCCACAAAGGTGATGATGGGAATATTGAAAGCGTCACAGAAGCGTACAAAGCGGGCTGCCTTCACCGAGGAGTTGATGTCCAAACAACCTGAGGAACGAACAAGACAGATATTCAGACTTATTCCGGCCATGATATATTTGCATATACAATTTAAAAAAAGGGAAAAATACAGAATAAAATGACACTAACACTGATCATTTATCCCTCCTGATTGCCTCTCTTACTTTTGGCCCTTCAATGATTTCACTCACCAGAAGCCACTTTGGGCTGGTTACCCACAATGCCCACAGTGCGTCCGTTCATGCGGGCGAAGCCCACCACAATGTTTTTGGCGTAGTTGGGCATGATCTCAAAGAAGTCGCTCTCATCCACTATCTGAACAGATGCATTAAGAGAGGCGACCCGTTATTACCTAAACAGGTTTAAATAAGACGTGGTCGCACATATTAAAAAAAAGAGTGTGTGTGATCTTACTGCTTGAACGATGTCCAACATGTCATAAGCTTTAGTCGTCTCAAGGGGCACGATCGTGTCCAATGAGTGGACCAGACGATCGCTGAAAAAGGGAGGACATGTCAGACGTGAGTTTGAAAAAAAACAAACAAAAAAAAAACAAATATATTTTCACATTAATAGCTTATTGGTTTTCTGGTGGAGGTCAAGGTGAAGGGTTACCTGCGGTCGTGGCACTCCCGGATAGGAGCGGCATCCTGATTGCTTAGCGGCAGGAAGTTGAAGAACTCTCGCACGTTGAGCAAGGCTTCGACGTCGTCCTCAAACGCATGGTGAGCCACTCCTGAGAACGAGGGTTCAGGTTTTAGGTTGAAACATTGTGTTCGACTGCACCCTCGACTCCTCCACGATGCAGAACGAGTGATAAAAGCTTCTCCGGGCAAACTCACCGGACGTGGTGGTGTGTGTTTTGGCTCCGCCGAGCTCCTCTTGAGTCACGTCTTCGTTGGTGACGGACTTCACAACATCAGGTCCTGTGATGAACAGGTATGATGTGTCCTACACACACACACACAGACACAATTTGAATTTTGACCTTTTAGAAACACTAAGACATATGACTTTGGATGTCTGCTGTGGCTAAAAAAAAAAAAATCAATAAAATGTTGATTATTAGATCATTACTTATTGTAATAAAAAAAAACAAATTTGGATGAGTGTTAGAGCGTTATTTGTGCAGCGCCCTACCTTAACCATGAAGGTAAAATCCGTCAGGGCCGGGGAGTAGACGGCTCCTCCTGCACAGGGGCCCATGATGAGGGAGATCTGAGGTACGACTCCTGAAGCCATCACATTCCTCTGGAGAAGTAAAAAGTTTTGTTTTGACTTTTTCCTCTGATTGACCCTACACCTCCAGCCGAGTGAATTTCAAAACGGTAACATTTTGATTATGTTGAAAGCACAAAAATGCGAGGTGCCTGTAAGACCGGCCACTCCGCCCCAAAAAGTGTCACGCGTTGATTCTATAACTTGTTGCAAGTCGCATTGAGGACATTCGGCCTCGCACAAAGACGAAGAAACTGGATAAGTAGGATTTTAGTCAATGAGCAGTAACGTGTAAATGAGTTACCCTACCAGGAATATATCTGCATATCCAGCCAGAGACTCCACTCCCTCCTGGATCCGAGCTCCTCCAGAGTCGTTCAGCCCGATGACCGGGGCTCCAACCATCATGGCCTGGTCCATAATCTGAGCGCAGAGCATTTAAACGTTATACATCCAAACTCTCATTGTTGACAAGGATTTTTTTTTACTATTTTGCTATATAGTTGCTGTTACCTTACAGATCTTCTGTGCATGAGCTCCAGACAGACTGCCACCGAACACCGTGAAGTCCTGAGGGGAAACCGAAAGGGCAAGGTGGAAAGATTATTAAACGTGTGACACCAACGCAGTAGTCCAACTGCCCCAGGGAGGAGATGGGAGCGACACATCAGTCACAGTTGATTGACAATGTTTTTCCTCATGTTGAATAATTGATGTGCAGATGTCATATTATCTGCCCAGATAATTGTTTTTGTTGCTGCCCTTTACGTTCCTTACGATGCACTAGAGGAATGCGCTCCTGTTTTTTTTGTTTATTTTTGCTTGTCGTGCACTTGTTGTGTTATAAATGGGCTACAACTGGATTTCGTTGCGCATCCCTCTGTTGCATAATAACAATAAATGACATGCTGTACCTGACTGAATACATAAACCAGCCTGCCATTGATCCTGCCTCGGCCTGTCACGACGCTGTCGCCCGGGAACTATGACAGAAAGAGAGAAAAGATGTTGGGAGATTAAGTATTTCAAACCCCAGAGGAACAAAGAGTCTCTTGTTTCCGGTGGATAAAGCGAGACGATGCCGAGTTGTGGTCTGCGTGCCGGCCGGTACCTTGTTCCGGTCCTGCTCCATGCCGAAGTCGGAGCACCGATGCTCCACGAACATGTCCGACTCCACAAAGGAATCCGGGTCCAGCAGGAGCTCCACTCGCTCCCTGGCTGTCAACTTACCCTGCAACACATAACACCACGTTACTACACAGAGAACACTACAGGTGTGTGTTACAACAAATGACACTATACAAATGTGTGGCTAATATTTATCAGTTAGAGGGCTGCTTTCAATATCCAATTATTCTATGATTTTACTCACTTCATTTGTCAGATACTTAACTTGCTGGATTAGCCACAACACAAAACATGCTTTTTTTTTTTTATATTTTGATATACTATTATATTCCATACATCTACAAAGAGTTTTATCATCACTTCCTTATTATATGTTAGGTTCACTGACTACTATATCCCCGGATTTCACTGAGTAAAACAGAGCTTTAAGACTATTACATAAACATATGTCAAAGACTGAAACATATCACAACACACGATCAGATTGTCACGAGGCGGTCACCTTGGACCCAGAAAGGACATTGCAAAGCAGCCCGAGTGCCACTGAGTAACAGTTAACCCAGGCAAGAAAGTTTGTGTTTTAAAGGTCATTTAAAAGTGTGTGAATAAAAAAGACTCCAGCTGGAACCATTGACTTTGAGCCAAGCATTTGACGCACCAACTCCAGCTGTCGGTGTATCGTTTTGAAGCTTTACGTCATGACAGAGCTGCAAACATGCGAGCTTAAATGTTGTATAACATGAAAATCAATGTTTGCCTTTACCTTTTTGTGTTGCGCATCTATTCTGTTTTGACCTCCCCCGCACAGCGCCATCTTCCGTTTCTTGTCAATCCTCTCCTTGACGCTCATGGGGCTCACAGAGCTCCAGCGGCGGCCCCGCTGCAGGTTCGTCGGCGGCATTGCGGCGGCGACTGCGCCATATTTCACGGGCGCCAGACTCCTGAACGATGTCCTCAACCCGTTGATCAGTCCACCGCTTCTCAGGGCCAGAGTGAAGGCCGCCATCTTTGCCTGACGTGTGTGTTCTCGGGCAGCGGCGAGACTGGGCTCGTTCGAGATGAGCTGCGTCTCGCCGGGGTGGTGGACGAGAGCAGGCAGCCGGGGGGCGTGGTCTATAACGGGCTCTTCCGGTTGTGAATGGAGGGGCCGAGTCATTGCAACCAATGAGAAAGAAGGATTGCGTACCACGCGGAATGGGCGGGACCTTGATCATGTTTTCCTGGAACTCACATTACACGGGTCCGATCCCAAGCTCCACACTCGAGGATTTTACGGGAGCGCGCCTAAAAGTCCGTGAGGGTTTAGGGCTGACCTACTGTCAGATCATTGAGTGTTTAAAGGGCTCTCTGGCAGACATTTAAGCCCCCTATGAACCCTTTCCGTAAATCCGCATTTCTGCAGACTTTGCCCAAGGAAATTACCCACAATTCATAGCAATGTGACGTTAAACACGGGGTTACCAGCGGAAGCATGGAGAGGGATGAAAAGGTAAACAAAGAGGAGGGAACATGTTCAGCCTGGTGAATGACATTTACTGGGAAACATTAAAGATTAAAGAAGGAATATGAAAACACATGAAATCAGAGGAATGGAAGCAGAGATCGTATTACACCGATTTTTCATCTCATTTCAAACATTTCATTTTGTCCCTGAAGCTGTTTTGACAAAAAACTTATACAACCTCACAAAAAAAAGTGAGGTTGTATAAGAAAAATTGTAACCCCTGAGAAAAAATTAAATTCACCATAATTGAAATAATTGAAGTAAATAAATCATTTAAATGATGAAATAAAAAACAGATTTGTTTTCTGGGAAATAATTGGATGCCTCTAGGATCCCCTTGGTCCACAGGAACAGATGCATCAACATAATGTCACTGAAATAAATTCCGATAGCTAATGTTAATATACTTATTTTTGATATTTTGTGCAAATACATGGAACATATTTAGCACCATCAAACATTAATGTAAGCCTATTCACTTTTGATTGTCTCAATAATAGCAGCATCACACACTCAATGATACCGCCACCCTACAATTGGTTATTCAACGGTGCAATTTGTGTTGTTTATCGGGATGTTAAGAGACATGCAGCATCCTTTAAAGTTATTTAAATTGATTCAGTCTACATAACATGAACTGGGAACAAAAACTGGTAAAAAGCTGATGGAATGTCTGAATAGTTTAAATTGTATTAATTTAATTATGCACATTTTCTCACTTTCTTCTTGACAGAATAAATGCATTTTTCTCACTTTCTTCTTGAAAGAGTAAATACATTTTTTTCTCACTTTCTTCTTGAAAGAGTAAATACATTTTTTTCTCACTTTCTTCTTGACAGAATAAATACATTTTTCTCACTTTCTTCATGGAAGAATAAATAAATGTCGTCAAACTATTGTGTGAATGAAGGTGAGCAGAGGACCGAACCCCCCGAACACCACGGTAACCAGGGCAACTGGGAGAACTCTCGCGCGAGGATCGTGCCCGTCGAGAGGCTCGATGCGAGGAAAAGTGGAAAAATCGAATGATTGATGCGTTTGCAAAGCGGCTAGTTAGCTATGTTTCGGTCGCTGCTCGCCAAGTATTATAGTGCAACGTATCAGAATCGCAGGATTTGGATTCACAGCTTGCATTTCCCTCCTGCGCGCGAGGCATAAGGCGGACACAGGGGGGGCGGGGGGGTTAATGATACGGTTTAATGTGCGCTAGCTAATTTGTTGGCTAGCCGCGCTAACGCAAACTGGTTAGCTTTGTTTACATCAAGTGCGCGCCTGGGATACGTTAGCTGGTTGCTAACCAAACAAATGTGTGGTCTCGGGAGCGGCTCTTCGTTCAGTTAGCCGTCGACAAGGAGACGGGGTCGGATCGTAAATGGTCTCTATGGCCAACAGGGACCACCTCTCGTTTAAATCGTTTGGCTGATGTCGTAAGCTAACGCTAGCCGCACGATGCTAACCTTTTGATCATGGATGGTTTGGTCGTTTAGTTCACTGTTAGCTGCTAGACAGCGTTGGGGGGAGAATGTGAGTAATTATAACCAAGGGGTCTAATTGGTCCTAATCAAACGGGAACTTAAATTGTGATCTGGAAAGCTCTCGTTGGTGAACAACAACTACCACGAACCGGTGATGCTAACTTTAGCTAACGTTAGCCGCCTGCAGAGCTAGCTAACGTTGTGCGCGTTTGTTGAGAAACCGCTTCGGCATATTGGTTGTCCGTGATTGTGTCTCTTATATATTCATGTGCCTGCACTGACACACTGGAGTGGCTTTTTGTTGCTCCACCAGGCCACCTTGTTTTTTCCCTCTATCCACCCTGAGACTTGGCTTATCTTTTGCTCCGTCGCAGTGAGTGGCTGGATATATATTATTTTTTCCTCCGGGCCGTCTTTCCCCCCCGAGGAGTCTGCGGAGTACACTGCTATGAACCCCGTAAATGCGACCGCTCTGTACGTGTCCGCCAGCCGGGCCGTGCTGCAGTGTGACCCGCGGCAGCCTCACACCTTCGCGGAGATGTACAAGCTCCTGCCCTTCTTCCGACAGTCCATCGCATGCCTCGCCTGTGGTAAGCATCCTCAACCAACGCCGATGTATAAAAGCAACACACGTCGCTTGTTTTGTGTCAACGTTAGCGTCTGTTTCGTGGCTCCAATTAGTTTAATTTTGCTCAGATTAATGAGTGTTTCGTAACCTTACTGTTCCTATTGACCGACGTGTCGGTGGGCGTGCGCGTGTTTGCAGCATTTGACGCTGCTGAGCCCCTGTCCTCCTCTCCTCTTGTCAAGACAGATGACTACTCTGTTGTTGTGTCTGCTGCAGAGCCATGTGTTTCCTATTTATTCTTTATTTACCCACTTCGCTGAGCTAGTTGAATATCAATCCTTGCGCAGCTTGCATTTAGAAATGGGCAATAATGATTGACAGGATGCTTTGTGACAATATTTCTGGCCTCTTGATGATTATGTAATGGTGTTTTTTGTCATGATCATTTGTGCATTCATGAAATGTTTAACCAGAAGTATAGGTTGAGTGATGTAAGCAGTAAAAATCATTGATGTGATCATCAGAGGTTACACAGGTTGGAGCCTTCTTTGTTTATTTCACTAAACGGGCAGATAAATTGAGAAAAAAAAGAAACTATTAAAATCCTAGATTAGTCACATAGTCAAGTTTATTGATTTCCCTGATCTGCTTGAAATACATCAGTTGGTACTGAAACAATTTAGTTGATCAATCAATTGTTAATTGACAAAAAAATGATTTGGCATACATTTTGAAATGTTGATCAGACTAAACAAGCTATTTGTAGAAGTCACCTGAGGCTGACGGGGAATGGAAATTACTTAAGATGACACTCGTCAAGCTTGTTGATTGTGCCATAGTTGCTGCACATAAGTGCAAAGGGGATAAACAATTGGATTAACAGCTCACTATTGTTTTTGTCTCAGGCAAACTGCTCCAGGATCCCATTTCCCCAACACATGCAGAGTGTCAGCATTATGTCTGCTTGGGCTGTAAAGGCCAGAAGATGCAGCTAAGGCCGTCATGCAGCCGCTGTAAGGATTATTCCTGCTTCCAGGAGAACAAACAGCTCTCTTTGCTGGTGCAATGCTACAGGAAGCTCTGTCTCTATGTAACCCATTCGCCGTTGCTGCAGTCGATCAGCAGCCATGTGGGAGGGTCTCCAGAGGTTATGGCCCTGCTAGAGGAGGTGCTAATGTCACATGAAGATGACATAGAGACAGAAGACCCGAGCCTTGCACCGGAAAATGTGAATCCATCTGCCCCTAAGTCCCTTACCCCCACAGAGGCACCACCTGCTCCAGCAGAGCTGTCAGCTGTACCCCAGAGCTCCTCCTCGGACCCTCCTCGTTCCAACGGACCACAGGAATGCAATGGAGAAGTGTTGGAGGACCTGGATCCTTCTTCTCCTGAGCTGGAAGTATGCGAGCTGGTAGAGGAGCAGCCACAGGCAGGCCTGTCTGTGTCCAGTACTGGTTGTGGTGGTCTGGAACTGAGTCTGACCACTGGACCTTTAGCCCCAACTCCAGGCACTGTGTGCTCACTCAGGGATGGGGAATCTAGCAGCAGGGAGCTGGAGGAGGGGGAGGTGTTGCTTCTCAGTGTGGAGGAGGTGTTACAGACTTTGGATCCCCTTCAACCTGGCCGAGATTCTCCTTATACACAGCCAGAACGTATGCACACTCACACACACATAACCACGGACAGAGCGCACGCTCCAATGTACATACAGCTAGACGCAGCTCACAACTACACACAGATTCAAACAGACAGGACTAACACGGTGGCAAGCCACGCTGCTCACATACACACGTCATCTTTCGATCCTCCTCCAACCTCCAAGCCCCCGCCGGTCCGCCTTAAACGAAAACGTTCTCGTTCAGAGAGCGATAGGGAAAAGGTGAAACCCCTCCCTATCGCCTCCATCCTACAGGGCCCTTCCTCACATTTACACACTCCAAACCCTTCTCAGACACTGTACATGCAACCACCTACACCCTCCTTAACTGTACCAGCACACACGTACTCGTCCCTCCCCAACGGGGTGCCCGCCAAGCTCAGTCGGCCTGCGCCGAACCACAATAAAGGCGCCAGGAAGCATGTTGACACGGGCCTTAAGAAGCCCCATGCGAAGGCACGCAGTGGTGGAGGCTCCAAGACTAAGGACGGAAGCAAAGACCAGCGGTTGATGTCAGGCTGCCTTGTTCCCCCGGCGCCTGTTAGGCCTCCATATAAGAAGCCTGCGGAGAAGAAGGGCTGCAAGTGTGGCAGGGCCACCCAGAATCCATCTGTGCTGACATGCAGGGGCCAACGATGTCCCTGCTATTCAAACCGAAAGGTGAGCGTTAAGACCATTGCGTTTTTTGGTAAATTTTCATAGATTTTTTACTAACTGCAAGCTAAATTTGCCGATTTTATTCAGCACTTCAGAACTATAGTAGCATTATTATGTGATTGGGTGTAGATGATTGTTATATGTAGTGGAAGTGTACATTTTTCTTTTGATAAAGCCATAATACCAGTTTTTGTTTTTTATATGGACGGATGGAAGAGTAGTTGCTAAGATCACAACGAATGGGAATTCAAATAAACAAACTCATAGTTTTAATGAATTGACCTGTCTCAAAGCTTTCATTTTAAAGTGCCTTTGCACTTCTTTGTTTTGATTTCTACATGGCCATGATTGGTTTTACAGTGATCAGTTTGTTGATGCAAGCAATGGCAGTGGTAAATCTTGATATGGGGCTTTATCTTAATCTGTAAACAAAAACTGACACTTGTGATTTATGTGATCTGGAAATCAGGTTTGATAATGTCAATGTATTAAATATTACTGTGAGGTTAATTTTGCAGCTTTTATGTGACATTGACGTGATTCAAATAGACTAATGTTCCTTGACTGTTTTTTTGTCCTCTCCCTCAGGCATGCTTGGATTGTATCTGTCGAGGTTGCCAGAACTCCTACATGGCCAACGGGGAGAAGAAGCTCGAGGCCTTCGCCGTGCCAGAGAAAGCCTTGGAGCAGACGCGGCTCACGCTCGGCATCAACCTCACCAGCATCACCGCGGCCGCCGCACTCCGCAACCCGGCAACCACCAGCATCCGCACTAACACCCTCCTCAACGTCGCCACAGCAACTGGGACCCCTGTAACCACAAGCTTTCTGTCCACCAGCCCCCCGCAAGAGCCCAACTATGAGGATAGCCTGGAGCTGCTGATTGGATGAGAGGCTGGGACTCCAAAAACAGACAGCTCGATGCTGATTGAATGTGACGGCTGATCATTGTATCTGTCAGACAACCTGTACCTCCCCAATACCAGAGGGGAGGCAATAAGGCAGCTATGGGTCTGTCCTGTTCTGTAACCTGCTCTCCTTCTGTGTTGGAAAATGCTGAGTAGTAAGACTAGCATGGGTGTGCCAAAGCCTCCTGTATTGTGCCTGTGTGCCGGTGTGTATTGTTGCCTGTCTATAGTTAAACACTTATACTCAGTTCCAAGGCTGTTCTGTACTCCAGAGGTGCTTTTTCGTTCATAGACCACAGACATACTATTAGAGGCAATAGGAACCCATACCAGATTTTGTGTTTGTTAGTGTGTGCGCACCGCTATAGATTTCAGTGTGCGCATGTGTGATTTTTGGTGCATAATGATAACAAGAACTGCATCATCATATCGCGTCACCTGTCGCAGCATTTTCCATGTTTGAGTATTACTCCATGTGTATTTAAGAAATGCATAATTGGTATCAGGACGGCCCTTACTAATCCTTGACCCTGTATGTGTTCACACCTTAATTGTGAATGGATCTTGTGACTAATCTATGGAGAAGTTATGTCCCACACAAGACTCTATGCCTTTTCTATCTCATTAACTCACTCAATCCGAGTACTGTTAGGCTGATAATGAATTTGTCTTAATGAACTTGACTGATGCAGGCATTGTACAGGCAGCAAGATAATGTCAAAGCACTTGGCTGGCTCCACAGTTTCTGTGCACGTAAGAGTGTGTG
Source organism: Ophiodon elongatus (assembly GCA_016806645.1). Classification (NCBI taxonomy): domain Eukaryota; kingdom Metazoa; phylum Chordata; class Actinopteri; order Perciformes; family Hexagrammidae; genus Ophiodon; species Ophiodon elongatus. The sequence goes on along the minus strand of JACSYO010001340.1, from coordinate 233,407 downwards.
AGTGTGTGTGTGTGTGTGAGTGTGTTTGTTTGTGTGTTTGTGTGTGTGTGTGTGTGCCTGCTGAGATTTACTGAAATTCAGCGGGGAGGCGGATGGTGGGTTGTAAGCACTTAGTCTGATTGGCCAAATCACAACTAAAAACCATTCTTGGTTACCATAGCAATAGGAGCACCAACAAGGAGCCTCCCAGCTCTCGTGCACACACGCAGTTGTTTACAGTATTGCCATTTATACAGACTATAACCGACTGTCTTCTAAAATATTACACCGTTATGGTTTGATTATGGGATTGTACATGACTGTGTGTGTTTAGATAAACTGAAGCCATAGATTGTCATTAACAAGACAAAATATCCTCTGCGTGTGCATTCCCCCCCCCCCCCACCCCGCAGTTGTAGTGTCCCGACTGATTAGAGACCAACTCAGAGACTATTTTTGATACCAAGTGTTTGAGATTTGGTACCACTGTCTTTATTTGTGTTTTAGTTAAAGCACCTTGAAGCCCTCCTATAACTCGAGAGGCTGTGTATTGTCTGTGTTTGTGTTTACTGTAACTACAACATGTTTGTCAGTCCAGTCACGGTGACCAAAAAGAGACTGAAGGAGAGAGTGGGAGGACTCAGGCTGACCAAACAAACACCTTGGTTCTCAACTCATAGACCAGGAAGTAGCCGGTGGATTACAGTATGATCAGCAAATATGATCTATCTTCCTGAGTGTGTGTGTGTGTGTTTCAAGATGTATTTCATTTGGGCATTACTTGAACCCTGATTAGTTTTGGGTATTGTTTTGTTTGTTTTTTTTTGTTTTTTTTTTATGTACAAAAAAAACTCTTGTTTGAGGAGTGACTCTTATTATTGCTGAAACATTCACTGCCATAATATGGAAAACATGTAATACAACATGAATTAAATGATAGTTTTTTACTTTTTCAGTTTTGTGTCTTTTTGTGTAGAGGACATATTTGACTGAAGTTTTTTTTTTTTTTTTTGTGGAGACTGTACACCAAACATTAACCAAAAGCTAGGAAGAATCTGAGAAATGGTGAAAACATTATTTGCCCTGATAAATATGCGTCTTTTATACTGTAAATTCTCATTTCCCGTTCAATGAAGAGCGAGCGCTTTACAAACTACTACAGGTTAGTCATTTTACCTCACCTCCATTACCACACATACTAACGTCAAACATTAGAAGACCTAAGAAAAGTAGAGATTTTTTTCATCAAATCTGTATAATTAGAAAACATATCTAATTTAGAATTAATAGACCGCGTATATAGGTATCCATTGGATACAGACGTGTAAATGTGTCACAAAACACTCAGTCCATTCATACTAAATCAGTGCTTCTCTTTGAAGCCGCAGGACATCATGATCAATGGCACGTCACACATTCCTTCAAGACATTGCACAAAGAGGAAATTCAAAAGCACTGTAAGCCAAAAGGAAGCTTCACTTATAATACTGAACATTTCAAATCTTGTCTTGTGGCATTTTGTTTTTTTTGGATACTTATTTTTCATAAAAGAAGTGTCACGTCTCCAACACCGCCGTCATTTTTTGGGCACGACGACTCAATCTGTTCTCAATAGAAGTCATTCACACATGAGAGGACATTTAATCTGCATCTATTGTACTTGAACAAAATGCCCAGTACTCTGTTTGCACCATGTAATCCATGTTTGCTCTGTCACATGGTGCTTTCTGTTTGCCGGCCTCGAGAAACAGAAATTGAAATCCTGCGTCAGCTGGAGTAAATACACGGAGAATGGTTCTTCCTCCTCGCCATTTTGTGGGTGGGGAGTCTGCCACTGCAGCTCCGTTTGATCATATCCTCGCGGTCACGAGGAAGTCCTTTGCCCTCTTCAGAGTCCGTTCTTCTTCTCCAGTCCTGTACCAGACAGCTGCTCAAATGATCAAGCCAACATTTGAGTCACTTCTGTTGACGCCTATAATCAAGTCATCCCTGTCACATCCCGGACATTTCCACCCCCGGAAGTTTTTTTTTCCTCCTCACTTTAGCCCACAAGGAAGGCCCCAAAGTAGCTTGCCCTCCCGTCCATCTCCATGACGCTGGCGTTGCTGACGGTGATGAAGAGGCGGTCAGCAGGCTGCAGAAAGGCAGTACCGGCCTGATGCAGGGAGAAGAGACCAGGCTCCTGACCCCGAGGCCAGCAGGCACTCCGCGAAGATTTCATCAGCAGGATGGGCACCGTGTAGGAGCTCATCTGTGGGCCACAATCACAAAAACAAGATCAACATTTTCATACGTTATATTGGCATATATAATCGATTCATAATCAGTATGTCTTTCTGATACCATCTGCAAATGTGTAGCTTCATTGTATTGCCCGAACCAACGAGTGGCGAGTGACGTATCCATCCTTCAGTCGACACAGAAGCTGCAGTAGAGGCTGCTGGGAGCTTGTTTGTCATTTTTTCAAATGGATGAACAGCGCGCACAAAGCCTCACCTTCTTGTAGATGTACTGGACAAGCTGGGCTTCTTCGTCCTCCCCCTTTGCCTCCCCATCCGTCTCCCCCGTGGACGGCAGTCTGAAGTAGGTCTGGCCATAGATGTAGTAGAGGCCCGCTCGGGGCACCAGCAGCTCTCCTCCACTCAGCTCCATGTTCTGCAGGAAGGACAGACCTCTCTGGCCCTCCCACACTCTGATCCGCTCCCCCAGGTAGCCCCTGCTGCTCCGCGGGCCTGCAACAGCAAGTAAACGCACACATGCACACTCCAGTTAAGGCCATCAAGGCTATGATGCAATATCATCTGAGATTTACAGAGTGGGGTGTTACTAAGTATAACCAGTCCCTGATATTCAAATATAAAAACAAATGTTGAAGAAACTCTCAGTGTGTAAATAATGCTTCCAGATGTGCTCACAGACCAGTGGCTTTTGAAAGACAGTTGACCACAGCCACATGTTAAAAAAGAAGGCAAGAACAGAATACGTCCTGGGGGGACATTTCATTCAGAAATATATATTTATTATATATTTTTCTACAAATGCCATGAAAATACTAAAACCAACAAAGTGTTAGTCTGCGTTTTAATTCTTTTGACTTTTGTGCCCATTGCAGATGCAAATCCAAAAAAATGTGTCATCATTATATGCTTTCATTTAAAAAAAAAAAAAAAAAGGCAAAATAATTCCTGAAAACAGCCATGCACTAGTTCTTTTGCAAACTTCGCTCAAAAAGGAGTAAATTGTGCATCTGTTGAGGATTATATTCAACCACGGATTAACATACATGTGGTGCTCCAATGAGTAATTACAGCAACTATGTACGTGGGACTAAAAAAATAGACTACTCTGCCCAGGTTTATTATAATATAGAAACCTGTCGAGTGGCAAACTGATGTGTTTTTAATAGTTTTTTAGACAACAATGGAGCTCTATGGCACAGAGAAATAACATACAACAGGCTACATGGACAATAATTGTTTGTAGGATCAGCTCATTGCTGGTTTTGGTCCTTTTATGGGATTTATTTACAATAATAAAAAATATAGAATATTAACAGACTTTTCCTTTTGAGCCAAAACGCATAGAATTGGAAAGAAATTCACTTTTGTGTCCCCCACTAGTCGTATCAAAACTGCGACAGACAGTAATGCATGCTACCTAATTGCATTTGGGTAAGGACTAATACTTTCTGAAGATACTGCATGTTTGTTTCACATCTGGACAAAGAAATTGAGACATTGACTGATCAAAAAAACAACCACAAGACATCGTGAAAGTATAAAGCAGCTGCACATCTGCAGGTCCCGACAAACATGAAGACGTTACTGAATCTGAGAGCAACCGGAGAAGCCTCGGAGCACATTCCTCACCTCTGGCCCACGAAATGTTTGGGTGAAGCAACACAGCAATCACAGGCGTGTGAGCATTGGGAACACGCGTCACAAAAACCAAGTCCTGTGTTCAAGATGCCAGTTATCCTTTCCAGGACACTACTTGGGATGTTTCCCCCCCCCCCGCCCCCCCTGCACTACATTAAAGGATCCTCACCATCCGCTGTCGGAGGCTCTGTGGACGAGATGACACCGGTCACATGTGCAGCAACTTTAGGAAGAGGGACCCCTCGGACCCCAGGACCCAGGAAAGGCAGCACCCCTGTCATCTTATCTGTGAAACCACAGGCATAAAGAAAACACAAACAAGGCATTTTTATTGGAAAAAGTCATACATTAATCCTATTAGTCGTAACTGATAGTCAATGGTGGCATTGTTCTCACGTCTCATAGCAGTGGATATCTCCTTCTGGAATCTGTCAGCCATCGTCTGAAAGAAAAACACCCAGAGAGACAGACAAGAAAAAGAAATAGGGAAAAGAGAGAGTGAATGGGTGGCAAGTTCAAGTATCTTGACCTCTTTGGTTTTTATGCCTTTTTAGGCATCTTTAGATCATAAACATTCAGTAATTCACCAGGGGCCTTGTCAACCCCATTAATCATTTAGCTCCCCCTCTGGGTCAACAAATACATCATCTGTTGACCTGTAATAGCAGCATTCCCCTTTGGGTGATTCAAGTCACTTTTATTTATACATTGCCAAATCACAACAAAAGTTATCTTGTGTCACTTTTCAAAGAGAGCAGATCAAGACTGTTCTCTTTCATTTAGGGATATCGGAAATTCCCCCACAAGCAACGGCAGCAAGGAAATCTCCCCTTTAACGGGAAGAAACCGTAAGCAGAAGCAGGCTCTGGGTGGGTGGCCATGTACTTTGACCGGTTGGGTCACTGTTATTGAGAAGAGATCCTTTTTCCTGTCCCAATGAGGTGTCTGAGTAACTGCATGTAATGTAGAAAGAAATTCAATATGTAGTGTGGACAGTTCTGTAAAAAAATGGCCACTGGTGTCTTAAAGGAACAGTGTGCAGGATTTAGAGGGATCCATTGGCAGCATGTGATATAGTATCAATAAGTGTGTTTTCGTTAGTGTATAATCACCTGAAAATAAGAAGCATTGTGTTTTTGTTTTCTTAAAAATTGGCCCTTTATATCTACATCGGGAGCAGGTCCTCTTCGGCCGGCCGCCATGTTTCTACTGTAGCTCAGAACCAACAAACCCAACATTAGCTCTCGATGGTTCAATTCGCGGTTTCACATTTTCGCGTGGGCCACCGTGGTTCTCTTACACGCTCGGCACATGGTTGAAGTTTAGTTCACCACAAGCTGCCACCAAATACGACACACTACACCTTCAGATATAATAAAAGTTTCTCGCACATGGCATTTTTGCAGTCAGGGAAACACAAATCGAAGACAGATTTTGACCAAAAAAAAAAGAAGTATGAAATCAAAAACCTTCTCTATGTGGTAGTGGAGCTGTTGCGTAACTTGCCAGCAGGGATCGCTCTTCTTTTCCTCCGCTGAGTCTTCGGAGCGCAGATTTACGTTTATCAGACAGGACACGCTGCTGCGGGAGAAACTCTCCTGCATCTGTCAACACATTAGAGGCAAGACAAACAATGCAACCTACGGTTATTTTCGTCATCTATTAATTATCTTCTGGGTTAAATTAAGATTTTTTTCTTTTCTTCTATAACTAACATTTGAGACTCCAAAGTATCAAATCAAAATGTATTTAACAATCAATTCGATTTTTAATTGACAATTTTTTGCAAAGGTAAGCAATCACAAACAACAAAGTTGATTTTGAATAATATTTTGTACACCTGTGGGGCAGTGGACAAAAATCAATACGGTGGCAGCATATAGCCTAATCGTTATCATGTAAGCACACATTTTAAATACATATTTTTTTTAATCTTTTTCAGAGTAATAAAGACCCTTAGTTATTAAGCAAAATACACACTAGTGGTACAGGTGCCAATTAGTGCATGCAATTAACAGGTGTGTGTGAGTTCAGGTGGGCGTTTTTACTGTGGCTCAGCCAATCAGAGCTCAGCACCGGATCAATCAGCTTTTTCTGCTTTTCAAAGTGTCAAATCTGAAATATGTTGCCTTTGGGTGTCACAACCACAGAGTCCGAACTAGATCATTTCCTGCCATTGTTTTACGTTATCTGCTCTTTCAACTTTATCCTCTCTTATTGTCCAGCCTTAAAAAATGGCATGACTGGTACTTTTTAAAAAAAAAAAAAAAATTTTACCTCATATAACCAAATCCAGCAAAGTTCAACGCCTGGAGGAACAGTAAGTAGCAGATTATTAAAGTTGATGACGACCACTTCACGGCATAATTGCTGATAAGATTTTAATAGAGCTTCCTCTAGGTTTACTTTTCCACTGTTTGGGGTACTGAATTATGAGTTCCCGGCGATAGCCTAGTTCATATTTTAAATGCCTTATTCCTTTATTCGCATGGAGACCCTGACAATTGTGTCACTGGCATGCGAGCCCTGTAAAAGTAATGGCAAATCAGTATAGAGCTCTCTGTTTGTAAGTAAAGTTAACTTGTCATCATTGAAACCTTGTCAAACATCCCCTGTCCCCTGTAAGATGGCAGTCAGTTTGATGCTATTATTATCTGTTAGATTCAGGGGGAAGACAAACGCATATCTTACCGTGCTCAGGACCTTGTTGAAGTACACAAAGCTGACGGCGACCGCGATGGTCTGCAGGAGGATTGCTGCGAGCATGAGGAGCCCCAGCCTCTGGAGAGAAAGAGAAACGGCCATATCACAGCGTGACTATGGCACCCAAAAAAAGTTCCGAGGAGGTAGAGACACTTTCAGCAGGGAGGACAAGTCAGATCAAGCTCTGCTGCATTTCTGCTCTGGAGAGGGAGGGAGGGAGAGAAGGAGGGAGAGAAGGAGGGAGGGAGGATGAACAGCCTCAAGATGTCACTGTTATTAAAGAGAAATGAGCTGGGAGCTTACTGTTGCACATGCAACTTCATGACGCCTTCAGGTGCTGTGGGAAATGGGGAAACTTTGAGTTGAGCGCTAATGTGCAACTCAAATGAGGTAATAATAATAATTTGGACCTTTTTTAAATGATTCTTGAAATTATTTAGATATGTTACTTAGATGTATTTATGATACAGATACCATTGACAACATTGACAGTTCAGATCTGTTATATATATATAGATATATGAGAGATAATATGTATTTTTGAACACTTTAAAGACATTTGGTTCATGTTCGCTTAAAAGTTGAGGTTGAAACTTCATTATATTAATATAGGCTATTATATTATACGTAATATTTTAATTTACAGGCCTATATGAGTAGTCATATCTATCAAATCTGGAATCATAGATGTGACTGATTTAAGAGTCTAAGAGAGTTATTAAAACAAATTGTGTGTTTTGAGTAGGTAGTAGCTTTGACAGATAGAATAAAATATTTTATTTATATATATATATATATCTCTCTCTCTCTCTCTCTTATAGAGAGAGAGAGAGAGAGAGAGAGAGAGAGAGATAAAAGGTATTCTTATATGTGTAGAACTGAAAATGTTCTAATGGCATGTAAAACCCTGTAGCCCTAGTTATGTGCAGCAGATGCTTGTTGAAGGCATCAGTTTTTCAGTATTTGATGTTCTCTGGTTGAAAGTGTCTTTGATCAACTTTAATCGCCACATCTGCCACAATTTGTAACGGAGTTCATATATATTATTATATTAGATTACTTCCTGCCAGAAGGAATTCAATGCAGTGCAAATTGTTTTTACGACTTTGAGTCCAAATCTGGAGCCGCCGAGGGCAGCTTTAACCATCTTGGTTGAATGAGGCATTCGGGGTGAGCTTGGAGGCTCTGGAAACAATCAGTGCTCAAAATTGTTGTGTTTTATGAAGATTGTTGGCCTTTTGGGTCCTTTAATTTATAACACTTTTGACTGCATGAGTGGCTGTTGCTCAAAAAGATGAAACAATGTCATGTTGTCATACGACCTCAAACACTTGAGTGCAGAGAGCAGATAATCAGCATCTGAACAGTAAGATGAAAAAAAGGCCTTTTTTTCCCCCTCTCTTTCCTGTAATTGTGAAGTGATCTAAGTGAATGCTATTCGATTATAGTGCCAAATGACCCGCCATTGTGTATTCTTATGTGCAGGCCTAAGTAGCATTTATCCCAGGGGAGTCATTCAATCTGCAGAGCTTAACCTTGAGTGATTCCTGGTGGTTCCTTTACTTTCATTCCTTCACCTCTCACCCCTGCTCCATTGTCAGTGTGAGGAAGTGAGAGTGGAGCAGAAAGGAATTCACAGCTCCTGGAGGTGCACTACCTTCCCAACAATCAAACAGACCTGCGTTAAAGCATGTGTAGCACATTCACACTGGCACACATGCCGCCCTGGAGTTCACACAGGAAGGCGGTGCTGTACCCGATTGAACAGAAAATGATGGCGGGGTAAGCGAGGACGGCCGCGACGGAGGGAAACAAGTATTTTGTTTGTTTCCTCTACTGATTAAAATCTAAAAAATGCGGAAGAGACGGTGATAAGAGGTTCCTGTGTTCCCTGAGGTGTGTCAATTCCCAGGCTTGTCAGAGAGAATTAGGGGAGAAGATGAGGGATATCTGAGGACTGTCTGGCCTCGGGCATGGAAGATGACACCCTGGGAGACATGCCTGTCTACAGTCCCATGGCAAACAGACAGAGAGGCGATAAAAAACGATGTTAAAATATCTTTTCCTATCATGTTCTTGTTATTTCTTATTAGATCCAATCTGCCAGTGGCCTTTAAACGCCTGTCAGACATGTCCACGTGCAGCAGGCCCTGACGGGCTTTTATTCTCTGGTGTTTTAAAGTTTAATGGAATAGTTTGACATTTGGGGAAAATATGTTTATTTGCTTTCCTGCCGAGTGTTAAATTAGAAGATTGATAATACTTATGTTTACTATATGAAGCCACAGCTGTATAGCTTAGCTTAAAGACTGGAAACAGGGGGAAACATCTAGCCTGGCTTTGTGGAAAAGGGAACAAAATCTGCCAACCAGCACCTCCAAAGCTCACAAATGAACATGTTATGTCTTCTTTGCCGAATCCTGACACAAAACAAAGCGTTAAAGCAACAAGTTGTGGTGTTATGGGCATGTTATGTTATTTTTCTATTTCTATTTCTTCGACTGTGTGCGAGTGGACCGTAAGAAGTGCAGCTAATATCAATGAGTTAACATTTCAATGCTGCATTGTTTCCTGTGAATCCCTCTGGCGTGGGAGGGCAATTCGACTCAATCACTGGAATGACAACTAATACGGAGAAAGGTAATTACATTGAATAGCTATTGCTATTCATAAACATGAAGCAAAACATGGAGGCTTGTGACTTTAGAGCCCTGGAATAAAGCTGGAAGAAATGTTGGTCAACACCAAAATCATCAGAAACGTCTGTCTCTCTGAGGAACACGCAACAGTGCTGTGAAATTGTTACACTCAGTGACCCTGATGAAACTATTTTCCAAACACTAAAACCTGAAATCGGTTACAAGATCAATTGGAAACAGGAAATCCCAAAGAGAAGTGTTGCGTCTGGAAAAGAACGCAGCTTTCTCCCCTGAAGAGAAAAGCTTGATTAAACTTGCAGTTTAATGGATTTAAAGGACAAAACACACTCCATCTACCCTCCTCTGTTCTCCACTCCCCTTTTCCCTCCCCTGAGGCTTCTCCTCCCCACGTTCCTCTCGGTAAAGTCATGGAATCTCCCTAAATTCCCGCCTGAGCACTACAGCTGCTCATTGTCTCATTTATAAAACAAAGACTATAGTGCAGAAAAATGCTACAGCAGCACAATGCTCGCAAACAGTTGCCGGTGACTTAGTGTGTCAACCCGCACTGTCAGTGGAAGGGTGTTTCCCTGATAGGAAACCACTGTGTGTGAATGTGGTTAAATATACTTAAAAGAACATCAGGATTAGACCACGGTTAGGGTAAAGATAGCATTTAAACATACAGTCATAAAGGAGTATCATCAAGTTTAATATTACATTTAGGTATTAAGAAAGGATGTGTTCAATGTCCTCCAAGCGTAAGATCACACAGTGGTGGAGGTAGAGTTCAGATCCCTTTACCGGAGTAAAAGTAAAAATACTATAACAATGTAAAAAATACTTAATTACAAACAAAGGTCCTGCATTGAAAATGTTACTTTAAATTACAGAACGGTTATCAGCAATTTATAACTTAAAGTATAACAAATATTTGACATGCAGACAAATGGCCCCTGTGAGTGTTTTATTGCTGTATGCCATATTATTGGATTATTGTCGCTAATGCATTCATGTCTTAGTAGCATTTTACTGTTGTATCTGGTTATGGAGTAACTAATTTAAACTTCTTTACATACTGTTGGGTAGTTTAATCTTTTACAGTAGTAGTAGCAGCAGAGTAAAAAGTACAATATTTGCCTCCATAAGCACCTAAAGGTTATACCTAAGTAGAATGGGCTACTTGAGTAAATGTACTTGGTTCCACCTGTGATTACCAACTGTGTGTTGGATGAAGACCACCGAAGCTTCATGTTCATCTCAGTCCACTAGAGGGGGGTGTTGCACCGATTATTGCTGCAGCTGGTTTTAGTGACCCAGAAATGCACTCTAGAAACAAACATGTCAAACATGTCACATAGTGGAGAGCTGGTGCTGATGTTAGAGTCCTGGGAAGGTCTTTGCATTCTCTAGTGATGGCAATGTAGAGTACACCTGCAACACAAATGAACTATTTAGAAGCCGTGTCATCAAAACCACCCTGTTCCTCGCATCTTTCTGCTGTATGAAATATGTTTACGTTAGACCTAAAGGGAACTTTCCTCCCCTGTGTTGGCTTCTTATTGATTAGTATAGGCCTGTTTGTGATTAGCAGACAACTTTTCATCACTTTTTTTTTATTGCTGTAAAGTATATCCAGTTGATAAAGATTGAGTATTTTTTTTATGTATTATACATATAATAATATAACATAATACATTAAAGGTGGCATATCTTGTTCAGAGTTTTGCACTTTTTCATACAAATGTATGCGTTGAACTAAATGTTCTCCAAATAGCAGCTCCAGTGCATAAATTCAAGCATCATTTTGATGTATGATGAGCTTTTGTTTGTGATTCACTGCAGCTGAACGTGAGCCTGTTGCCTTGTTTCTGAAATGATTAATAATCACAACATTCACGTTTTGACTATGGTGGTTGTTAAAAGGCATTCTGGAAACACACTTGGTAACATTTATATTGAACATTACAGGCTGATGATGCATAGCAGTGTACCTGGAAAGTAACAAAAGAACAGAACGAGTTGTGCTTATAAGTATGACTTCACATTTCTTTATTCATCAGTTTGTTTTACAATCACAACAGTAGGCAGCAGAGACAGAGGAAGTATGTGTACCACATGAAAGGAGGTGAAAATGCAATTTAGAAGTAAAATTAAGTTATTTGAAGCCCTTCAGTTTAAATTCATGCATTTTATAAGCAAATGTTGCACCTCTGATGTCCTGCAGGTTACTGAAACATATTTTAGGAGTGGTTCATACAATGTAGACATCTGACAACTCTACAGCCAGTGCTCACACATTATGTTAGGGAGAATGATCCACTACGAATTGGTACTACTGTTGAGTGAACAACATCAGTGATTTATTATTAAGTATTCCTATTCAGGCATTTTAAATCACAAAACATTTAATTCGTAGTAGAATAAGAGCATGTTCAGGTACATAAAATGTCATCTCAATGGAACACAGTGTGAATAATAATAATGGAATAAAACTTAAGTAAATAGTGCATTTTGTTCGTGATTGTCAAGCATCTTCTTTCAGGGAAGACATCGCCTTATTGTATTGCAGGAAGCACAAGATGGGTGTATACCACAGCTGGTTGAACACACAAAAAGCCCACAAGAAAGGTAATGAATCCCCCCCTCTAACAAATATATTATTTTAAAATGTTCTCTGTCTCACCAAAACAGGAGTCTACAGCCATGCAAGCATCTCTGTGAGGCTATTGAGCTAAATGTGGGCATGCTAACATGCTAACATGCTAACACAGGGACACTACTAGTAATGCTGATGCTACGCAGATACTGTTTACCATGTTCACCGTCTTAGTTTAGCGTATTAGCATGCCAACATTTGATAATCAGCAAAAAGTACTGCTGAGGCTGATGGGAATGTCATTAGTTTTGCAGGTATTTGTGAATAAAAATAATTACAATTCTGACATAATAACAAGTTAAGGGATCACCAAAGTTATTACAAATTATTCAGAGTGTGGGCCATGAATATGTAAGTGACCAATCTGTTATCAAAACATTTAACTCACAAATAGCAATTCAGTCAGGGGTTGGGGGGTGGGGGGGTGAGGGGTGGGGGTGGGGGTGGGGTGGGGTGGGGTGGGGTGGGGTGGGGTGGGGGGTGGAGGTCACCAATGTCATTAGGATTTATCCTCAGGGCAACAGGGCGGTCTGCACAAAATGTCATAGCAATAAATCAAACAGTTGCTGAGAAATTTCAGTCTTGCTTGGTCACAACATTACCGTGCATCAGTTTAAACCACCGCTGACATGCACTTTTGTTTTTATTCTAAAAGTTAAGTATAAAACCAATTAAACGTGACGTATATTGCTCATGTGTTTGTGGTGGGGATTAAAAAAAAACGAAAAAAAAAAGAAACGGTGAACTGACGTGTTTCCTCCCAGTGGACGCAACTTATTTATGGCTTGTGGCTGTGCATCTTTTTAAGTATTTTTGTTAGCTGGTCACAGTGTTAGCCATGTTAATCTTCTGCAGGCAGATATTACACTGCGAACAGACCTTCATATGTATCTGCAAGAACATGAGGGCCCTGAGCTTGTATTTTTAAACAAAGAACAGATGCATTAGCCCTTAGCAAGTCTATGATTCATAAAGCAGTATCAATGAAACACACACACACATGCATGCGCCCATAAAGACCCTTTCACTCACTCACTTGCGCACGCACACACACACACACACACACACACACACACACACACACACACACACACACACACACACACACACACACACACACACACACACACACACACACACACACACACACACACACACACACACACGCAAACTCTTATAAGTTGTTCTGCAGCCAGTTGAAGTAACCCCTGATGGCTCTCTTCCCTATATCAAAGTCCATCGGCCAGGTTATAAAGCTGAAGCATCCGTGGAAGCCGTCCTCATAGTGGTCGCTGGTAACCGAGACGCCTGCGTCCTGCAAGCGCCGTGCGTACATCAGGCCGTCATCCCTCAACACGTCGTGCTCGCATGTCAGGATGTATGCTCGAGGGCACTTGGCCAAAACCTCCGGTCCTGCCAACAGCGGCGACGCCCTCACGTCCAGCAGCCCCGGCAACTCCTTCGCCGTCCCCAGTGAACCCTTCTCCACAACCAGAGGCCTGGAGTTCTGCCTGTGTTTCGGGGGCAGGAGGACGGCCCAGTCGAGCCGCGCCCTCAGCTCCGGGGTGATGTTTGCGTGGTGTAAGGAGCTGTGGTTGTTGGCCAGCAACTGGGCCAGGAGGGAGAGGTCAGCACCGAGGTACTGCAGCCAGAAGCGCACCATGAGGGGCCGGTAGAGGATGGGTATATTTTGGTTCTGCAAGTAGGAGGGCGTGTTGAAGTCCAGAGCCTGGAGCACCGGGTAGATCAACGCCTGAACGCTGAATTTCACACTCATAGTCTCATCAGTAGAAATCTAGGAAAATAAAAGAAACCATATAAGGCCTCCATCTTTTTATACACAGTGCATTGCTACACACTTCCCTACAGGAGATTGCTTCAGTAGTTACCTCCTGAGCGACCGCAGCAGCTAGGTTTCCTCCAGCACTGTCACCTGCCACAGCCACGCGCTCGGGGTCGATGGCATACCTGGCCTGGACCTCTGGGGACAGGAAGTGCTTGGCAGCAGCGAGGCAGTCTAGATACGGCACCGGGAAGTGCACCTCTGGATACAGACGATACCTACACAGACATTGGTTGCAAATGATCATTTACTGCAGCCGTAGAACACGTTGGAGAATGTGACTGTAAGCTCTTTTTCTGTCGTTAAAGGGTCACTCCACCAATTTTGCACATGAAGATGAATTCACTTGTCTACGGGAGTACGACTGAAAGCACTTGTATAACACCATCTGTGGCTCTGAAGAAAGCTTTCTAATGTCGGAGAATGTTTTTTTGTATTTCTCAAAGTGTGTTTCTCCATGAGCAGAAACATTTAGCAATAGTGGGTTGGTGTTGCACACTTACTCAACAGAGACCACAACAGTGTTGAGCTCATCGGACAACATCCGGTTGATCGTATCATACGAGCCCTTCTCTGAGGAGGAGAGGTGGAGGAGTGTGGAAAAGAGGACATAAAATATTTTGCAGCTGAATTATCCACATTTTTGAAGTATCACTGGAAGGCACTAAGACACGCACACAGACACAGACACAGATCACATTTAATACAACAAACAAAAATATTACCAAGCCGTTGGGTCGGTCAATCGGTTTCAAGAGGCTAAATTTAAGGTCTTAATGTTGCGCTTGGAGTTGCATTTCTAACGCTTTTAAAAATGCTAAATGAAGAAACAAAGCTCGCCTTTTTCCTACTGAATACAGGGCTAAGAGCAATAATTATAGAGATAAATAATGTGCACATTGAGATGCAAACACTGGGTGAACTGTTTGCTCCTGTCGTGAAATAAACATTTGTGATTATGTGAAAAATACGTCTAAGTTCTCAAGTTTTGACCGTTTACTTTGCTGTTTTTTTCCAACTTAATTTCTTCTACTTGTACTTGAAGGCAGCAGGCATGTCCGTACTCACTCGCACTGCCGAGTGCCCAGCCTCCCCCGTGGAAATACATCAACCCTCTCCTCAGATGACCCTCCCCTCCGGCCGGGGGCTCGTACACACGGACCGGGACGCCGGCGAAAGTGATGTCGCTGACTTTGACTCCGGGCATGACCCCTCCGCCGGACTTGGAACTTAGCAGCCCCTCCATCATGCCTTCAAAGCCTTCTGTGGACTGCCTGATTGACGTGATGTAATGGTCAAAGCCCAGCCAAGCCTTCAAAGAGGCCTGAAGACAGAGGAGACAGAGGAGACCGAGGAGACCGAGGAGACAGAGGAGACAGAGGAGACATATTGAGTGGTGAAAACAGCAGCGGGAATTCATCTCTTGGCGGGGACTTGAGAAACAACAGTCTCACCTCGTCACCTCGTCACCTCTGTCCTTATGCACTGTGTCTTACTGGTGTGTCTCAGTACGTCTGCCCTCCTCCCCACAAACATCTCAGGCTGTCTCAATAGTCTGGTTCAACTAAGGCCAGCAGACACAGCTGCTTGGCTCAGTGGGGATTCCGAACCAGACAGCTACACCAAGTTATGTCCTTTTATAATGTTTCATAATAATATTAGTTTGATGAATTCCTCAGGCTGAACTTTTTCTTTGTCTGATATCAGACAGGATTGAAAAGTGTGGGGATCACCACAGTTATTAGACTCCATCCTGAGGGGGAACATGAATGTCTGTAGCATATTTTACGGCAATGCATCTAATAGCTGTCAAGACATTTCGCTAAAAACCAACAATGTCAACCTGCTGTCACAATGTCAGATGCAGAAAAAGAGCAATTTATCACAGTGTAGTTTAACAACCATTTGAGCTTCTTCTTCTTCTACAGTGCATCATAGTAAATGTTCTAAAAGAACAAATCTAAGCACAAATATTTAAATAACGATGACCGGCCGGACTCTATTTCATCTTATGGAAATGGTGTTATCACATGACTTGTTGGAAGAGTATTATCGGCGGGAGCAAACAAGTCAGAATAAGTAGAACATTAATCTGCAAACTCACTGAGAGAGTTTGGTATCATTCCGCTTTATCTACAGTGCCATTTTCAAAAATGTAGACCAAAGGTGAGGGTGAGGTGTTTGCTGTTCTCACACAGGCCTTGAATAAACTCCATGCAGGCTGCTTTGCAACAGATTAGTCCTGTGACCAAACAGCGGGGCAGTTTCACAATCAAAGTGGAAATGTACTGAAAAAGCTCTGTACATTTCACCCTGCTGTTACGAATGGGCCTTAATGGATAACAGCGTGAAGACACTTTCCAATAAAGAGACGCACTGTACACACTTGAATCCATAACGGAGCACAGTGTTGAGATGTTTCAGCACGTGATGTGTCACACATTTTTGATTCTATGGCTCTGCGTGTAAATTCATGTACATGTCACGACATCTGCTCTGAAAATGCTTAAATGCATACAAATTGTAAGACACTGATTATGCAATAATAACTGACTGGCCATGATGTTATTTAACAGTGAGGAGGATCAAAGTCCATGTCTGCAAAGGCAAGGTGTTGTAGTCCAAGAGGTGTCTTTTCCCACTATTACAGTAGTTATAAGTTTGTATGCAGTACTTTTTTTATGTGTAAAATGACTGCTATAACAAAAAAAAAAAACTAATATTCGCTCTCATTTGTGCAGATCAGATCATAATTGCAGCTCAAGCTGCTCACGTGCACCACAATGGAAAAAAAAAAAAAAAAAACGTCTATCCAGTCTCACCAGTTGCATCGTTGCTCGGAATCCAGCGTCCAGCATCAGGAGCTTCCACGGCTGCTGGATGGCATCGGGCAGCGGGGTGTAAACGTAATAAGCCACCGCCACCGTGAGTGACAGTGTGACAACAACCGGCAGCAGCCTCATCTTGTGTCGGGCCGCTTCAGTATGTGCAGGGACAGCGGGGGGGCCAGACTGACTCTGCTGGCAACAGCTGATCCTCTGCGGGGTTGTCACTGGAGAGCCTGGGAGGGCCAAACCAGGCGGCGGAGGACGCGCGACAAATTACTTCATGGGACCGACGAGCGCGCAGACTTCCGTTGGAAATCTTCAAAATAAAATCTTTATTGACATCGGTTTTACGCTGAGCGTGGTGTCTGGAAACTATATGGCTTGATACGGTGTTTAAACGTTTGGCTTGACTGATTCAGATTCGATCTGTTTAATTGAACATGTGTCGTTATGAATGAAGCAGTCAGTTCACATTGCGGTTCATAAATATGGTTTCAAAATTCAATACAATTCATTTGTAAAGCACTATCTCAGAAATGTTAGGTATGCCACTAACCAACTACAATTGTATTATTTTGAAAGTATTTTTTTTACTGGTAGATTTTAATCCAATTAGAAAAACAATTCACACTATTCGGTTGTCGTCTTCTTCAGCCCCAAAGCGGTTCATCTTTAGACACTTTTATTTTGAAGGCTAAATTGCATCAACGAATGGGCATCTGGCAAATTATTCTTTATTTATTTTTGTGACATCTGCAGGTGGCTACAAAGTTGTATTACATACATGCGACCACAGCGAGGCACTATAGAGCTGCAGAGTTTAGCTCTAGTTTCATCATATAGTGCAAGGTAAAAAAAAGGAAGAAGAAGAAAGTTGGCTAGGAAATTATACCAGCTTTAATAATTGATAATAATTACTTAACTGTTTTGAAAATGCAAATTCAATCCAATTAAAATGGCTTAATGTTTTCTTTGATAAGATAATAAAACCTGTGTAGATGCACATTAATCTAGTTATCATCTCAGAGGACGCAGTGTTTACAGTTTAAGGCCCAATGGAAGGCTAACTAAACCACATCCGAAACTTGCTGTACATCTTACCATGAAAGTGCAGCAAAGACTGGTAAATGCGTAATTACTTGAACTACAGTATTGAGTAGACTTTATATTGCAGGTCTGTGAGTACTTGGAGTTCAGGCAACTGACGATATAAAACACGACCTCTTCTACAACAGCTACTTTACGCATAGTTTACAAATCTTAATTTGGTGATTTCCTGTTAATTAAAAAAACATGCTCCTAATGATGTAATAATCCTACAAACATGCATCAACATTTAATGAAAGAAAAGTAAAGTTCATTCTTCATATATTCATATATATATATATGTTCATGCTGTACAGGTCGGTTACAGGAGAACGATGTGGTGTGAAGTCAGAGCCCTGTAGCTCTGGTAAAGTCAGAAGTGCTTTCTCACTGGTTATTGATTCCTTTTATATGTACACATCAATACTGGACTGAAGCTTTACTGGAATGGATTAGTGGTGCAAGTTGTTGGACAGAGATCATACTCATCATGATCGTTGGCTATTGATCAGACTATTGACCCCTCTACCTCTTTTACTTTCCTGTCGGATAAAAGGTAATTCTTTTCTTTTTTTGGTTTGGTGTTCAATATTTACATTGGAACACACCCATCACAGCAAATTTGACACTATCTGAAAAAGCTGAGCTCGTCAACACTTGACACCTTACTGTTTGCATCACTTTTGAATTGATTACAGCAATGAGTTGGCATGACATCAATTGATTTTGTTGTTTTAAAGTTTTTTTGAGGTGGTGCGGGGGGGGGCAATTTAGCTTTTGAGCACAGAAAGATAATCTTACAGGAAACATGAGTTCAAATAGAGAAGTGGAGTCATGTGACAAAGGTCCCTCGGTCAAAATCAAATCAAGGATGTTGCAGGTTGTCAGGTTGACGTGCTATGCATCTCAGACCACGGGGCTCAGTGTTGCTGTCTCACTCTCTCTCTCTGTGCTATTTATCGCCCTGTTTCTTCCCACGGTTTAACTTTGAAATGGCCGCTGTCTGTCCCTGGCGGCCCTGAGTGAGAATGTAAACAAACATCACAGCTGATGAGGCTCTGAGCCCTTGCACTGGACTGTTTTTCCAAAACACAGCAGCTAGACCACTAGACCATGTCAGATTAGCTTCTTGGAAGACCAGAGTGGGGTTCTCAGGAGGAGACATGGCCGCAGAGGGTCATACTGATGGCTTTACAATGTCTGCTGTTGTAAAACGAAATGTGAGTGGTCATACTGGAAGATAAAAGAACATTTAACTCTGTAGTTGTTTGCGTAGTTGAGATGATGACCCCATATACAAACTCCGGAGGGATGTCAAGAACTAAATCTGTTATTTCAAAATAAGGCTGCTCCAGCTTCACATTGACAATACAGACATGTCAATCTTCTCATTTAACTCTCAAAGAATCTCTCCCAAAATGTCAACCTCTAATAAGGGATTACATGTATGTCTTATGTTAAGCAGAATCTACGTTATAAATAGAAGAAGAATATTAGTTTTCTTTTGCATATTTTAGTGAAACACTGAGCATCACAAGGTGGATTGTGCTGAAGATCGAAAATGGATGTTTTGATATTTTTTTTTCAGCTGTTGAAACTTGGCTCTGTCTGTGTGTTGAAACAACTACGACGGCATAAATCTGACAACAGCTGGTGTTTCTCATGACGCACAAAACTACAAATTCTTTGCGGTCATCTTCAAATCCTAAATCCTGCTGGGGGTCAGCAGGTTTCACACTCAAAAGATCACTTTGAGTCAGAAACAGATGCTAGACTCGCTCGCTATCCAAAAAAACGTCTGAACGAGAGCGTCAGCAGAAAGCTTAAATTGTAAACGTTAACGTGATATATGTGTTTTTGTATGTGTGTGTGTGTGTGTGTGTGTGTGTGTGTGTGTGTGGCGTAAAGAGTCTGCATTAAAATTCCCTCTTCCTGCCGCCCCCCTCCCTCCTGTGTGTTGGTCTGGCGTCTCCCTCCAGTCTGTGGTATGGAGGGCAGCGCGAGGGCCTCTCTTGTGTCGCCGACTGGAATTACACTTATGGTCATTCAACATGACTAAACGCACAAGGCAGAAGTGGAGGTTTTCCATTTCAGGCAGTCCTGTCTCGTTCAGCCTCTTCCTTGACACATGCCTTCGCATGCGTTGGAGCATGAATTACTGGTCAGTGTCAGGAGCACGGTTAGGCGCTTTAACTCGAGCAAGACATTTTGTGTCTTCACTCCTCTTTAATCTTTTGAAATCTCTTTCAGAAGACACTAAAAATACTTTTTCACAGATCGTTTACATCATCTTGATTGGCTAATGTGCATGTAAAATCAGGAATGTTCTCCCCGCTCGTCTGTGAGGGAGAGACGATTTAACTGGGATGCTTACGGGGCCGAGACGACGACTACGCCTGCTGAGGGGTGGGAGGAAGTCTGTACATATGCAGGATATACTTCAGGTCCTCTTCTTTGATAACTGGCCTTTTTCATAAAGGACATATCACAGTAGGAAGAGCACATGTGGAAATGATAAAAAAAAAAGAAGAAAATTGGTGGTTGAATTACATTTACCAGCTGAATCACTGCCTGTCTATGCTTACTGGAACACTTGAATGTAACAATGTCATCGTTAATGCTATAAGTAACACCATGATGAGTCAAAAAGTATGGTGTGAAAAAGGCCTACGTGGAAAAACATTAGGAGCAGATGATTTCCTCCTACAATAACCTGCCACCAGTGTTAGATGTGGAGACGCTTTTTTTCCCCGGTGAAGCCAACAGGAGGATAATGTGATATTTCACCTAAAATCTAACTGGCATAAATTTGAAAGGAATACAGACACTATTCTTTGTATAGGAGGAAACTACCAGCCGCCTCTCACGCTGACAGGAAGTGAGTCTTTGATACTAAAAATGGAGGCTGCAGTTTGGTAGGATTCCTATTCTCTGATCTCATGAAGCAACACTGGTGAGGACTAACAACAGCCACCAAGATAGAACATCATCTACATCCTTTATAGATGCCATTTCACTGTCATTTTCTTTTTTCCCGAATTGAATTGCTGAAGAAATCGCAGATGTGGACAGTGATTCAGAGAGCTGGAGAAAATGGGTGGAAAAGTTGCATTACTGCCTTCCTTTTATAGAAAGCAGAACCTGTGAGTTGTACAATTATAGTACATTTGCTCACATATTGTATTAATACAATTTTGAGGTACTTAGTATAGTATAGTATTCCAATTTGTACTTTGGAGAATTTTTTTGATTTTCAAATGGAGAAATGTTACTCGTTATAAAGTATTTAAATTTTTTTTTTTAAACTATGATTTCATATTTTATCTAATAGACCATTTAAAATACCCTCACATATGAGATATGCATGTTGGCACACACTACACGCGACCAAACGGCGGCGATAATGTATTGTGGTATTCAGAAATGTCATGGACAGCAGGCCAGTTGGTGTGCTACGTCTGCAACACAGACTCTATTTCTGAAATGACAAACAACAACCTGTTGTTCCTCTGCCCTCTGCAAAGCAAGGTGTCACATCTGAAAGAACGGGAACAGAAACAGACTCAGATTTGTGCTGAGTGGCATGTTATAGTCGGTGCGAGGCGTTCAAGTACACGGTGTTCTCATTTGGTTGAAGGCTATATGTGCTCTGCTGCAGAAGACACACAGTCATCATCTTGGCGGGGTGGAATCAT
The DNA here is from genome assembly GCA_016806645.1 of Ophiodon elongatus. Taxonomy (NCBI): domain Eukaryota; kingdom Metazoa; phylum Chordata; class Actinopteri; order Perciformes; family Hexagrammidae; genus Ophiodon; species Ophiodon elongatus. Next base: position 212,097 of record JACSYO010001340.1, on the reverse strand, counting down.
TTCATTTTTAATTCTTCCTCTCTATCGCAGTTTTTACATCTCCACTCTTCAGCATTCGGCTTTATCATCTGCATTCTTAGTTTCCAGTGAACTATTGCAAAAGCCTCAATCTGTGATGTTGCTAATTTGTTTACAAATGGTATAAACACTTGTGAATAGATAGTTTTCATTATCTTAATTTGTCTGATGGCTTATTAAGTATGTATATGCTTGGTGTCATGCTACGGAGAAGAAAAAAAGAAGCACATTGACGCACTGATTGTTCTGCAACATGTGTTTTATGTAATTAACGGTTGAGTTAAACTGGCCCCAAACTGTTGCAATTACTCTTGCGACACAAGATGAAGCATGATAATGATGTAATCAAGCCTCTCTTAGACTGAACACACACATCGTGTGAGTTCAGTCTCACACGATAGCTCGGCTATTTACACATGTGTAGCGTGGTTTTCATTTACTTTATTGTGAGACAGATAGAGAGATATATGTTTAGAGAGAGAGAGAGACAGATAGATAGAGATTTTTAGCCATGCAAGCAGCGTGGCTCTTGGGATTGCAGTGTCTGTCTGATGGTCAGTTTGTTTGATGGATTGCCATGAAATTGTGTACAGACATTAATTGTTCCCGAGGGGATGAATCTCACTGCCCTTGGTGATCCCCTGACCTTTCCTCTACCGTCATCAGCAGGTTGACATTGTTGTTTTTTCGTGAAATGTCTTAACTACTGGATGGATTGCCATATAATTTGGTACAAAGTACAAACGTTCACGCCCACCTCAAGCTGAATTGTAATAACTGTGGGGATCCCTTAACTTTTCATATAGCGCCATTATTGTTAAAAATTTGGTGAAATAAACACGAGCAAAACGAATCACATTCCCATCAGCCTCAGCTGTACTTGTTGTGTTTAGTGCTAATTAAGAAATGTTAGCATTTTGAGTCCAGTCTCACAGTGATACTAGCATGTCTGCACACTCAGTCTGTACAGTAGGCTGTCTTGTTTTACATTTTACTTCTGTTTTGATGTTTATCACATACTTTAGACATAATATATACAAAAACAGATAAAGAAATAAATAAATGAGAGTCTTTTCTGAGTCATAGTGCACAGGGCAGCAAACAACAAGTTAGTTAGATTTTCCAAATGCAATTTGCTGTATTAAATGCTCAGATAAAATAGCCAGAAGCAGAGACAGGCTCCGACGAACAGTATCTTCAGGAATCAATTAAAGTCTCTGTTTTACTGTAAATGAGAGGAGGAGATGGTGAAAGTGAAAACAACATCTGCTATCTATACCAGAAAGACATTAATTGATTCAGAGGTGGGAAAAGTTTCCCCCTTCTCTTCAACACCAGTTCCACAATTTATTTCCCCATTTTTTTGTCAAACCCCTCCCCTCCATTTTCAACTCAATCTTTCCACCACCAACTCCAGCTCATATCTAGCTTCTGTCGGACTCAAGTTTTCCACTGGTCTCCTGAGGACCCTGAACTTTTGAAGACGGCTGGTATAATCCATTCACTGTAGCCAACAATCAATAGCACATCAGCTTCCTCAGTCTGTGCATCCCACAGTTTGGAAAAAGCATCAGGCTGGCAGCTGGCCTGGCCGGAGAGAGGTCAAAGGTCAAGTGTCAAATAGGGACTGATGTGGACAGTCACATGCCTCAGCCCTGACCTTTAACCTGGAGATGCATGAAGACAGTGCTGTACTGTTTTGCTGCAGAGAGCTGCAGCCTTTTTCGACACACACGCACACGCACGCACACACACGCACACACCCGCACGCACACACACGCACACACACAACCTCATTAAGACTCTTCAATGGAAGCTGTGGCAAATAAAAAACAACCACATTAAAGAAAATGGCTGCTGGGATTAGCATAGCAGCTATGATTAAAATGCATTAAAAAAACATGCAGCCAAACACACACACACACACGCACGCACACACACACACACACACACACACACACACACACACACACACACACACACACACACACACACACACACACTTGACCTTCCACTTCCTCCTTAGCATACTCAGCCGACGCCCCGTCCCACTCCCATGAGCCTCCCTCCGGTTTAAATGGGATCCTGATGTTCTGTTAACCAAACCACCCCCCCTCCCCACGTTCCCTTCAGCCAGAACCGAGGCTGTTAAACGCGGTTTCGCACTCCTCCCCTCGCCCTCAGCTGCAGCGAGACGTTGACAAGAGGCAGCTGTTGCGGCGGTGGGAGGGTGTGATTGATGCAGGAGGCAGCAACCAGAGGAGATGCACAGATAAATAGGCAAATACACAGACATGTGGTGCAGGTCATTTTCACAATCTCCATGGTAAATATGTGAGCCAGTTCATCAGCACACATGTCTACGGTTGCGGCATGTGGGATTGCTTGGAGCTAATTTGTAGCTTGAGTGGTTTAAACGTGCAAAGATGATGAGAACATTTGGACACAGGAGGCGGAGGACCTTGAGATGTTGAGAAGCTGCAGTGCATCTGCAGGAAGACAGCTTCTTGGTCCGGAGAAGGGGGCCAGTTTAGACAGCTGGTATCATGTGACACTCTAATAAAACTCTTCCTCTTACTGACATTTCCCTGTGGCGACAACCCTCAAACTCACGAGGACACACGAAGATGCAAATACACAGCCAGCTGATCATGAGCTCACACACATATGCAGGCGAGAGGGCTCCCCTTGTAAGAAATGCACATGCAGTCGAGGGTCTAACTGTGGCTTCGTCATAAGCTCACCTCTGTCTGCCAGATTCAGGCCTGGATAGCTGAACTGTGATGTGATGTGATGTGTGTGTGTGTGTGTGTGTGTGTGTGTGTGTGTGTGTGTGTGTGTGAGTGATTGTGTGACCTCTTTGTCCTTGGCTATGTATGTGATGCTGTATTTCTGGCATCTGTTGCTTTCAGCAGCAGCTCAGATCCAGATGCCTTGTCCTACAGGCAAGCTCTCATGTACAGCATATATGTGCGTGTGTCGGTAGTGTGTGTGTGTGTTGGTGTGCGAGGTGCTGAGTGACACTCCCTGTTCCATTTTGTCAAGATGTGTCAGCACCCTCATCGCCTTTTCTTTTTACCCCCTCCAGCCCCCTCTCCTCCATCTATGTTTCAGCTCTGAGCTGCAGCTCTCAGCAGTTCAGGGTGGCTTGGTCCTTTTTGGAATTTTAGGTGTTTTTCTTTTTTTAGGAATAAAGCTGATACTCCACTCCTCAGATTTCACTCACCAAAGGCTTGTTAACACTCATTATAAACACAAAGATAGCCTCCAGCTGCTTATTGGTTTCACTTAGCAGTGCTAGCACTTAATTTAATGGAAAACAACATACTTAAAGTTGCATTTTCTCTTTTAAACCATGATTTACTAGATTGTATAACCAGTTGAAGCTGTTCTTTTGATTTAGTTGCACTTTTGGTTGCAGCTTCTCCGAGCTAACTTGAACAGATGTTGCCAAACTACGTTAAGGCTAGATGTTAAACTGAGGCATTGACAGCGTTGACATTTTTTTTATGGCAACATGTCTTTGCAGAAACAACCTATTTTTGGATTACTCAGACACATCACTATCAAATATTCTAATGAGGAACTTGGATTGCCCAGAGCATTGGGGACATCATTTCTGGACATATATGTCCACTGTTTATGTATTTATTTATTTTTTAACGTTGTGAGCACCACAGCAATATTCAATTGTTTTGGGGTAGAGGCACAATGACTGCACATCTAAAAGCTGTGCAATTATATCCAAATATTTCTTTGGCAAATGAGAAATGTATTTCTCATTTTGTTTGTTGATAATTTGGATAAACAAGCTTTAAGGTTTCACTTTATTGCTATTAGTCAATGGGGTCAATCCATGAGTTAATGTATCTGGGAACTGTTCTTGGGCATGGCAAATAAAATTAGATGCAGGATAAAATTGTATTCTGCTCTTTGCTGGCATCAGGGACTCGTTGTGTAAGTGGTTAACAATGTTGAGGCCACTTCTTCTTGTCCCTCTCTCCTGTCCTCTCTCTGTAATGGTTGACACGCAAGGTACTGTCCATCATGTAGACGCACGCATACAACGTCCAAGGAATATATAGACTCACCAACGGGCCCTTCTTGTCATGCGATGCAGGCCTTGTGACAGTAATGTTGTTATAGGGGACACATTCCATCAGGATTTGTAGAGGGATCTTGGCTCCGAGTGTGTGTGTGTGTGTGTAAAGAGCTGGGGTGCTTTAAATCAAATCCACCGTACATCGTCCATCAGCAGGTCTATACTCCTACTCATCGGCACGGTAACTTCACACCGCCAACCACAGACCATGTCCCGTTTTAGCTAGTTTTTCCCCCCTCCTCTTGGGTCATCTGCTCAAACTGCGGTTTCAAGTCTATGATCAAGTGGCGCCGGCGTCCCCACCACCTCTCCTAACGTTGATGAAGGACACAGGAGTCCCGTTTTGACCATGTGGATCTAATAGCAGAGGTCATGCTTAATGGAAGTCTCCACAGAGCAGATTTCCACCACTTTCCCTGAACACAACGCATGCCAGCCACCGGTCTACATTTACAAAACTATATCATGATCTGCAGTCCGTGCTGTAAGCCTGGTCTCCATAGAAACACTGATTCTGAGCACAGAAGTCTTGCGCTTCATCAAACAAGTTGTGTGGTTCAACTATTCCTGCTGCCTGTCGTGAACACTGTATTTCACGTTTATAATTTATAATTCATTGATCATTGAAAGAGGCCCAAGGCATAAATATCACACACTTAGACTGTGGTTGTTACAATAATGTTAAGATCATGGACCACAGAAAATGTTTTGTTGTTGATTTACTATGAAACAGAATAATGCTGATCTAATGACACTGTGATTAAAGTAGACATTAAGATAAGGAATACTTTCCTCCACAATACACTATACATAACATTAAAGTCTGCTGTGTCTCATATATAGCAGTTTTAGATTAGATATTATACAAAGTTCTTGTAAGGCTGTTTACACCAATGCCTTTGTGAAGTTTGAGAACACACATATTTTGTTAATACGGAAAAATGGTTCCAAGACAAATATTTTTTATATTCCGTAGTGTGAAGCAATGCAAAATTAGGTATTGTTAGGTATCAGCATTGGTATTGAAACATTATTGAAATGATTCATCAATGAGTCATTTATAAAGCAAAAATGAACACATTATTCACTTGTTTCAGCTTCTCAAATGTGAATATATGCTTTCCCTTTGGTTTTCTGTTGTGGTAAACTATTGTTTTGGGACCGTTTTTTATTATTATTAATTTAGTTAATTTCTTTTCTTTTCTTTTATTTCATTTCTTTATTTTTATTTCATTGACCAGTTGACCACTTGATTGAGAAAATCATCCTCAGATTGATCAATAATGAAAACAAGTTAATAACAATTTTAAGTGTATATCAATATCCTATTTTATGAGCATGTTTTGTGACAAAGGCAGAGAAAAGTGCCTTATATTTACTCTGTACAACAACAACAGATATGAGAAGGGCAAATATTGTTGGATTCATGTACATATTTATTTTCCCCCTCCGGTACTAATAAGTAATAACTTATAAATGGGCTTTAAACCAGGCTGTGAACCTAAAAACTGGCCAGCCTGTCACTCTCCTCGAGCCCCCGCCCCGCCCGCCTGTTAACGGGAACTCCCCCTAAGTTCCCCGGTTCTCCTCTCGCTGCTCATTCTCTCCATGAGCTGTCACACACACACACACACACACACACACACACACACGCACACACAAATACACATACACGCACACACAGACGCGCGCGCACACACACGCATATTCCCACACGTACACGCTCAATCACGCGAAGTCGCCGCATGTCGGAGCAAACGTCCGCGCGCTACTCTCTCCGCGGCTCCCCGGTTACCGAAAAGCGGGCGTTTTTGATTTCGCAGTCTGCGGCGAGCCTCGTCGTGACAGAGTTTGGAGACGGCTGAAGGAGGAGGAGGAGGAGGAGGAGGAGGAAGGGAGAGGAGAGGAGAGGACAGGAGAGGAGGTGGGAGAGAAAAAGGTAAGAGATGGTGTCAAAATGACTGTTTTCGCTGCGCTCTGTTTGGGAACTTCACCGTGTGTTTGCTCGTCTTCCCCGCTGTCGCGTGCGTTGTGGGGACGCCGCCTGGAGCGTCAGCTGCACGTTTTTTGATAACTAGGGCGTGTTTGTTAAAGTATTTCTGTTTGAGCGCGCTTGTGCGTGCGCGCGCGCGCGCGCGCGTGTGTGTGTGTGTGTGTGTGTCTGTGTGTGCGCGCGCGTGCTCTTTCACATTAGAGGGGGATCCTCTTGTTGTGTCACAGGAAGTTTGAAGAATGGAGGCGCAGCTTGTAGCGGGTCATTGAAGGGAGGTGGAGGTGGAGGTGGGGGCACTATCCATATGTCATTAGTAGTACAGGTAACTTTCATTCTGTTAGCACAAATCAACTGAACTCCTTGGTTTAAGTGCTTTTCAAACATGTGTAGTCATGTGTTGGAGTTGTCTTAGATCCAAGATACAAACTCGAGTATGCAGAAGTCCAAGAAGTGAACTGTGTTTTGGTTTACGAAGCGCAGAAAGCAGACATTTCTCACCAAAAGTATTCAGTGTAATAGAAAGAAACAGTGTCCAGTGAATCTGTCTTGAGAGCCTGGTGATTGATTTTAAATCACAGTGTCTTCACTCTACTGCCAGTGTGCTGAATAAGACGGGGCAGGTTCATTTCTATAGGCACCTTTTTCAACAAAGAGGAACCAAAACATTATAAAGCACAGTAAAATAGGAGAAAAAGTAAATCAACTTAGGTGTGGCGAGCTAACATACACACATGTGGTGCCTGCAGTTCATCCCTGTTGTCTGCCTCGTCCGCCTGCAAGTGTGTGTATGTCCTTCAACACGCCCATCATTTGTTTGTTTCTGTGTGTATGTTAATATCTTTCTCTTTCTCTTTCTCTTTCTCTCTCTCTCTCTCTCTCTCTCTCTCTCTCTCTCTCTCTCTCTCTCTCTCTCTACATATATATTGTGTGTGTGTGTGTGTGTGTGTGTGTGTATGGGTGTGTGTGCTCGGCTGCTGATATCCTTACGGATCCTGTGAGGTGGGGGTCAGTCACAGGGTCTCCCCTCTGGAATTCTCCAAGAATAGATGTAACACACACACTTTGAGCTCATCTTCAGACAGCTTAATGTCTTTTCTTTTAATGCTGACCCTTTAACGACCGCAGTGCTTTAATTTCATGATGTGCAAAGGCTGCTGTGGCTCATTAGCCCGAAACCCGCTTTATTTCAGGGCTCCGTGAATAGACGGACCACTCCAGCAACTGTGACGCTGTGCTCTCAAGTTAGACGGCGTTCTTCTCCCTGATGCTGCCACCGATTTATTAATCTCCTTCGCCTGCATCTGCATCATTATATAAGTCCGTGTGTGTGTGAATGTGTGTCTTTTTGTATTATCTGCTTTTGATTTGGACAGTTCTACACATGTTATCTATTCATACCTAGAGGTGAGCGCGGTGGGCGTCCAACAGCCGCATCACCGCAGACGATGGTTGGTAACGTCTTGCTCAAGGGCACCATGGCAGCACAGACAAACCTAGGACTTGACAGATGAGCTGTCTTTCTGCTGCGTGGCTATTGTTTTTCTACTCTTATAGACAGTGAAGAATGACAGGAATGAGTCAGAGAAGGATAATGTTGGAAGAGCAACAAACCAGCGCTCTCTCGTTGCTCCCCGGCCTGTTCAGATGATGGATGCTCGAAAGTTTGTGTGTGTGTGAGAGAGAGAGAGAGAGAAAGAGAGAGAGAGAGCGAGAGAAGAAGAAGTGAGAGGATCTTGTCTGCTGTAACTCGAGCCTGGCTGGACACACTGACTCTTGGAAGGCCACAAAGCATGACCGCTCTGCATGAACTGTGGGGAATGTGGAAGTGTGTGTGTGTGTGTGTCTGTGTGTGTGTGAGTGTGTGTGTGATACAGAGCGAGAGAGAGCATAAACATCCCATCACCAACCAAACTCCTGACCACACATACTCACCCACAGACACCATCGCCACCATTTTAATCAATAACACAATCGATGACAAAATTGAAACTATCAATCGATTAACGGATAAGATGATCAGTTTCTGGTTCAAGTCATTTCTAAGGATTTGTTGCTTGTCCCTGTTTTGTATCATTGTGAGGCCTGGGGATTCACCAATCTGGACTTTTCTCTCCCAAGACCAATTCTGATCCCTAACTAATGATTATCTCCATTAGCTGTTGCAGATTTCTTCTCTTTTATTCATTTTTTTGTTTTTTAAAATATAAATTGTCCAATTTCCAGTTTCCGAAAACGTCAGAGAAACAGTCTAAAAGTTTAATATCAATTCAAAGACCAAACCGTTTATTCTCTCAAATGTGATGCTGGGACTAAGGAATGCTTGTAATTTCTGCCAATAAACACAACAAGGTAGAAGAAAAAAAAAAAAAGGTGACTTTGAAGTGTAATTCTGTTTACATGACAGAAACAAACGTGTTTCTCACCTTTCGTCATAGATGGACTGAATCAGAAGAATGCTGTGAAACATGATGTTCCACTAGCTCGGGGCCATATGTCTACTCTGTGTGTAAATCTAAACTCACCGTGTGGAAATGAGTAAATTCAGACTTACAGTCTGCATCCTGCTTCCTCCAGTGATCGGCGGTAATTCTGGTTTTCTTCTCATAACAAAGGATTTCAGTGCTCATCATCATCTTACCCGAGAATAAAGTTCTTGTTCTTGATACCAAAATGATGACAGTATTTTAAAAAAGACGCCGCCTTTTCCCCATCATTATCTATTTTAAAGGGCCACTGATATCAACTGAATCCATTTAAATGACTGGCTTTAATAGCTGCAGCCCTTGCCTTCCCCCTTTTTTTACATCATTACTCTTCTTGTCACCGGCTCAATTTATCCTCTCCTCTCCTCCCCGCTCCTCTCCTTTCATCCACACATAGCAGAGGAGGTTGTTCTATGCATTTTTTTGTGAACTTGCGCATAAAGTTGACTGATCAGCCACTCGGTCTGTTGCTTCCCAGCTCCAATGTTTGGTCTGTGGGTGGATTGGTGGGCAGATTTGGCGACAGGGCCCGAGTCCGTTTTTTGGAACAGCGTTTATGCGAGCCCCGGTGTATCGCAGCGGTCCCTCACAGATGTGCGTCTTTTCACAAGTGCTTGTTGTTCCCAAGCTTTGTGTGGAAAACTTTGTGTGTGTGCAATAGTGTGCATGCATGTGTGATATTAATCTGGGTTTTATCCATTTCTCACATGGGTGTAGAAGGACAGGAAGTGCCGAGCAACGATATCCCGTTGGAATATATTGGGAGTGTCCTGATGTAATGGAGTGATGACTGTGGTTGTGGAGGTTTTAGTGCAGAAAGAATCCGAAACTATTCTAATAATAATAAGTCTATTGCCAAGTACGTGTGCACATACAAGGAATGTGGCTTGGTGAATGTTATAATATAAAAATATCACAGGATGTACATCCAATTAAACACATAGCATGAGAGTTCATTTTGTTGTTTGCCTTTTCTGTCTTTACTAATTAAGCTTCCTCTGTTTGAGTCACGGACATTTTATAGTAGAGTGTAGACGTAGTCGCCTAATAGTGAAAGTCAGTGGTAAACACCACCGTCTTTCACCGTTTTCCAATCAAGTGAGTAGAAACGTAAGAAACGTCGCCTTGTTACATAAATTCAACAGATACAGATGTTATGAATCCAAAACGCAACACCAGCACAGACATGCAAGGTCCTATACAACAGGAGTGCAGTCAATAAAACCGAGTTATGTAAGAGCAAAAAAAACAAAAACAGAGGTGGAAAATGTGTTTCAACTAACATGGACAGACACACACCTCTTTGGTTAAGTCAGGACAACTCCCCGATACTGTGTTTATCTGTCTGACAACCACTGTGTGTGAATAATACGAGTCCTGTCTGCATGTGTGTGTTTTACGTAAGGGGGTAATAAAAGGATTAACAGAGAGAGAGAGAGGGAGAGACGGGGAGAGAGATGCACATAAAGAGAAAAACAGAATCCAGCAGAATCCAAAATCTTAATTAAGCTTCATTTTTGGATTACTTTCATGTGTAATTATGAGTTACACCCACACCCTCACCCTTTGTGTGTGTATGTATGTGTGTGTATGTGTGTGTGTGTGTGTGTGGGTGGGTGTGGGTGTGTGTGTGTTTATGTCTGGTTGTTCGTCTGGATGTGTGTGTGTGTGTGTGTGTGTGTGTGTGTGTGTGTGTGTGTGTGTTATTTGGGTGTGGTGTGTCTAAAATCAAGTCAGCATTAAACTGTGTACCAGGCCACCGACTGCTGCAGGACTTCTCACATTTATACTTTCTAATTGATTCATGTGTGATTTATGTGGCTCTCGGCATCCACATGTGCTCGCCTGCCTTTAGTTGTGCAACACACACAGACACACACAGAGTTACTCATCACTGCAGCACATAAGACATAAGGCACTATTGTAGTTAGCAGCTTCATGGCACTTTTAGTGACACAGTCATTCACATTTCCCAGCAGCATATGTGTGTGAGTGTGTGTGTGTGTGTGTGTGTGTGTGTGTGTGGGTGGGTGGTCGTCTCATATTCCATGTAACACTGCCGGCTGCTAAAAATGAAGACGTGACAGGGGAAGTGTGAGTGTGATAGTGAGAAGTAGAGGGGTGTGTGTGTGTTTGGGAGGAGGGGGGTCGGGGGGGGGGGGGCTTCATTTCAATAAGCTGAGGTTACATGCTCTGCTCGGTTATCACGGTTTTTTGACATCAGATGTCCAGTCAAACTGATTTGTTTCGATACACTCATACTGGTAACCTTTATTTCACAAATCCAATTTTGCAATAGAGAAATGTGTGAAAGTTAATACAGCACCAACGGAGGGAGCTTGAGTTTGAGAGAGAGAGAGAGAGAGAGAGAGAGAGAGACTTTTAAGTTATGTTCAAGCAGTTCACCTGTTGTTCCGGCATGTTGTGGTTTGTGGCAAACCATAAAAGTGGGCTACTATTACAGTGGGACGGTTAGATAAGGGTGACGACTTGTCAGTTTTGGTGGTGGCCTAAAGCTGCCTGGAAGTAGTTGTGGGTGATGTGGGCAAAACTGCTGCCATTATGTTATCTTTTCCTTGATATTGATACGTTATAACAAATAATGAAAATAGCGAAATTGACCTCTGCTCGTAAGCTGTTTGGGGAAAATGAAGATCACATAATTGTCTGGTAAAGACCTACCCGGCTTTACGGGAACAGTGTTCCTTAATTTCAGGCTTAACTTTTACACTGTGATCTGAAGACTGTAGCTTCTTTTTTTCATCTTTTTAAGCTGTTTTTCGCTGCGGAATTCAGTAATTCTGAAATTGCTTTGCTTTTCTTTTCTTTTTTTTCAAGAATTTGATCATATTTATTCAGGGAGTGCAGTTAGTGACAGTGTGGGGTCAAGTGTTAATCAAGAATCATGGATTTCTGACAGGTATTGCTCTTAACTTCTAAATTTCTGGTATTGTGACATCCATGAGTCCCTCGTCTTATCGTGAATCACCTCTTTCCTTTTTTAGCCAGTGCCCATTCTAACGTGGGCTGAAAAACAAACAAACAGAAAAACAACTGACATGGTAGTCGCATGTGGTTGTCATCATAAAGACCGCACCAGTGTTGGGAATCGAACCCAGGCCACAATGGGGTGATTCATACATGAGTGTGTGGGAGGTGGACAGTGCCTGATGGCCTCTTCCAACCACCTTTAACCACTGAGACATCCACCCTGGGAAAAAGCCGGAAGGGGAGAATGAATGAAGGAGTGGGAGAGGGCGAAGATTAGTGAGACAGGGATGAGGAGCCGGACACTTTGATTCACAGATCTCCCATCATCCTTTGCTGCTCATTGACTGGCTCCATTGTGACTGCGGTAAAAGTGTGCTGATTGGTTGGTTGGGTCTGAATGTCACTGCTTCTTTTGCGTGGACTGTGGAATTTGTGTGTGTGCGTGTGCGTGTGTGTGTATGTGTGTGTGTGTGTGTGTGTGTGTGTGCGCGTTTGTGTGCGTTTGTGTGCGTTTGTGTGCGATGAGTTAATAGCTATCCATTGAGTGGTTGATTGTGTTCTGTTGTCCACACTGGCTCCCTTTGTCCAGACTCCACACACACACACACACACACACACACACACACACACACACACATATGAATCTCAACCAGGCATTCCTCCAATGGCAGGACCCTTGCCAAAAGAGAAAGAGAGTACTAACTAAGTAACAGTACCATTCATAGTCATGGCAGTGTGGTTCTGGCTTCGGTTTGAGACATGAATGGGTCCGAAGCTAAAAATATTTTACTGCTTGCTTTTTATGCTCCTTTTACTCCTCCTGCTCTTCTCATTACTCTTTTCCTCGGTTGTGTTCTCTCACAGCGCATGCAAATAAAGCCTGCGCTGCATTAGGATGTGTTTAATAGCCTTTGTGAGTTTATAGAGTCAGCCTGTGGTTGCAGTTGCTCAAGGTGTAAATGTGTGCAAGTAGCCCCCTGGGAAAAAAAAGACTGGTAAACAGAGACAATACAAGCAAAAAAAAAAAGGGAGAATGTCTTGCAGGAAAGGTCATGAGGAATACAAACTTGTGACATAAGTAGACCGTCTGTGTTTCGGCCCGCTGAGGCGGTGGGGTGTCCTGGCCTGCAACATCCTGAGCTGTATAACAGACAGGCTGACTAAATGACAGAGGCAAAGGGCTGCTTTTTATTGGTCAGTGTGGGCAGACCATGCGTCTCACTGCCTACCACAGACGGAGGGGGGAAAAAAAATATGGAGAAACTGCGAGATAGAGCAAGAGAGAGGAATGAGACATGAAGGGAAGGCGGCAGACAGAGACTGACAGTAATCCAGCAAAACTCCCAGAGAGCGGGAAGTAGAAAGACAGCGAAGTGGGTAGATTATTTGATCCATCGTTTGCTTTACCACAAAAATACCTCCAGTGCAGCATGGGAAACGGGGGAAGCGACTATTTCAGGCTTTGCTCCTGTTTGTTATGCCAGCCTGCATCTGCGTGAAGGTTTTGCGGAGCTGTAAGTACATTAACATGTGAGGTGGGAGGAGAAGAAGAAGAAAAGGAGGAGTGGTTTCTCCCAGCGGGGGAGAAAATGACCCCGTTGCACCAGTGTGCCCTCTCCCTTGTTTTTTTTTTTCCCCCTCTCTCAGATTAATCTAAATCCATTCGAGAGGTTTTATTGGCAAGATAAGATCGCTCTGACATTGCCAAGGCTTAAGTGCATCTCCGCTTCTTTCTGGTTGGACGAAGAAGAAGTACAGTAGGGTGGTGGTGAGAGAGGAATGACAGCCTTTATCTCGGTCAGTAAACACAAGCCAAGGGAGTCCCTACATTGTTTATACTGTGTTTCTAACTCCCCATTCCCGTACGTACACACTCAGAGGGCACTGTAACACAGTCGCTCACACACACACACACACACACACACACACACACACACACACACACACACACACACACTTGTATAAATGGATACGCAGGCCTGCGGTGCACACACACACACACACACTCACACACACACACAAAAACAAGGTCAAACTCTTGCTCACTTGTACATGTATGCAATGCAAATGTACACACACATGTATATGCACACACACGCTCAGAGGCTGTGGTTGGGCAAAGTAGTGGTGTGTTGTTTTTTTTTGTTTTTTGTGTGTGTGTGTGTGTGTGTGTGTGTGTGGTGGATTGTTGGCAGCCAGTATACGGTGTACTGGTCAGATCCCAGCACACTCAAGCTTCCCTCCTGCCTGCCAGTCTGACCACTAGTGGCTGTGTGTGTGTGTGTGTGTGTGTGTGTGTGTGTGTGTGTGTGTGTGTGTGTGTGTGTGTGTGTGTGTGTGTGTGTGTGTGTGTGTGTGTGTGTGTGTGTAACGGCTCTACAGCACGGTGGAGTTCAGTGCATCTGACTTTGCCATAAATCAGAGATTTCATACAAAATCGTGTGTGGATCTGTTCCGCATTTTTTTCTCTCATAGCTGCTCACATGGAAGATTTTATGACGGGAAATATCTTACATGACATGCATGCTTTTCCGTGTTTGCACAAGTGTGTTTGCAGCTCTTTCGAAGGAGAGCAATGCTAAAGATGGTGATCCTTCATTTTTTTTTAAAGCTGCTGTTGTTTGAGGGCGCTGTCCAGTACAGAGCATACATTTCACACTCAAAGTTCAAACACTGAAATTAAATGCACTGTATGGGAGATTTCTTTGTGTATTTCTGAATTTACTTCTCTATTGCTCTCTCTCCCGCCATCTTTGTCTTTGCTGTCTTCCCCGCCTCATCCGTCTGCCGCATCATCTGTCCTCTCTGCCCAACCAAGCGGACCTAAATGCAAATGAGCCATCTTTCTCCATTTAGGCTCGCTACAATTTGGACTCGACTGATCATGTGTGTATATCACCGTTGTCTTTTCACCCCACTTTCACAGCCTTTCGGCTTCATGAGGTAGTCTACAGCGGCAAACGAGGAGGGAAATATAAGGGCTCTAACAGATTCAACTTTACGTGACATGCGTACATGGTATGATTGCTAATTCATGAAGGGCTTGGCTTTTCTTTTTTTTTGTGGCCTGGAGTTCCAGGGAAGAGGTTTTATTACGCCTCAGCAAAGGCGACAGCTGTGGCCAAAGGGATTATGTTTTCGGACGTACCCGTCCGGTCCGTTCTGGAGGGTGGAGGGTATTTCTTCAATTTTGGCACACACGTCCAGTTTGACTCGAGGATGAACTGATCCGAATTTGGTGGTCAAAGCACGCACGAAACACACGTTTGGCAATAGATCAAGAATTCATACGCTATGACAATTTCACGCAAATGACTAAAAGGCTAAACTGATAAAGTGATGATATTTTGTACAGACACGGATGTAAACTACAACTCCACTGGTTTGCAGAGGTGGACAACTGCGAGGCTGTAATTCTAGTGTTAAGTAGCTCTAGCTGATGTGGCAGGCTCACAACCGTGAGACTGCTGGGTTGAGAAAGGAAAGGCAGGGCGAGCAAAGTAAACAGGCGTAAAGTAAACAGGTCAAATTGCCCTTGAGCAACACGTTGAGCCTGAGCAACTCCTTCGGAGTTGCTCTTTTGCCATCAGCAGAGCTGTGTGGATGTGAAGCAGGGCTCCACAGAAGTAAGCGTGCTGCTCAGCTCACCTTCCATAAAAAGTTTCTTCTCAACTACAACAGTACCAGAGGACTCCTGAGGACACCACTGGTGTGACTTTCCCCTCACTTTGATCACGGAAAGATGGTTTTCTGTGCGTGTGTGGCATTTGTGTAAAATAACCATCACTTCCTATAATCCTGAGTGTTACATCCTTGTGGTTTCCATGGCTACAGACAGTGCTGGATCCCCGCTGTGAGACCGACATGCGCCGACACCAAACAGATGAAAGTAACTTCAACCGGTAGTTAGAGCCGAGTCGTGCTGAGAGCTGAGACCCAAGGAATCCTCCAACAGGGGGCTCTCTTTTTTTATTTCTTTGTCTCGTCTTCTGATGTCTTGGAGAGGCATCAGAGACATTCTCTACCGAGTTAAAGCAGGCTATAATTAAGATCAAATCTTACCAATCACGCAAAACAGTTTTCCGACTTTTAAGTGGATTCAATTTAAAAATTATATGGGTTTGGCATGATCGGTCGCGTGGTTCGCTCCATTGTCGAGAGCCCAGAAACGTCTTGAAATGTTGTCCGTCGGACTCCTTTTGGAAACCTCCCAGAGATGTCACACCTGTTGCTGCTTTTGCACGTGTGGCTTTCTTGATCTGGCTGTGTATTGATCAGTGCAATAGCGTGATAAATTCATCTGTTTCTTTTTTATTTTTGATCCTTTTGGGATTGGACGGATGAAATATGCGCAACATTTGCTGACCGTAAAAGACAATAACAGCTTGTCTCTTTAAGTTGTCCTTGTGGATGTTTTGTTTTTCACATTCAGGAAGCCTGTTTATTCACTTAAGCCCAGCTGTTGGGAATGAGGAATTTTTAGCATTTAGTTTTTTTTTTTTTTTGTGACATTTTGAAAGTTGACTCAAAATTCCCTTGACGGTTGAATGGAAACATAGCTCCTCTCTCCCCTATTTCGTCTTTCTGGAAGCAGCCTTAAACACGTATATGGACTGAAGGACGGGTAAGTCTCACTGATTTTGACTTTTGCCGTCTCTCTCTTGCTTTATTTCTTTCTGTCCTATCACTCTGTCCTCTATATCTTCTTCATCTGTCTTCTGATCTGATCAGACGGCTCTGACACCACCTTCTTCCTCTCTTACTCCACCCCCCCATATCTTCTTCCTCTGACTTTTCTTCTGTCCAGGTACAGGCCCCTCGGGGGGGAAACACCAGAGACGTTGGAGTCACTGTCTGATCCAGACTGAATGGCTCGTTTTGTGCGTGTGTGATTAGAATATTTGTCCATATAAAGTAGAGGATGAACTGCCGCACATACCGTCAAAACCCTTGCCTTTTGTAATGCTTGTATAAATATCTTCATGCTCTCAGATCGTTACTCTGGAGATTCCTCTCCAGTGCGAGTATATTATTGTGTGTGTGTGTCAGTGCCCCAGGCCTGGGAGAGCTAAGATGCGGTAGTTTGATATCACTGGAGCCCTTTCATCAGTGAGGTGATTCTCCTGCTATGTGTTTGAACTACAGTGAATCAAAGACGGCTTGTTGTACAGCTGCAGCTGTGGCCACATCACCTGCACACTCCACCGACTCGGACTTTCTTTCTTTCTTTCGCTCTCTCTTTACCCCTTTCTTTATTGTTTTGCCATCTTTCATAACTTTCTGGGCTTTGTTCGTGGTTTTTGACGTCTTTCAGGGAACAGGAAAAAGGGGAATTTTGCAGATAGAGAGGCCCGCGGATCTTTTCCTCCATCCATCACTGGCGCTGAAATCCCTTTGGAAGAAACGGTTACAGAGCACAATACCGTGTGAGTGTTATTTAAAATGTTGACGTATCCTTTAAACCTCAACTTTTTTATTTTTGCTTTAATAACTGACACCTTGCATCGCCACGTTTTGTGAAGCATGAAGCTTCTCATTGGAATCGTTTTTATGGAAGGTCCCATGAGGTCAGGGATAATTGTGGCTCTAAAAGCTTGACTGAGACTGAATGAATGTTGACATTGAGAGAGAAACTGATAATTAATTCCTCATCTGCATAATTAGCGTTTGGTAAATTGCATCGGTGCGTTCTTAAAAGAAGTAATTTACACTAAATTTGTATTTTTGTATCGATTACTGTTTACTGATTACTGGTGAAAACGTTTTCACTCCCATCCGTCATGGAGAATAAAGCTTACAAAAGTCTGTTCTCGTGGTAAACTTCTATTGGAGCAGGAGAGTAAATCTGTTTCTCTTGATTACACAATGATAAATATCTGGATTATCTCGATCAGCTTTGGAATGCAGGGATCTTATCTGTGCTCGGTTTATTTGTAAATATGCTCATGAATTGGCTGTTATAAACTGTCATGTTGGTTTTTCTCTTCCTAACATTTTCCTCTATTATTCTGACCTTCCCATGTCACACAAACAAGTCATTCAGTTTTTTTTTGAAGGGCATTTATCTTTTTTTTTTCTAAAGATGATTCATGTCATTCCACCCGATGAACTACACATCTCCCGCCACACACACAGTAACTCAGTATGTCTTCTCAAGACATGGACTGTTGGGGTGTTATACTCTGCTTATAACTGAGAAAAGTAGATTGTAAGGTTATCTTTAGAAGTCACACTGTGTTTACAATGTCAACATACTACAAGGTAAATTTAGCTACAATTAGAGTGCAATCCCATGCTCAGGCTTTCCCAGTCTGTACTTTCTGATTGCATTTTGATTAAAGGCTGAGTTTTGAGGCATTCATCTCAAAAGCAGAGTGACGGGACCAACTTCATGTTGACTACATTGATGTGGCCCGTGTGTGTAATTATACTGTAATTACATCATGGTAACGTTGTGATTAAACTAGTTTTTTTTTATTTTTTTACTGGTTTATTTGTAGCAACATTGTGTAGAGTTGCACAATAGAAGGCAACACAATCCAGGGACCGAGTGCGCGGGCCATACACTCATGGGAACCAGAGCAGCTTTTAGTGTTCGGGTCCTCGGGGACCCGGGCTGGGACTGTGTTGTTGTTGATGATAAAGGCACTCCCACAGTTTTAGGGCCAAAACATACAGCACACGCACACAAACACACACTCGCATACAAGGAGAAAAGTTCCTGCCTGGAAATAAATATAGCCATAGATGGGGTAACTGTGGCATCATTATAATGTCAACTTTCAGGAGACTAACTTTCATAAACTCATGCACACACCTCCCATGCTTTCACTAATGCTTATGCTCACACGCCCTGGGGATCAGATACTGTACGTGTGGTTACACACGTGCACATATAAATGCACCCAAACAAATGAAAGCTTAAGTTCAGAGACGTGGAGCGGAGCCAACAAACACACAACAAACAGACTCCCTCAGGGAATATGTTACTTTGTTGTTTAGTTGCATTCCTTGTTTCCTTGATTCCTCTTCTTGCCTCCTTCTTCCCTCTTTGACGGTATGTTTACAATCGGTGTAGAGCACATCGTAAAAAGAGACCACTAAGGAACTGATTATATAGATGTATACAGCGTTTCCCGATGTTCTTGTGACTCCATATGTCTACCAGTGATGACCAGTTAAACCAAAAAGAGATTTCATGTTTATTTTAACGAGTTTTAGAAGTAAAGTTAACCAGGTATTTCCAGGCAGAAAAAACAGTATAAGAGGAAAGTCTTTAAGTATAAATGTGATTTTTGTCAAGCAAACTTTTGTTTTCTCCTTTCTTATCCTCTCAATGATCTCATGACCCAATGTTGGCAACCATTGATTTTACACAAAATGAAAAAAAGACTGCACGGTAATATTTAATTTAAATTGGTATATTGACAAATATTTTGCCTTTTAACAAATACAGTTCCTCCTGCAATTTTAAAATAGCTGTAGGCCATATTGCGATCTCGATAACATAATTGTGCAGCCCGACTATTTTTACAGTTAAATGATGAAAACCGCTATCCATACACATGATGCAACGATCCATTCCTGTTTCCATTTCTTCCAGGTGCATCCTGAAAAGATATGGGGATCAAGTGGCACATTTTCTGGCATGCAGGGGAATAAAGGGGCAAAGGAGGTGAGCTTAAGGGTTGAGTGTTAAGATTCGCCCCCTGGCGAGGCAGTGACGGTGAGAGAAGGTATCTAAAGTATCCATCATTGAGGCTGAATCAGGGGAATGCAGGCTACTTTACCCGCAGGCGTCAGGACTTATATATAGGCTGTACACTTAGGGACGCCAGCGCTGCCCTCCGTACGCACTCCTCCTCTGGATGCAACCTACACCGGCAGCATATTAATCAGTGTCGGACTGCTTTCTCAAAAGTCATGTTGCAAGAATCTAAAATAGGTCTTTTTTGTCAGGAGTAGATTGCTGTCAAATTAGGCGGGGTTAAAAGAGGAGCCATTCTCTAAATGGAGGCAACCATTTAAGGTAAAGAAATGTCTTTTTTCTTTAGCTCGGTCTCGTGTCCGTGGATTTCTGTTTTTCCGAGTGAACATGTGTGGGTATGTGAGCAGCTATGATGGAAAGGTGTTTTAACTCAAATATGTGAATTCTTTTTTTTTTTTTCTGCCCAAAATGTCGATGTCTCCCTCCTTTCTGTCTCTTTAAGTATGATGGACTTCCTCAATTCCTCTCTTTTAAGTCTGAATATCTACTCCGCTAAAACCCGGAGTCTTAATCCCAAACAGTGCAGTGTGTCACTAGAAAAAAAAAAAGAGAGAGTTGAGGAGATGGGAAGCGTTTAAAGACACGGACGAATGACTGAAGCTTTTGAAATGAGCAAGCATTTCCCAAAAGATGAAACAAACTCTGGACTAAACTTGACACAAAGGCCCAAGGCTTTTTGAATAGATCATTATAACTAGAAGCTGCTCTCTCTTGACTTCATAATGAGGCTTTTTTCGGGAAGCTGCTCTTTATTTGCTGACTGAAGGGTGGAGATGGGGTGAAGCCAGTTTCCCAGAGGTTTACTGACTCCTGACTTCAAAGGCCAACGCAGTCACACTGTCACTGCTGCTGGAGGAGCCAAATCCAGAGGGATCACAAGCATGTGTGCGTGCGTGTGTGCGTGTGCGTGTGTGTGTGCGCGCATTTCTAGTGGTGGGGAATTACACTTGGAGATTGTTGATGAGGCAAGATGGCACGAATACAATTGAATAAGTAACTAAGGCTTTTTGCTCTTTGTTTTCTGAGAACTGAAATTGTAGCGATTTAAAAATAGAGAATGATTATTTATGTTCAAGCGTCAGTATCGATGGTGCCAGTTTCATCTGTTGCAAGTTGCAGTAAAACGGGGCTGAAAACATTCTACGTCTGTCTGATTGACAGCCTTTTATATTATACTTCTTCTAAAAGTAATAACTCAAATCCTTGACTGTGAAGTTGAGGCCTCTTCTCAGGAATTCAAAAGTGACTTAATGTATCCACGAATAGTTTGCAAATGTATGCTCTCTCCTTTCAGCCATTACTGTCAGTTTAGTCCATGAAGTGTGCGGGTGGTTTGTGTGGGAGTTATAAACCTCTCTCTGCACCCAACTGTGCAAGTGTAGGCGTCAGTGTGGTGTTTTGTGTTTGTGACCGAATGCATCTTACCGTGTGTGTGTGTGTGTGTGTGTGTGGTGTGTGCATACGTGTGTGTGTGTGTGTGTGTGGTGTGTGCATACGTGTATGCGTAACGGCATACAGATGTGAGGCGGGGACATGGAAGGCTTGGCAGTATACCGACAGGATGACTGTGTGTCTGCTGTCTCTGTCTGCCAGGAGCTCAGTAACTCTGACTGGAAAATTTGGAATCATAGTGCGCACTGCCTGCTCATGTTATATGGAAACACACACACGCGCACACACACACGCACACACATTTACATTTACAGTATTTACTGGCAGCTAATGGTAAGAAGAAAGACATCCACACGGCAACTTAACATGATAACATTTACTCCCCTCTCAACTTTTATGGGAATATGCACACACACACACACACACACACACACACACACACACACACACACACACACACACACACACACGCACACGCACGCACACGCATGCACACTGAGATGTGAGCCAATGACACATCCCAGCAGCACACGGCATGCCGTCATACCAAATGCATGAGGGATTTGAGGCAGACGAGGACTTGACTTGGGTTTTGTTGGAGATTTGTGTGCTGCTTATTATAAATGTGTGTGTGTGTGTGTGTTGCACCACTCCAGATAAGGCAGGGCTAACAAGGCAGTTGGCCTCCCTCTGACCTACCTTACACAGCCACATACTGCAAAGCATCTCATTCTTCATATTGACTCCCAGTCGTGATGATGATGATGATGATGATGATGATGATGATGAAATCCAGTCCATACTGTCTGTTCAGGTTCACCCCTCTGTTCTTCTTCAGCTCCGTGAGTAGATTTATTATGTGTCAGTCACACTGTAACAGGGGGAGCATAGCAATAGGAACCTTATGATGAATTATCTATTTTATGATGTTGTTTTATATTGAGCTATGTTGATAATTATTGCAAGATATATTTATCGACAATACAAATATTGATAATGCTCAGTTTACAGTTTTTTTTTTTAAACATTCATTATGAAGGTGCCATTACATATTAAATTTTCCAAATGTTTTCGGACTGAACTGATCATTGCAAATGAAAACGAGTAATTTCTTTGGGGTCATAATGCTCAAAGTAATTCATCCACCCTCTTACAGCCGCAACAGTAGCGACGGCCGAGGCTACGACGTATTGGCTCTGTGTATAGTGTTTTTGTTGAGTAAGACGAACATCAAAATAAATATCGAAAAATAAATCTAATAAATTTATCAGATTTTATCCTGATGATTTTTGAGAATGCTCCAGCTCTATCTCATGGTGTCCACAGACAATCGCAAACATCCTTTTACAACAATGACCGTAACCACAGCAACCCATGGACATAACTTTTAGTGTGGTTACAAAAGAACACAGTAATTAATTTACAGCAGTGACATTACTGTGTGTACAAATGCTAATTTTCTTTTCTCCTGCTGGCTCCCTGTCAACTCTAAATTCAATTAAATATCCCTTTGGCCACTTTCAGAGCTGTGAAAGGCGGGGGCAACCCCCTACAGTATGTTACTGAGTTACAGCTCTATTATCACATCTGCATCCCTTACGTCCTCTGAGCAGAGCCTGCTGGGTGTATTGCTTCAGACTTGAAACCAAAGCTGATCAGCCTTTGAGGTCTGGAACTCACTCCCATTGGACGCTTTAAAAAAAAAAAAAAGCAGCTCCAGCTCACCTATTTAGACTTTGTTGATTTCTCCCCCAGTGTTTGAACATCTGCAGTTCATATTATTTTCATGTCTCATTGTCTTTAACTATTTATCATTTTGAAGCATGTGAGTCTGTAATTGACATCACTCTTGGCCAGCCAGCGTTGGTGTGCGTGTGCGTGTGCGTGTGCGTGTGCGTGTGCGTGTGCGTGTGCGTGTGCGTGCCAGGCTATTGGTCGGTGTGTTAGTATGATAAATTGTGACAGTAGTCGGTGTGATGGTCCAGGCTTGCAGCCAGTGAGAGCCATAGTAACGGCACAGTGCTCCCACTCCGACTTTGAACTGCTGCTATGATGCTATAATGAGGGAATGTTCTTTTCTAAGCCTAACCCAAGGGAGTGTGTGTGTGTGTGTGTGTGTGTGTGTGTATGTGTATGTGTGTGTGTGGCACGGTGAGTCATACATGCTGCAGCCATTGTCTTTGTACTCTTGACATGCTGGCCTATAACCAAAAGTCTTGTTATTTTCCTCAGCCTCCAGGTGACAGAAACAAACCAGGAAGAAAGTGTGTGTGTGTGTGTGAATATATGTTGCCCCAGGCGATATACTTTCCTCATATACAGGGTAGTCTTGCATGAGATCACCACGTTCGTTCTACTTTGTAAGCTTTGGCCTACAAAGCTGGGCGGCCTGTCAAGAAACTGTGTATGCGTGTGTATGTGTGCACACGTGTGTGTCTATGTGTGTGTGTTGACAGCAGAGACAGGTCCCCGGCTCTTTGGTAAGTCCTGGTTTGACATTATTGGAGTTTAATAAGCCATACTTGAGTCGGCTCGTGTAGTAAATCTTTGCTTTTGTGCTGCCATATTACAAACAGATGTGCACACACACACACACACACGCGCGCGCACACACACGCACACACACACACGTTGTAGATACACGTAAATACAGCCTGCAGCTATATTTGGAAGCCAGAAAAACACTCTCCTTCACTTCTTATGTTTGCTTTAATCTTTGATGAGACCAAAGCCAGTTTTCGAACTTTGTTGGACAAACAAGCTCTTTTCATTATGTCGTATTACATTATGCTCATTTATTTTTTTATGCAGCCACTTATGTTTCAATCGTGTTTCATTCTGCCATCTTATTACCTTTTGTTCACACTCTTTACTTTTACTGCCCTCCTTGTCTTTCAACTCTTGCTTCCTGACAGTCCTGAGTGTCCACACCTTTCCATTGAAGCAGTAGAGGAAAAAAAACTTTCTTTTTTTCCTTCCACCCTTCCTTGTGCTCACCTGGATTGGGTTCAACCCGCTATTCTGAAATCCACCACTACATTTTTGAAGCGAGCTGGTTCCTAAAAAGTGATTTCTAAATCTGGTTGCACCATAAAAACTTTAGAAAGGTGGGTGTTATCTAGTAAGTGAAATTGATTGTGAGGAATGCTGTCCAATCAAAAGATTGAACTATGTAAACAGGAAGTCACTATATAGCATCAGAGGCTATAACAAAGCTGACAGAAATATCAGTTGGAGGGGGGCAAACGATATAGTGAACTTAACTTAACTCTTTTTGTAAAAATAGGCATTGCTGTGTTTCATTTATACATGTATATGCATAAATGAAGAAATAATGTCAGTAGTATTCATGCAGTGAGAAATATCCGATGATATTAATCTAACCAATGCCATTTAGTATTTTTAGCGTTTTGTATTATGTGGTATGGAGTGTTTTATGAAATTTACAAGTTATTTATAAGTTACTTAATTTATAAGTGTCAGATCAGATGTGTTGACGATGTATGGAAGCATGAGTTGCTTTACTGTTTTAGTGGCAAATAATCTCCACATAAGAAGTGGTTTGTAACAGGTTATAGTGTACGGACATGTGAATCATCATTTAGTTAAGTTAAGCTTTAACTCGGCCGAGTTCAAACTCGCAAAGAGCCGGTTCAACTGGCTCCTGGCCAGATGTTGTACGGGGGACACACTTCAAAGAATCTTTCCATTTGTAAAAGTCTCTCTTGCAATGGATGTATGTTGTTCTGCACATGTAAATGCATAAACATCGATTCATGGCTGTGAAATCCCAAACTTTGACCGCGGCGTGCTGTACGAGAGGGCTGCTTCTCATTAGGATGGTCTAGACCGAAACACTGGGCTTACAGCGGCAGCGCCACAGCCACACGCTCGGCTAAACCCACATCCCAGCCAGAGACTGTATGCACTTGGCACACACTGAGGGTTCATGGCTAAGTGAATGAAACACCCTGTGCGTTGATGTCTCAAACAGATGAAATAAATTGTCCGGAAAAGCACCGGCAAAAACACGAGCACACAAAGAAGGAGAGACGATACTGGCGGTATATTTGTCCTTCAGGATCCGGACAGGGATGTGATTCACAGAGTGGATGCAACCAAAGAGGTGTTGATTGAGGGATAAAGGATTAAAGAAGAGGAGAGGGAGAGAGAGCTAGGAGAAGAAAATAAGAGACATTTTGAGTGCTCTATGTAGGCATGCACTGGGAGGTAAAAGGAAAGGTCAAGAGGGAAGGGTTTTGGTGGAGTCTTGTGGTGATATGGACCAGGAGAACGTGGCCCCGTCTCTGTGGATCAGGTTGTGTGTGACGCACTCAGAGACAGTGAGACTCACAGACATGTGCACGCATTCATACCCTGAGATGAAAAGGCAGCCGGACATTTGACTGTGAGCAGCGACTTGGGTCACATGGCCAAACACAACTCCAAGAATAGACTCTAAACACTGGGGAAGAAAATAACACGGTAACAGCGGATGTGGCGTGAGTGTGTGAGTGTGAGTGTGAGTGTGAGTGTGAGAGAGAGAGAGAGAGAGAGAGAGAGAGAGAGAGAGAGAGAGAGAGAGAGAGAGAGAGAGAGAGAGAGAGAGAGAGAGAGAGAGAGAGAGAGAGAGAGTTAGTTTTGTGTTTTTCACGTGTTTTTATGCTTTACATGTATTTATAGGCTTAACTGGGCTTATAAATAAGCGATACAGCTACTTTTTTTCAGTTTTACTTTCATCCCTGGCGTTGATGAAGCCCAAAGGCCCTTTAATATCAATCTAAATCTTGAAGTTGTGATTTTATTGTTGTTCCCCCCTAATTCTCCTTCAGTTGAGGTTGTGTGCAGCCACACGTTTAATAGAAGGGGGGGAGGAGGGTTGAGTGAGAGGTTAGGGGAGTCCAGTTTTATGGGCTTGTTTGTATGTTGGGTTGTAAATACCCCCCTAACGGGCTTAAAGTGACAGCTGGTCCCACAGACCGCCATAGCCGGTCCTGCTGAAACTGCTGTACAGTAAAACGCAACGTTTCGAAACGGGACCAAAATATCAAGATGATATTTTTCCTTCTCAAATTTAAAAACTATGGTTAGATGACATCGCCTCTGCCTTTTATGGTTTTCAATAAAGAGTTGAAACCCATAAGGCCTTCGCGCGCCAGATCATGAACAGTTCCCATTTAAGAGAAATGCAGCATGAACGAGACCGAGTCAGGGTCCTAGAGGTAGATGAAAACCACTAACTGTAGGGAGGAATTAGATTACTGTTGGGTCCATTTAGACCAAATTTGCCATACCAACATACATCATGGAAATCCTGATTAGAGGGTTGGTTAGGCCTAACGGTCAGCAAAAAGCAGTAGCATGAAGTGTTTAGAAATGTAAGCCTTATTAAGCTTAGACTTCCAGGCTTTGAAGAGATATCTGCCACAAATGTATTGTTTTATCAAAGGGTATTAAAAGAAAAGCATGTTTTTTGGATTGGAGATCAACAGAAACTGTGTAATTTTTCAAACAAAAATACAAAACATTCCTTAGTTCCATCTTGTCAAATTGAGGATTTGCTGCTCCTCTTTTTTTTCATTGATTATCTTCTTGTTTTGCGCTGATGGTCCAGCTCTTTTTTTTTTTTTTTATAAACTGGGGAACAGCTTTCCATTAAAGATGAGGTAGCCAAAAATAAGAGGGACATTTAATGGTTTTCAGGTGGAATAAGGTGACAGGATATTAATGAAATTTTGACATTAATCAGTTTTTGCTCTAGTTTTGTATTTATGGTTTAGTTTGCACTGATGTAGTAGTAAGATTGTAGTCTTACTGTTTAATTGTAGATATTTTAACTTGAACATCTTATCGCTTTGATTGTTTTTGTTTTTTTTCTAAGATCCATAAATAAATCAAAATGGCTTTTTACTGACTCTTACATTATAAACTATTAATCGCTTAATTAGGAAAATAATCAGTATTGAAACTGTAAATAACCATTAGTTGCAGCCCTAATTTGGATGATGGCATTCTTCTGCTCTGGCTAAAACCGACGTGATTGGTTGAGATGTTGAGGCTGTAGAAGGGATGAAGAACACGTGAGACTGTACCACAAAGTCCTGATTTAGATGTGGTTTTTTGTGTGTGTGTGTGTGTGTGTGTGTACTCTTGCATGGCGGCGAGATAAGGAGGGGTGAGTCAGTGGTGGTTCGGAACACGATGACTCTCCTCACCTTCTCCGTGACGACGGGGCCATGGCGACAGGGGTTTGCGGTTAGAAACCCTAATCTGCTCCTCATATGACCCTCTGATGGACAGGGACAGCAGTCGACACACACACACACACACACACACACACACACACACACACACACACACACACACACACACACACACAGCTCTCAGACTAGTTAGTCTAGCTTTGACTCTCCAGTCTAAACATGCTCTTATATGGATTTCTGTTAAATTCTGGAGATCTCCACTCTTTCTTTCATTGTAAACACATAGTCCTGCTGCCTACATGTAACTGCCAGGTGAACATGTCTGAAAGACGGTATGTTTGGACGTCCAGAGGACGTCTTTAGAGGAGCGAGAAAGACATTTCTTTTTATACGTCTCGCTGTGACACTGTATATATACTGTGTGTCACTGATGAGACGTCTTTTAGGATGCTACTTTTAGACGTCCAGACTACATTTCCAGAGAGGCCAGAGGTGTTTTAAGATGTGAACTCAATCAATATTTTACACTTCTTTTTCACATATCGATGCTTGCTGTGTTCAAGCTTTATAAAATTATAGAAGCTGGATCTGGTCTGCGCTGCCTTTGACAAGGTTGAGCACAACATGATTGGGTGATGTCTTTATTCGTAAAAAAAAAATCTACCTCATTCCAAAAACAACCAACCCAATGTAGCTTTTCCCCCCCGCGTAATGTTCCGGTTCTGTGTGAAAGCATTAAAGGCAAAGTAACAGTCAGATTTTATATACACAGTAATGCCACTGCTGTAAGTTTAGCCTCTGTTTCATGTAGTTTGCAGCTTTGATTTTGGCCTCAATAACTATGAGAATGTGATTGGAAATCATATATCAGGCAGTCGTCAAAATCTGTCATGGCGATACCTGCTCCCTCTCCTTCTCCTTTCTAGTGTCTGACTCACCCTCGGTAGTCTCTCTCTCTCTGTGTGTGTGTGTGTATGTGTGTGTGTACAAACATTATGCTGTCATTTGACAACCTGTCATGCCACACTTGACACATACCACCATACAGCTAGACTTCACTGGCTGCACAGCTGATGCATCCCACGATCAGCTGCCAGGCAGATCCATCCTCTTGTTAGTTTATAGCTCATTTCCCACAGTTCAGGCAGTTTGGTTTCACAAGTGTTGGGTTTAAGTGTGTGAGTGAGTCTGTGTATTGCAATTTTTTTTTTTTTACTATAGAATGATGTTTGTTAGTGTAAAAACACTCCGTCATCTGGAGAATGTCTGAGTCCAGAATGTTTTGGAACAAGCCATGAAGCTCCGACCAGCAGTGGATCCGGGACTTGGTCTGGTTCTGGCTCCATGTAGTCTAGTCTCGGTCTACTTCTCTTCCTTTTTGGGCTCTTAAGTGTGCCTGAACACTCACCACCTCATCATAAATGATGTTCACTCCGTTTGTTTTGTTTGTTATATTAGCTATTTTGGTACCGCTGATAAATCTTTAATAGATTTACACTCTTGCTAAATTTGCAGCGGGACCATCTTTGGCTGAGTGTGTTCTTTACATATGTAGTATCAAATATAATTTCATGACCGATCGATGTCAGTGGTCAAGTTGCATTGTGGGTGATGTAGGTTCTCCTTGCCAGGTTTTTGACAGGGAAGAAGAATCCATGTAATAAAAAAGATGATCCTTTTGGTTGTTTTTTTTAAATATTTTTTTTGTTTTGCTGCATCAATTTTGCTGCATTTTTGTCCCCTAATGTGTCCATTGTGAGTCTGACAGTGTTATAGGAGTGCAATTCTAAATTGTTGGATTCCCCTTCTCAATGATGATGGAGCTCAGGGGGAAAAACTGATTTGGAGACCCAGAACAGATCAGTTTTTATTGAAGTGCACTTTGATGACCCAACGGAGTTGTTGAGCTGAGACTGATGATGCTTCGGCTCATTGATTTTGAGCCCCACTTCTCCAAACAGAACCCTTTTCTCTTAATCTTATTTCCTACTGTACGGTTTTGGATGTGTGTGCATTCAGCTGTCTGGTTTCTTGTTCGAAGTGGTTGGTGTAAGCTGGTTGCCTTTGGGTCTGCATTGTAGGTGGAAGCAGAAATAAAGTGTTGACTGGCTGAATCCAGGTCAGCTGTCTTTGCACATTAGATTTAATTGTGTGTTCTTTGTCTCCTGTGCCAGCATGCATGTTTGTGTGGGCAACGCGTGTGTCTGATGTCACCTTGTGTATTAGCGGAACGCAGCCAAAAGCATGACGCCCCAATCACCCAAAATGTGCTTTTTAAATTTGCAACAATGCAGAGGCCTGGTCATAGAGAGCTCCAGGCAAGGTTGTGTGTGTGTGTGTGTGTGTGTGTGTGTTTTTGTTTGTGTTTGGTGTGTATGTGTATTTTTGTTTGTGTGTAGGTGTGTGCTTATGCATGCTTGAATTAACGCGCATGTTTATGTCTGTATGAGTGTAGCACTGAGGCGTATTTGATTGTGTATGTTTGTATCTGCAATTGTGTGTGTTCTCTTTGCTATTTATGTGTGTGTGTGTGTGTGTGTGTGTGTGTGTGTGTGTGTGTGTGTGTGTGTGTGTGTGTGTGTGTGTGTGCGCGTACTACATGTTTGGCTATTTTTTAGCAGATGCCAGCTTTCATCATCATTATCTCATGTGGCCGACAGTGTTGCTTATTAGCGGCATGTTTTTTTTTTACCCTCTGTAGTAGAAAAGCAGGATGTGTGTGTGTGTGTGTGTGTGTGTGACTGTGTGTGTTTAACTGTGTGTTAGCCTTATAAGGCCACACTTTTTTAACCAGGAAACATTTAAGGATAAGAAAAGACATGAGTCACTGTTTTCCTTCATCTGCTCAGGAGCACAAAAACATCCTCTTTGCCCTAAACACCTTCTCTAAGGGGATAGTGTGTGTGTGTGTGTGTGTGTGTATGTGTATGTGTGTGTATGTGTGTGTGTGTGTGTGTGTGTCCTGCAGTCCTTGAGGTTGTTGTTTTGTTCCTAATGTCGTGGTGAGCTATTCACACAGCCCACTTTCCCGAGAGATGTGAAGAGCGCTGGAGGAGCAGCTGGTATAGCACTGGAGTTGCGGAACTGTGGAGGAGCACTTGTGCAAACTCGGCCTGTGAAGTAGGAGCGTACAGCCAGTTGGCGACGAGGAGGAAAGAATTAAGTGAAGGAGGGAGGGAGATGATGATGAAGAAAGGGGGTGTGAGGTGGAAAATAAACGGGGGAGAGTAAAGCAGGAGAAAGGCAGAAATGATGGACCAAGTGAGATTGAGAGTGTTTCTGTCGATCCCAAAGAAGTTCACAAGACTGTTCAGCTCTTACACACTCATTTTTTGGCTTTTTTTTTTTTTTTTTACGTTACGGGTTGATTATCAAAATAATTGCCTATAATATTAATAAACTAATTGTTGCAGCTATAAATGGATGTCCATAGGATCATGTATGACCTTCTCTAAATTGTAGGAAATAGCCTGTTGTTGTCTCTCTGCTCACGGATTCCCCCACATAGACAGCAATTCTAATCATGGACAACGTTAGTTACACTAAAATGTAAAAAGAATAGTATGTTTTACTGGAGGCGGGGCTGGGCGAACTTAATGTCATCACTCATCAGCGTTCAGTGGTATCTAATTCACACATGCTTTTAGTTTGGTTACATTTGTAATGTTTTCAGTGTGAGGCCATTCTCATCTGTGCTGCCTCAGCAGAAACGCCTTTACTGCTGCCTGCTGCAGTGACCTACACATACCATTCCACTTTATTGGCTGGTAGGGACAAGTAATAGAAAACAGATTTATCCTAACATTAATATATATAGCAACCATACAAATGTAAATCAGTACTCGCTTTGTCCCGTGTTTCCTCAACAGTGATTTTATAAAAATGTCCCTACAGGCCTGGAGCTGCCTGCATTCAGTTTAGTGTCCTGTTCAGCCCTGACTGCTGTACTGACCTATAAAGACCAGTGATATTACTCTGGGACGCACTCTATCAAGCCTGCAGACGGGGTTTCATCATGAACAGCTGTGTGTGTGTGTGTGTGTGTGTGTGTGTGTGTGTGTGTGTGTGTGTGTGTGTGTGTGTGTGTGTGTGCGAGCGTGTCTCCAGAGTGCAGTGATTTGTGCTCTCAGCAGCCTGGGTCTCATCCAGACAATAAGTTTGGCAGACATAACGAGAGAACCCCCAAGTCTCTGCCAGACACACACACACACACACACACACTCATACGCACACACACACACGCACACACCTATTCAGTCCTAAAGTTTTTCCATTCATGTAAATGATTTTATGTTTTCTACTATTTACAAAATCTAAACAAACGTATGTAATCTTCCTTACTTTAGGGTTCATGAACACAGACACCTCAACCGTCCCCTGATGCTTAACTGTGTCAGATATCCTCTGATTGTTGTTGCCAGCGTTTTGGCTTGTGCACGGGCGTCTGGTCCGCAGCTCCCCGCTCGTCTCTGTGCCGGAGCTGGCGGGGCTTTGTTGCAAACCAGGCCGCCAAAACTCCAGCTCCCCTCCTCAAGAAAGACTAATGGCCTCGTGCATCTGGCACAGTTAACGTAAAATCTCTTGCTGTGTTTCAAATTACACATATTTTACTTTAATGTTTATTAGACACAGGAAAGAGAAAGATTGGAAGGGGATGATTGTAAGATTCCAACTTAAAAGTGTTGTGACGATGTGGTTCGTGCTTTCTGTTGGGCCACCAAAAACTGTCTGCAAACAGTTTGATATCAGATTTAAAGAAAAAAAAAAAACTTCCTGCCGTAGTTGCTGTATTTCTCTTGTGCCGAATAGCTTCAGATTGCAGTTTTTTCACCTGCACAAGTAAGACAATTGTTTCTCTTCTTCCCATTTTGATTGCCAGACAGGCCATCTTTCTCCTTTGTGTCCCAGGCTGACTTTCTCTGCAGCTGTATCCGAGGCAGAAAATGATAATTGTGACGAGGACAGAGCTGTCTCCCAGAGTATCTTTCTATCTGTCTGCACCTCTGTTTCTCTGCCAGAAAATGACAGTAAAATAGCTGATTGATGCACAGCTGATGAACAAACTCAGAATAAATTTGACTCCGTTTTCAAAAAAGGTGTGTGTGTGTGTGTGTGTGTGTGTGTGTGTGTGTGTGTGTGTGTGTGTGTGTGCGTGTGCGCGTGTGTGTGTGGAGGCAAACAGGCAGAGTCAATAAATAATTCAGATATGGATTACAGAAAGAGGCAGAGAATTGGGTCAGAACTGCAGTTAGTTTGTTGGACATTTGTTAAGATCAGAGTGTGGGAGAGGGGGAAAGTGAGAGAAAGAATTAAAGACAGAAAGGATAGATGGATGGAAGACAGAAATGGTCAAACTATTGATCAAATGCGTTTCTAACTGCACATTGTAGTACAGAGTTTGCACGTGTTTCATATTCATTTCCTTCTGAGTTTGTGTTTGTGTTTCTCAGAGGAGCGTAATGTTGTGTAAAGCCCAGTAATCCCTCTTTTGTTACGACTGCTGTCCCCCATTGTGAGGCAGAAGTCAATACCCACAAAGCCACTAGTCTCCCTCTCGGTTCTGTTTAGTATTTGCATGGCACAGCAGAGCCTTCTGTTCTCTCTGTGTGATCACAGTCAGAACACTGGGGTTGTGCATCAAGCTGTGTGTTTGTGTATACAGTGAGAGGGCTAGTATAGACCTGTCCTCTCTCCCCGGGGTTATGTTTGGGGTTCCTATTTGGGCCTTCTCCTTCACAAAGACTCACTTCCCCTGTGAGGCCCCCGCCACACACGCACAGCAAAACAACATGCAAGTATTCACGTGGGCAAAGTCACGCAAAGTACACAACGTCTTTTCGTGCACAGTTGCTGATGTTCACACACACACACACACACACACACACACACACACACACACACACACACACACACACACACACACACACACACACACACACACACACACACACACACACACACGCACCCCCCCACACACACACATGCTCATACATGTTTTCGGTGGCTGGAGTGGAGGTTGTGACAAAAGTGGCCCCTGGGGATTTATTGCTTCCTGGTGAAGGTCACATTGAAGGAAAGACTTTTTTTAGATGGAGGAGAAAGAAGGGAGGGAGGGAAGGGAGAGGGAGCAGAGAAAGAGAGAGAGGGTTGGAAGGAGAGAGAGAGAGAGAGAGAGAGAGAGAGAGACAGAGAGAGAGAGAGAGAGAGAGAGAGAGAGAGAGAGAGAGAGAGAGAGAGAGAGAGAGAGAGAAAAGGTTGTCACAAATAACCTCAGGGAACACAATCTACCTCCTCTTGTTCTGCTTTTGAATCCATTCACACAGACAGAGGGCAATAAAAGTAGTAGGACGTGGAGGAAGCAAACTATTAAGGAGACTGATAAAACTTCCACTGCAAATTGCATTATGGTGCCCCTTTGTCAAAACCTCACATAAAGTTAATGGGTAACCTGCACTATGTACTTTCAATCTGAGGAAAATGTGTTTTTGTTTTTTTCTGTAATATGTGTGAGTGAGGCATGTGCAGGCATACATGAGTGGGTGTACAGTATGCACGAGCATGTGTGTGTGGAGGTGGCTCAGTGTTATAAACACCAGTGGAGTTTGTTTACATGCTCGATATCACTTTGGGAAGCTGTCGTTTACTAAGATATACGCACATATATTTAGTGTGTGTACAGCAAAGAGTGTGAGTGTTAGTGTGAGTGTGTGCGCGTGTGTGTGTGTGCGTGATTACTAACCCATAATAGTCTATTTCTAACTGTCTGTCCAGATTTCAAGTGCAGCTTGCCAGGAAGTGTAATTTCCTGCACAAGAGACTGATTCAGCAGCATCCAGCTGTTGTGTTTGTGCGGAGAGAAAAGAGAGAGAAAGCAGGACAGAAAGATGAGGCGACCGCCTTTTTTTTTCCCATACAACTACTTTTATAGTTGTTTTTCCAGGTGCCACGAGGCCCCATCCCCACCTTGCCTGCCGCTCTCCCGCTCTCCCCCACCCACAAACCCACCAATCATTCTTCCCCCCTCCTCCCAGTTGCTCTTTTTCACACTTTTAAGTAGGAAAACTCCAGCTCCATAATTCCCCTGAGAACCCAGTATAGATCATATGTCTCATTCTAAGTTGTAATAACCTTTCAGAGTTGTGCTTTCTTCTATTCTAAAAGCCCTGCATCCCTGTATGCAGTTCTGATTGTATATAAACTAATAGCTGCATGGCTGTATTGGCAGGGTCTTGTAAAAAAAAAAAAAAAAAAAAGTTATTTGAGTTCAAGACTGTGGATTTTTACTGTTCTGTTTTCTTTAAAAATCCTAATGTAGAGAGAAACTTGCACCGAAAATAATACTTACATGACCTGACAGTTTATATAAATACACAGTTTGTTTGTATAGTTGAGATTTAGAGTGAGGTGTGTGGTAGTGCCTTCTCGCCACAGTATTACATTTAATGTGTGTGTATGTATGTATTCACAGTAATTATGGGCATAGGAGGGCACAGCTCTGAGGAATACGTTGCCTCAGAAGGGGGAGTGAAAACAAAGGGAGGAATTTTGTATGTGCCTGAATTCTGAAATATGTTCCACTGTCTGGAAACTTTAAGTAAAAATGTAACTTGTAGGTTACCTGATATTTCAATTGCGATATGATTTGCAGGGGATGATCATTTTTACATTATTATTCTCATTTTTATATAGAAACATAAGAATGATTATGGTGTGATTCTTGCATGGATCTGTACCTAACACAGATGTTTTCTTAAGTCTGTAGGTTAGGATGTGTAGGCCAGGACATCTCTGCAGCACGACAATATTTAATGTAAATGTGACACACAACAAATATCAGGCCTCCTGCGATTTGAAGATTGCATGAGGCCAAATTGTGATTTTGATAACGTTCCGATTAATTGTGCAGCCCTAGCAGGCAGGGAGCTTTTTGTTACACCATATTCAGAGTTTGGAACAGCTCTTTCTGTTTCTTCTGAAGCACTGGAAGTTGAATATTGCCTTTTCGAACATGGTATAGGATTGTGCTGGAGCATCGGCAAAAACAAATCCAGGATGGAAAGCAACAGGTGTTTTCCCCTTCCAACACACCTGCCTCTCTTTTGTTGAGTTGTGATTTGTCAGCGGGGTCAGAGGAAACCCTTTGTAGCTCTGCTGTGACGAGAGAGGGAGTCACATCTTTTTTTCTACTTTGCCCGGGTTAAACCTTCCACGCTTTAATGTCTCGCTTCCGCCCCTCCTTTTGATCTGGATGTGTTTATGTGTGTATTTGAGGTTGATGTGGCAGAAAGTTAAGTGCGGTTTTGCAGGTTTCTTTGATGATTAAGCTTCATAAACCCTCTTATCAGCTGTCATCTGAATGATATGCACACAATCGCATGCACTAACATTCACAAGTATCCACTTCTTGCCAACCTCCTGATGATTTACTTTCTTTTCCTCTGTTTTTCTTTTCCCTCTTTTGCACCCTCTTTCCTCCCTCCCTCCCTCTCTCTCTCCCCCCCTCTCTCCCACCCCCCCCTCCCTCCCTTCTCTGCTGACTCGCAGGTGGTGTACTCCTGTCAGAAACACACACGCCCTCTGACACATGGCTGACAGCGGGAGACGGAAGGGGTGAGAGTGAGTACGGGACTGACAGAGATACAGAAACACGCGCACAGAAAAAAAGAGGCGGTCGGCCATCTGGGGTCGGTCCCCTGCTATTCTGCAGCTGTGTTGGAGTCAGCAAACGGTTCTGAGCTCCGTCAGGACTTCAGAAACCACAGAGTGAGATCAGGGTGTTCGCCCTACATCTCATTGGTCAGGGGATGAGCCTCGGCTGGGGCAATGTTAAGGCCTTGCTGGCCTTGGATGCGGCCCCTGGGGGTGCTTCTCCGGAGGGGTGGGTGATACCCCAGCTGGATCTTCCGCTGTCGCCATCCTCCACAGCTGTCATTAGCGGCTAATGAGCTGCTGCTTGAGAGGAAACGGAGAAGGTGCCTGTGGAGAGAGGAGGAACCTTACAGCTGTTATTAAGAGGCCCAGAGCTCTCAGACAAGGAATTCGTCCTTCGTTTTTCCTCTGCAAGAGAGTGGAACACTTTAAAGCTCTTTTGGGTGCCAGCATGAAAGGATATTGAATTTGGAAATAATCTCTTTTTACGTGTTGATCACAATTTTTGACAATGCCTCTGACAATGGTCACTCTACAGTTTAAAGACATATTTTTTCAGCAAACTGATTCAGTATTGCGACATAAACTTTTTTTCTCTCTCAACTGAAGGACATTTAATCCATCCATTTTTTTTGGGAAAGCTATATTGTTTTTGTTTTCCACCTTGATATTATTTTCACCTTTCTATGCCCTGAAGGACATTGGTCGCCATGGCAGCAGCCTATCGTGTAGTGGTGAGCAGTGTCAGCTGCTACAACAGTGTGGTAGTTGACCGGCGCACTCACTCTCATGCTGTGCACTACTGCTCGGGGCCATGCGGGGCGCTGTCCCAGGGACTGGACTGTACCGTCGCACACCGCGGCACCTGTTCCGAGCTGTTTATTGTACCTGACACTGCATACACTGACGCAAACGGTTCACTCCTACACTCCCATAACATGATCACTCAACAACTCCACAACCATGGTAAAGTCACTGTTACCATGGATACAACTTATAATGGGGGTTTAGAGAGGGTGGACAGCAGTGGCAATTTGTCTGTAGGGGAGGATAGCCCCACCTGGCGTGGTAAAAAGGCCCCCAGTGGCGGAGGCTCGACTGGGAACCTGAGCTCCTCTGGCAGTCTGAAGGACATTACCGAAGAAGCCATCAACCTGGCCAGTGGTAAGCTCAAAGAGTTTTCTTTTGACAAGCTCCGTCTCTCTTCCTCCAGCCACGTCACCTTCCGGAAAGGTCGTAAGGTCCGTCCTGACTCTCTTAGCCGTCGCTCCACCGACCTGGAGATCATCTACGGCCACTTCAGCTCCAACATCACCACAAACGGAACTGCTAGTGGCATGACAAATGGCACGGGTCCATCTAATGATGAGAACCTGCCACCATTTGTGCCAGGGAAAGTAGCAGGCCTGGAGGAGACAAAGCTAAAAGGCAGCACAGCCACCTTGTCGTCCATCACCAAATTGGGTGGTGGATCAACAAGCAGTCTATCGAGTATGGGGTCTTTGGACCAAAGTCTGAACACAATGGCTTCCCTGTACCGCAACACTCTGGGAGAGGAGAACCTGATTGCCCGTTTGCTGGAGAAGACACGAGCAGAGGCGAGCGCTGGGGGAGCGGGCGGGGAGGACATCCGTGCCTGCCTTGACATCCTGCTTAAATGTTCTGAAGACTTAAAGAAATGCACCGACATCATCAAGCAGTGCATCAGACACAAAGCTGGTGGCGGGCCAGAGGATGGCGGAGCCAGTCCTGACAGTGTATATCGGGCTGTGATGACCCGACTCAGCTCCTATTTGAAGAGACTACCCCTGGAGCTGGAGGGAATTGGAAGTTTGGGAGGCAGTGGGCAGGGGGGTCAGGGTGCGCTTGGAAGCGGGCACAGTGATCTGGCTGAGCTGGTCAACACTCTTCACTCCATCCAGCAGGGACCATACTCTCCAATATTTGGCAATGAGCAACCTCCTCGCTATGAGGATGTGGTGATGTCACCTCCCCTCCCAAAGACTGCTACTCATTCTGCATCATCTACTCTCTCCTCTGTTTCATCTTCCTTCTCTTCATCTTTGAAATCAGACTCCATCCATACAAAACCGGTCCAAAGTTCCCCGTCCAGAGCCACTCCACTTACAAATGGACTAAAACATCCACATCCTTCTTCTCTCACACAACACGCACTTTCTCCCCCATCTGTTCCATGCTCTCCATCCGGCTCCTCTCCAACACACTCTCCTTCCCCTCTTCGTACCTCCCCAACCCCACTGTACACACACACTCCTCCAGCATCCCCCATGGAGGCTCTTTATATTGAGGAGGAGGAGGCAGATGTGGGAAAGACACCGGAACAAGTCTCACAACAGACACACACTCCAACTAGGGGGGTAAACGCTGCCCAGAACAAAAATGGGATTACATTGGGTCAACACATGCACCTGTCTCACCCACACACGCTCCATAACTCTTCAAATGCTTTACCGGCCAGCACTGGCTACAGCCCCACTTGGCCTTCCTCTGCCTCACTAACAACCTCAGCACCCAAAGCTGTCTCACACAGGAATGATGACATTGACAAGCTGCTGATGGACTTAGAGAATCTGTCTCAGAGTATGAGCCACCCCAGAAACACTGAGCCTCCACTTCCAGCCAAAACCAGGAAGAGAGAAGGAGGCCAGGGAATCACGTCCAGTGAGGTCCTTACTCAGCCTAAAATGGCCCAGTTCCAAGTCCAAAAGCCATCCAACCACCTAGCCATGAATGGCCCTACCACCAGGACTCCCCAGAGTCCCACTCCTCCAAAGGGAGAGAATAGTGTCACTGTGGTGGGAGAGGAGGAGGATGGGGCACTGCTGCTGAGGATCCTTGAGAGCATTGAGAGTTTTGCCCAGGAGCTGGTGGATACTGGGGCGGGGAGCACAGGGAGTGCTGAGAGGAACAGTGGGAAAGAGCGGGAGGTGATGAGGCTCCTGCAGGATACACTGGCCACCACTGGCAGGGCTGATACCCCTCTGGAGAGCACAAGCCCACCATCTGCTCCCATTGATCCCTCCATGCACATACATGCAGCTACACAAATCCCAGCTATACCACCAAAACACTCCCTGGCAAACACGCCTGCAGTTTCACCTGCACCGACACCTATATCTGAAGTTGTGTGCAATACTACATCTGAAGCTACACCCAAACCTACACCTAAAGCTGCCCCCAAACCTATGCCCACACCCAAACCTGAGCCTACAACTGAGGCTACAGATAACGTTACAGAAGCCTCAACAGGTGACACAACATCCATCCCTGCCCCTGTAATGTCCGCACCCGCAAGCCTGCATTCCTCCACACATTCAGCTGAACCTACACCTGTGTCTGCACCTGAAGCTCCAGCCCCCGTTGCAATCCCAGTTGTGGTAGCCACAAGGGATGCTGTCGTTGCTGTTGGCGACCCTGTTGCTGGGAGAGACACTGGTTCAACCCTCCTCATCCAGCAGACTCCAGAGGTGATCAGAGTAAGTGAAAGACACACTTTCAAATTAAAACTTCTGAAACAAGTACAGGCTAATGGACGGCCAGGGAGACATTCACTGAACAGTACAGTTTCAAAATATTACAGTTATATCAACCACAGAGTCAGATTTTAGTGTGCACAGTAGGGTCTTTCAAAATAGGAATTTCACGTCACAGACCTGAATTATTATTCTTTGTGTCTGGTGAAAAATAAATTAGTCATTATTGCGTCCCACTTTTTCTGGCTGAATCTGAATCTTTATTGAAGGCAATGTCACTTCTGTTATTTGGAGTATTGTGGCATACAAACAGGACAGCTTTCTGCATTGAAGTACCATATTATCTTTTTTGGGAGGATATTTGCATGCTGTGCAGCTTTGATTTTATTGATGTTCTCTGTAGTTGGACATAGTAAAGGTGTTTAAATTATGTGGAAAGTTGAGTAAACTGATGATGGAACACAATACATAGCAACATCACCTAAATATGTATTTTAAATGTTACTGTTGTGGTGTGTCCGAAGCAAATAGACAGGAAGTCTGACAGTGACTGACTAAGAGACAAACGGTAAGAAAGAGCTTGATTGACAGCATTAGACTGAGAATAGCCAATTTGTAAGAAAGCCTCTATTGCTTTCAATACATGTCATATTAAACGCCCAGGCGAGGATTTTATCGCTGTGACACAACAGGGTTGATGCCACTGTAATTGATGGGCCGTGATGAATAGTATTCATTAGCTGCGATGAACAAGCTGATACAGTTTCACAATCTGGGCTTGAAAAAAAACGGCTGGTGCTCTGAATCATGGAACAGAACAGCTCATTGTGTTAGGAGTGGCTCTTTGTTGCCTTTTCCTGGTTTTAAACTTGTGTTTTGTGATGTGAATTTGTATATATATGTGTGTGTGTGTGTGTGTGTGTGTGTGTGTGTGTGTGTGTGTGTGTGTGTGTGTTGGCTCCCCTTTCCACCCTGGGGAATATTTAAAGGTAATTTTGGGTTGTGCTACAGAGGGAAAGAGAGGGCAAAGCAATTGGAGCATGTGTTTATGTGTGTATGTGTGTTGTTGACTTGGTTTGCATAACATACTGACACTGCCATGAATAAACTTAGAAAGGGGGGTTACCTTAGCGTGTCTCTGGTGTGGGTGTTCAACAGCACATTGTGGATTTAGGTAATTATCTATGACAGCCAAACGGCCATTATCGACACCGAGACAGAGCATCAAATCATTACTGCCTCGCTTCCTTTGTTTTCTTTTCTCCTTTACTAATTTGCTTATTTCTTTGCTCTCCCATCATCCCTCCTTCTCCACACCAGTCTCCCGCTGCTGTTTGTGTGTGTTTATTTACTGAGCTGTGTAACCTTATGCCCTGCTGATATGTAGGGCACCTATTTATGAGGTTACCATGGTAGCTGCCACAGAACAGAACAGCCAGCAACCGAACACATCATTACGCGTCCTCTGTCTGTCTATCTATCCCTCCTTCCTCTTTTTTTTTTTTTATATCCTGCTCCTCTGCCTCCACGTTTCCTGTAATCTCTTACCATCCTTGCATATTTATTTCCACTTTTCCCTCTCTTTCCTACATCCGTGTCCCTTTTTTGTTTTTCCTCTGTGTCCTTCCTTCACCTGGTAGTTGCTCTACGTTGACCACCACTTGTCTTCCCGCCCTGTGATTGGCCACTGTGTTATTTTGGGAGCGGTGAATAACAGTTGTTGCTGTGTGGAGGGCAGAGAAAACCAATGAGAGGTGCTGATTGGAGCACAGCAGGAGGGGGGGCAAGGTGGGGTGGGTTAGGGTGTGTGTGTGGGGGGCATTTGTTGGCACACTGAGTGTTAACGGTATCGTTACCCTCCAACCCCCTCCACCCCTGGCAAAGCTAGGTGTGAGGGAGACCTAAATCTGTCCACCCCTCTGTACTATGGCATCCCGCTAACAGACTCACTGTCGCCACAGTGTAAATGGACCTGGATATGTCTGCGTGTGTGTGTGTGTGCGTGCGCGTGTGTGTGGGTGGGTGGGTGTGTAATGTTGTGCGTGTTTGTTTATGTGTGCGCATCTAGGCTTGCTCACATGTCCAGGTGTTCAAGTATTCATGTATGTGTGTGCATTTACATATGTGCCCATGCATGTGTATCTGCACACAGGTGTATTCATATGAATCCCATTTGAATGAATGTGTGTGTGTGTGTGTGTGTGTGTGTGTGTGTGTGAGTGTGTGTGAGTGTGTGTGTGTGTGTGTGTTAGTTGGCCTGAGGGTAAGTTGACCCAGCTACTGTGGGTCACAGCTGAGTTTGGGAATAGCTCGCCGACACCCAATACCAACTCTGGCACTCTGGGAATTATGCTAATATCTCTCAGCGCCAACCCCGCCTCCTGCCTCAGTCGCACATTAAACTGCCAATCAAACTATAAACAAGGCATGCCCCCTCACACACAAGTGTGACAATGCCCTTGCACTTTCATACACAGCTACTTACACACTGCACCTTGGAGATGTGTAGCTGTGTTTCCCTTGGCATTGTCATGGCTTTGATGGGAAGCTCTGCTAAGCCCTCTGGGTTGACACTGGCCTCAGGCGGTAGCATCCTCATCTGTGTGTGTGTGTGTGCGTGTGTGTGTGTGTGTGTGTGTGTGTGCGCGTGTGCGCGCACATGTGTTTATTGTTGATTCTGCTGCTGACAGACTAATACAGGGCTTTCTGCACCTGTCAGAGCAGACCCATTAATCTCCATGGATACAAGGAAGCCAGCTGATATAAATCAGAGGCAAGGCCACAACAGTCAAACTCAGAGTGGGGAGACGTGGCAGCAGTGATGCTGAGAGCAGAGTCGACTAAATCTGTTAGTGGTACTTGAGGTCAATGGCCTTCCAGTGGCAGTTGGTCCGTCTTTCTCTGACCCTTTTTTTATTTTTGGCAAATATAAGAAGAGATACTTGAGATCACATTTCCCTGCACCTAAATCTGACCAGTATGTTTTTGTTTCAGTGGGGTTGTTCCAGTACAGCCGATGGCGACATGATTTAAAGACACACGTATACTCCTGGCTGTATTCAAGCTGCCATTTTGATGGCTTAATTAACCCGCGTCTGATTTGCCAACTGCTGTGGACGTGTTGCCAGGCTAGGATAGTGCTGGTTACTTAGAGTATCCCTCCCCAGCAAATTGATGAGAAAGCGGTGGAGCTTCACCTCACACTTTGTCCATACTTGGGTCTGGACCCTAACTGGGACATCGCCTGCTGAAAAAAAGAATAGTTTTGGGGTTCTAACTGCTAACATGTCCATCAGAACTGAAACCTGTCTTTAAGTAGAATTCATTTTCCTTTGTTGCAGCAATTCGACAAAGTACTGTGAGTGAATGGACTTTTTTGTCAAAAGAAAATAAGCAAACCTGCTGTCTCCTAGTAAGACTGCAACACACAAAGTCACTTTTATCAAGTCCTGTTGAACCCCATCAAGGTTAGATAGAAAGTCTGTACCTTTTGCAGTGTCTTCTGTCTGATCAAAAACAGGTTTAGAATGTACTTAAATAAATTGGAATTAGTTTGTTGAGAAGCGTGTTTCATAGTCATACAGTTGTCTTATTTTCTCATCTGAAAATAACAGTGCACCAGTTATCTTCCGTGAGCCACGGCTGCCATTAAAGTGTTCAGGAGATAAATGCCACTCGAGGGAAATTCGTCGTATTTCAGCTTGTTGTTGAGGGAGGGATGAGTGCTCTTCTTTCTGACTTTTACTGCCCATATGTTTTAGCCAACTGAGGAAAGGAACTGTTGACCTTTTAGACAGAAAGTTCTACTTTTTGGCACAGGGAGGATTAAGAAATAGGATAAAAGGAACGATAAAGAAAAGCGTGGAGACAAAGAGGAAATAACAGGAAGACAGGAAAGCCAAGTGAATGACTGTCCGTGTTAGACAGCGTGAAGGGAAACGTTTTTTTGTCATCTGTGAAGTTTACTTAGCGAAAAGAAGAATTCATAGGGAGTTATTGAAGAAGAGGAACAGGCGAAGAAAAAGAACGGAGATGAGAAAGAGACTCATGGTGCTGTGGGGTGGGGCCGGGGTGGGGTGGGGGGGGAATTGCAGTGTACAGTTGTTGACTTTGGGTCGGCAGAGGATGACATCATTCCTCGGCTGCTTCCACAGGAAATAAGGTCACAGTGGGAACCTCGGCCAAGCGGGGAAAGATGCCTGTTTC
Organism: Ophiodon elongatus; assembly: GCA_016806645.1. Classification (NCBI taxonomy): domain Eukaryota; kingdom Metazoa; phylum Chordata; class Actinopteri; order Perciformes; family Hexagrammidae; genus Ophiodon; species Ophiodon elongatus. The sequence goes on along the minus strand of JACSYO010001340.1, from coordinate 168,798 downwards.
AACCTAGGTGCACAAGCATACAGATGAATGCATTCCTTTATACATGCACACGCACACACCATACACACACACACACACACACACACACACACACACACACACACACACACACACACACACACACACACACACAATGCTCTGCCAGACAAGGGCCTGTGTTGCTATGTGTGAAAGGACTTTTCCATGCAGTTCATACTATCCAAGGTTAGCCTGGACAATGAAACATTCACCACCCAGCCCTTTGACACACACACGCACACACACACACACACACGCACACACACACACGCACACATGTGCACTTTTAAGCAAGTGACATCATGAATCACCACTCCTGCAGGCTGGGATAGCATCTAACTGCTGTTCCCAGTGCAGTGGGGTCTGTTGTAGTGTGTGCACTCGCACAGATGCTTGTCTGCACAGACACACACACACACACACACACACACACACACACACACACACACATATGCAAGCCTTACTTTTTCCTCTGAAATGTTTTTAGCTCAGTGGGAGGCATTGCTGCGTAAATCTTTGGGCCTCCCTCAGTGTCACCACGGAAACCACAACAACATGTTAGGCTAGGTGACGGGACTCCCCTACCCCAGAATATCAGTTGTGTAATCTGATTGGCTGACGGGGAGGCTCCCCCACAGAATCATGTCTCCAGGGGAGATCAAATGGAGACTGGATATGTGTTCGGTTTATTTCAGAATACTGACGGTGTTGATGTGGGTGTGGCTGGCTTTGTGTATGTGTGTGCCTGTTTCCATGAGAAACAATTTGCCAGTGTTCCATAACATTATGACTCGGTAGAAGCTGTCAGCTGACCCCTCCCACCACCCACCCATCTCCCTCCCTGTTTAACCTCTCCCTTTGACACTCACCCTTCACCCAGCTCCACCCAAACTGGGCCAGGGGTTTTCTCCAGAAAACCGCCTCGTTCCTAAAACGCTCTCTCACCGGTTAATCCAGACAAGCACGTCAGGATCTGTTCTGCCCTGTGTCCTAAATTTCAATGCGCAAAAAGCTTTCTCGAACAAGTTCAACTGAGTTATTGCACCTATTAGTAGTGAGCCACTAATGGCATGTTAAAGTTATTTGTATAAGAAAGATATCTGAAACTGTGGTTCCCACTTTGGTGATCTATTAGCATATGGTTTTCATCAGACAAACCCCTCACTCTGTCAGCCAAGGTGATTTCAGAACATGTTGGCCTTGATTATGAGGCGGAGAGGATCAAAGGCAGCAGAACGTCTTCTGTCAGATCCCGGCTCACCTCTGTGGACAGATTCGACATGGTAACAAGCAGAGAGCTGCTACCCTCTAGCGACGCTCAGCCCTGACTACCATATGGTCCTGTGCCTGTTTTGCAGGCAAAGCCTTACTCCTGTTTTTTGATATGAAGAGGATCTCTAGCTCCATCTACAGGACGAAGCTGTGATCTAACACGAGTGTGTCCTGGTCTAAATCCGAATCATTTTTGTTTACTAAGAAGGTTTTCACATTTTCCTCCATTTCTTAAGTCATTTTCAATGCTTTTGACTTTTTCTTTTTTCCTTCAAATTAAGTAGAGGGACGAAAAACAGTTTTGCGTTGAAACAATCGCACAATCTGCCATGATTGTGACATTATTATGAAGTGCCCGTTGGGAGGAAAGGGTGGTGCAAGACACAGCACTTTTTTAGTTCAAAGAGACGTGTTTCTAGAAACTATTGTCTTATGTTGCATCTTAAATTATACTGGGAAAATATTGCTCAAGGTGCATGGCGAAGGGATGTTAAGGTAGTCTGTTTGGTGCATGGTCTGAAGGGTAGGATTATTACTAATGCAACATACTTCTTTAGCGTTCCTCTCTCGTGTGCATTCTTCTGTTTCTTCTTGCACATTCTAAAGTGCTGTCTGAACGTCTCCCTATGAGATTTGTTACCGATATCGCAGGGCTGCAGCAAAATGTGCAATGGCTTGTGCAGTGGCTACTTCTATATGCTGACACGTCTCTCCCCCCTACTGTCACATTCCTGTCTATCTTTACTCTTCTGTCTAAGAAAGCGAGGAAACGGGAGCTGATCTGCTCTGCCATTGGCTGTGTGAAGGTACTAGTGACAGCTCTCTCACTGCAGCTCCAGGCGGAGGCTCATCACTATTGCTGATATAGGGTTAGCTCACTTGCTCTTAATCTTGAAATAGCCATGGGAAGGTAATGCAAAGCCTGCCCTGATAGCCAACGCGTATACATATGAAAAGCCAAGTTGGCCTACAAAGGCCTGGAGTTTGTTGTTATTAGAGATTGCATGTTGACAGGCTGTTGTTCCTGCAGAGGGAGATGATTAACTGGGCAATGATCTGATGATGTAGCTGGGCAACCCTCCCAGAAATAGGCAGTGTGGTAAATTTTCTATGAATCTTTCATAGCATGAGGCCTTTCCTCTGGTGATTATACAGGCAGCTCTACTGGCTTAAACTTTCTGATAAATCGTATATGTCTTCATGAGATGCAGTTATTTAGTTGTGGTTCTTTTTGGAGAAAGAAAATTCAAATGATGATTACTTTAATATTGTGTTAAATTTATAATGATGTTATTTTCATGGGGAACTGATTTCTTTAAACTGATTTGTTTAATCCAAATAAACAGCAGATCGTATAAATGATAAATCACAGTTTTACAGGAGGAGATGTGCCAGACTATTTCTTGATTGGGAGCAGGAACCTCCTGGAGTCTTCGTTGGGTACCTGGCAACTGCCCACAACCAAGAAATAGTCCGGCACACATCCCCCCTGCAAAACAATAAACTATTGTTTTTACGCAGCAGTTTTATAGGGTTTAAACCAAATAGATATAACGTGTTAAATAGTGAGCTTAATAGTTGCCTGAAGGCATATTTTTTAATCGTTGGACAGGCTAGCTGTTTCCCCCTGTGAGCAATACATGAGCCTCTGACTCATATAATAGGCGGCTTAATTGCCTCTAATTGTTCACAAATTAGTGCAGAAAAACTAAACCACAAATTACAACAGTGCTATTATAAATAGAGATACTAGCTTCAGACAATGCTGTAACAAGGGCATATGAGTGCTAGATCCCTGAATGTAGTTTGTAACGGTTGCTTCCTCACAGATCTGTCAAGTTGGTGGATGTAAACAGCAAATGCTGCAGAATTGTTCTAGTAGTTGCTGCTTCTAGCAACCGAATGTTTAACTCAAGCCAACAGGTGGTGGCAGAGTGTCTTTATGTCTGTTGACGTTATGGAAAATAAGAATATATTTCATGAGATGACATTTTTAGTATTTACAATCCTGGGCCGTTGGCTGCTCTGGTACTTGAGCCTGTGACATTTTTTATTACAAGACAGCCTCTTCCTCTGCTCAGACAGCCACAGCAGCTGTGTCATTAACTGTTCCAGTGTTTTCCTCCTGTGATTTGGATGTGAGGTAGACCGTGACGATCACTGATTCACTTCATCTATCACGGAGGCAGCACTTGAACTTGGTTTATTCTCTGCAGTTTAGAGAGGAGGTTCCCCAGTCAACATTGTGTGTGTGTCTGTGTCTGTGCACGTGTGCGCGTGTGTGTGTGTGTGTGTGTGTCCTCCTCGAGAGGAAGTGAGACCGGGAATAAAGAATAGGGCTGCGATGTGAACTGTGTTTCCTGCTGTTGGCACGGTAACCCTGGGAGTACTCCACCCGCCACTCAATCCAGGGAAAGGGTTATTGCCATGGAGATGGCATTTGGCAGGCCCGGTCTAAAGTGAGTGTGTGTGATCACAGAGAAGGGAGGGGGAGTCAACTATTTCACTGATATCAGGTTCAAGCTTAAACTTTATTTGTCCCAGTGGGCAGTTGGTTTCACTGCAATTATTAAAAATAACATCACATAAAATTATAGAGCTGACGTGCATAACATCATGCACTAGCCAATGCAATCATGAGTACAGTAATATTCTTAATTAAAATAATAGTGGAAAAACAATGTTTGAGTAATTTAATGTAACATTTAGCCAAAAAGTACGTTTTCAAAAACATTTTTAAATGTACCTATTAATCAGATTAATACACATTTAAGTATATCTTCCATACAACTTTTAATTTAACGATTAATGACCGTAATAGGTTGAAGTAGTTCAATTAAATGCCTGATCATAACTCTACTCGTTATCAGAAAAGTCTATTAAATTGCATTTTCAAACATCTTTCCCAATCGTGCGTGTGCGCGCGTGTGTGTGTGTGTTGCACATGTGAAGTCTGCCCGGTGCCTGAAGCAGAAATAAACATGAAACATGGGGGCTATATTTACACAGATAATTTTACACACAGCAGACTGCCAATTTCAATGAGCAGGTGTGTGTGTGTGTTTAGGAAGTTGTTATGTTCACACTATTCTACTTCTCTAAAAGACTGGAAGAAGCTGGAAGATTCCTGTTAACTGAATCCATCGAGGCATACGAGCACGCGCCCCCCCCCCGCCCCCCCCCCACACACACACACACACACACACACACACACAAATGATATGCCTGACAAATTCGACACATGTTTAGGTGCTTGTGTGCTAATTAAACCCTTTAGGAGGGCATGTGTGCACGGCGACAGTTGTTTTTGGACAAATGATCCTCTGCTTTGGTCCCTCCGCTCCTCCCATCTTGGATGAATTTGATCAATGTCGTGAAGGCTGCTGACTCACCTGTTCCTGTAGCAGAGGGGTTGGATTAGGTCTGTGTTGTGGTTGGAAGAAAGCACTTGCAGACATAACACTAAACACACTCACATCCACCTGTTGCTCAGCCCCTCAACCCTCATTTCAACTTCCATTAGCCCTTTCTGCCCTCTCTTCCACATTCCTCTCACCCTCTCTGCCGGCCTCTTCTCTCCCGAAGCGAGCATCTTAAAGGAATACATTCATTTTTGGGAGTTTATATGTTGCTCAACTTGCCAGTTATAAGATAGGAACAATGGCATCAAAATCATATATGTGTCCATTAAATCGCATGCGGTTTCAGTATTTTCTTTCAATATAAATAAAAAAAAATACATTCATGTAATTGAAGAGTTAGAATTTTGACGAATTTAGTTTTTGTCAATGTGTCATTATTTAAAATACAGGCTGTAACAGTCTGAGATAACAGTAAATAGCGTTTAGTTCTTATTTAGCTTCGGTCCGTTTATTAAAAGACTTAGTTAGTTTGTATCATCCCTTTATCTTAAAAGGACAGTTCACGCCATAATCAAAAATACATATTTTCCCTCTGACCTGTAATGCTATTTATCAATCTAGATCGTTTTGTTGTGAGTTGCCAAGTTTTGGATATATGGGCTGTAGAGATATCTGCCTTTTTCCCCAATAAAACGGGACTATATGGCACTGGACTTGTGGAAGTGTCGCTTTTAATGCTTAATTTGTCCCGAGCAGTAGGAAACTAAGTCACTAATTTTCATTGATTTTAAAGATGCAATATATGAGATTCTCAGCATTAATATAGCAGCGCTATGTAAAGACAGAGTGGCGTAATGTCTACCTGAAGCAGAGAATGAATCCTTGCTTTGTTGACATGGCTTGGCTGGCAGCGTGTGATTTTAGTGCATGTTCGTGCACGTGATCGTGCACGTGATCGTGCCCCACTCGCTCGCTCAGGGCCGCCGCTCTGCACTGCGCTCATACGCCAGGTTGCAGATGATAACGGCATGCCGACCGAAGGTGTCATAGCGGAAGCATAGCACCCATCCTACGGTCTCCCCCTCAGGTAAACACGGTTAGTGCTCTGTCAGCACTTTTGCAATAGTTTGCATTGTAAGCACTGTTGGCACCGTTAGCTGCACTGATAGGCATTAGAAATGCTCACAATCTCGTATATAAAGCACATTTAATCATGTTTTTATCATTAAAACTGCAATAATTGCTTTAAAAAACAAAACGTTTATTCCCACTTGGTTTCATTGGAGCAAGATGTAAACACAACGTTGACCGCATAGTACCGCATAAAGTTGATATGGCCAAATGATGAATGTCAGTCCAGTGTTCACTCTTCCTCTTAGCTCTGTTTTTGGTCTCCACCAACTTCAGAGGGAAATATGCTGGCTGGTAAACACTCCACTGTGTTCACCAGCTAGTCTCTTAATGTGTCTGCCTTTTTGGTACAGGATAGGCAGAGCATTTGATTGGCCACAGAACTGACCCACACATCACTGCTGACCTTATGTGTCCCTCCCATTGGGAACAGTTTGTCCCACAAGTTGCTTTCATTGAGCAGACCGCAGCTTTTGTCTCACATACTGTAGTGGAGCATCGAGGAATCTTTAAAATAGTTGGTTCCCACACTATTCTCACAGTCCTCACGTCTTGATAAATTCAACCATTTTATTTATTTTGCTGTTTAGCATTCCAGATCCATTCGGAGGCTGGTTTTAGGACCAAGCGGAGACCTTCTTTTTTTTTGAGAGGGCAGGGTTACACCGACTGTCAGTCAGAGAGGAAAAGAGCACACAGCTGCCCCATGGCATCTGTCCTGGCTCTCTTTACACACACACACACACACACACACACACACACATGCACACACACACACACGCACACACGCACACGCACGTGTACAACGAATCTCTTTATACAAAGATTTATGATATTACAAGTGCATCGCTACATCTGACATAGCGGTGCAGAGAAAGTGCTTGGGAGTATATTTTCAGTGATCAGACTGAGCAGCAGAGACAGGGTGAGAAAGTGAGGGAGGAGTGAGGGATTCAACATGACACGAAAGGCTGGTGCGATGGCACTCGTCAGATTGTGCTCATTTGTTGATAGACACGAGATAGTGATTGTATAATGTTTCACCCTGCTGCACGGAGGTGAGAAGTGGCCAGAAAGAAGACAATGTGTGTGTGTGAGCGTGTGGGATCGGTATGTGACCTTGGCTTCAGTACAGAGTCCAGTTGTTCCAAAGAATTCATTCGGGCCGGGCGTACAGGGAGTCGAGAGGAGTTACCCTAAAAAAACCCCGGGTGACTCACTTATTTTTTCTGGAAAGGAAGGACACATTCTACGAGTCTAGCGTGAGAGAGTTGTTGCTCATCTGTTATTAACACACCATGTTGTCAATGATGCATACATTAGCAGTTTACAGAGGTACATACTGAAACATACGCCACGAGGGCGGCAAGGACGGCAAGAACAGTGACTCCAGGGGATGAAACGCCATAGAAATATAGAAGAAAAGCAGGAAAAGAACCACATGAGAAAATATTGAGGATGTAGAAAACTAAACATTGGACCAGCTGGAAACTAACGTGTTGCCGTTGTGGATAAATATTATCATATTACTTTTTTCTGAAGGGACTTTGTCCACTTCGTGACCCCAGGAAGTCTGAAAATAGTTCCTAGCAGTTAATATTTCCACTTAGATTAGTCCCTCTAATTTACTGTACTCATGGAGCCCAGTATAGCACTAGAGGGCACTTTGCATCTGTGCTGCTCTGAAACACAACCAGAGTGGAATCTGTGTTTCCTGCGCCAACAGATTCTGAGAAAGTTTCCTTTTCTTTGACGGTCAGCGGGCAAGCATTGATGCACTGTACATGCTACAGTATGTGTAAACTAAACTGTCGTATGTCAGACATTTGGTGAAGTGTCTCAGTCCAAGAGAGATTTTAGCTGGACAACTTAAAAATAGGTCACGCCTTTTTCTGTCCTGAGGGATCCCCTCGTGCACCGCCAGGCTTCAGGTCGGTGTTGCTTGGCTCTGAAGTGGTACTGGTCTGATCTGGCATAGCTGGGAGAAAGGTCAGACTGGCAGATGGAGGGTGTTACATTGGCCGTGTGTACACTTAACTATAAATACTCACTATTAATTAGCTATTACCACATATGCTAAATTCACCAAATGATGAACCAAAAGCATCAGGAGAGAATCCTCTTCGCACTAACCTTCATTGACACCTGCCAAAAGGCTCTAAAGCCGTCAGTATGATTTAAGTTTTAAGTGATTCATTGATTATTCAAATAGAAATTGTTCATTGCCAACAATTTTGATGATCAAATGTCTGGTCCCTGCTGTCCAGATTTTCAAATATAAGGATTTATATAGTTGTGAACTGAACATCTTCTGGTATTGGACTGCACATCTCATACATGTAGTTGATTTAATAAATTAGCGATCAGCAAGTATTTTGGACAAAAAAAAACTATTTGACGATTTCACCATGGGCTCCAGGGAATTGTGATTTTGGGAATTGTTTTAGTTTTCTGACATTTAATAGACCAAAACATTTGTTGAGAAAATAATTGTCAAATGATTCATAATGAAACATAATCATTTATTCCAGCCCTGTTGTAGGTTGTGATGAGCGTTTTTATTTATTTTTTTACATTTTGCAGACTAATGGCTTAATTGATTATAGAAAAAAAACAATCAGTAATAATAATAATTGTCATTTTCAGCTCTTATCAAGAGTGACTCTTCATACACGCATGGATATTAATGATTTTAGTGTTTTAGCAAAAGGGAAAGCAGCTTTAAATGTCTGAGTAAGCCCAGCTGGATAATTGAATGTCAACAGATATAACAGGTACATATAACTGATTAATCACTCCATCTAAATTTACCCCTATGAAAATATTTTGGCGTACTTGTCCTACCCACGCTGAAGCACTGACAAGCCTCCCGTCCACAGTCAAATAACTTCAATCAGACTCAATTTGAGTTGTAACTTCCCACTGGCGAACTTTATTCAAAGGCAAGGACTGAAAAGGGCTCAGGTCCTGAAAAACACTACACACAGATACGCAACATGGCTGAACCCCCCCACCCCTCCACCCCCACCCCCTCCTAACTCAACCCCCTCCCCTAATGCTGAGGACAGCCGGTGTGCCGTGTGTGTGTGTGTGTGTTGCCAGACCCCGGCATGGCTCATGTTTCTCAGTGCAGTTTGTCAGAGCCCAGCTTGGAGCGGCAGGCACCAGTGAGACTACACCAAATACATACATCCTGAGCTGACAGGGGCACATCAGAGCGTTTTCCACCCCAGAGAGAAGCTGCTGTTTGGGGCTCCGATTGGCCATAAAACAGCCGAGTACCATGGTTCTGCCTCCTGGCCTGCACAGTAGCACGGGAGTCTTAAGGAACATCTCTTTGCAAAGATACACTGCTGGATTACTGCTTTACAGGACACAGCTTTGGGAGCCTGTACATGCGAGTGGAGACATTCTGTGAGTGCGACTGATTTGCCAAAGGCCATTCGCCTGAAATCACGCAGATGTTTTCCTGAGGCGTTTGGCCATTTCTGTGGTTAGTGGATATCTGAACTGTTAAGTGGACTTCTTTACCACGGTCCACTCGATCTCCTCTCAGCGGCTGTTTGGTTGCCGGACAAGTTGGTCCGTTAGTGGTCGCCGTGTCAGTAGCTGCCCCGGTGGCCGTGTCTGGTGGGGGGTTACGTGTCTCGGCCCCCACCATGATAATCAAGGAGACATCCTTACGGCAGGACCCCGACCTGAGGGGGGAGCTGGCTTTTCTGGCCAGGGGGTGTGACTTTGTCCTCCCCTCCCGCTTCAAGAAGAGACTCAAGTCCTTCCAGCAGCAACAGGTCAGTCGGTGCAATAAGGTGGATGGACGGGACGCAAGTTTGGACATGGACGCAAAATGCAGACTCATGAGAAATATGAAGTCGTTAGACAGGCAAAAAATATACTCTGATCCTAAATATATATCTGTCTTTCTTTCTTTGTTTCTCTCTTCTATAGACACATGTTCACAGATGTTTATAAACTATACTCACACATACAGTAGATTCATCTTGTTGCTCTCATACACACAGAGTGACATGCCTGGGACGACAAACTATTCTGAAGCAGATACCAGCAGGGTATTAATAGGGCTTGAGGTGCGGGAATAGAGTGATAGAATGAACTCTGTGAAGGAGAGTGGGAGTGGGGGGGGCGGAGGGGGAGGGACCGCTACAGCTGTCTTGTTCAGTACCCATACAGTGAAGAAGGCCCTCAAGGAGGCACACACCAGGCATCAGGGAGCTCCTGCTCCAACACTCTGCGTAGTTTTGATTCAAGCAGTGTTAATTAAATTCCAGTGTGAGGTCTTTTTACATTTCATTATGTGTACGCTGTTACTTTTCAAGTCTTCAGCCTTGAATTACAGCAACTGCGTGTAGGACACCTCATCTGGTCATTGCTACCTAGTAGTGTCCATTGTTGTCTTGTGAATTAGATAATGGGGTGTGTTGGTAATACAATAAGTGTGTTCAGAGCTCATCCTGAGGGCAGTGCACTATGTATGGCCCAGGAGACCCTTCTTATAATTCAAACTCCAATTTGGTGCCCAGGATTTTAAAGCTGAACAGACCTGGTCAAACCATCATAAATGCATCGAAACCATTGCCATGAATCTTGCTTATTTTACCTTATTAGTTATTTAATGTGCCAGAGATTAGGACAACTTAAATTAAGCCCAAAATAGTCTTAACTGTCACACTCTTGTGCCACCTGGAGCTTTTTGCCAACCATTTAGTGACATTTAGTCATAAGTGCTGACCATAAAACTCACTGACTTATGAAGTCTCTCATTGTTTGTACATATTTATTAAGAGTTTCCACCACACTCCTTACATGGATCCCTTATCCTCCATAAAGCAAAGTTGTGTCTGGTTTTCAGTTCTGGAAACAGTGCTTAATTTATTTATATATATTTATCTATACATTTTGTTTTGGTCAAAATCAATATGGCTGTAAGAGTTATATCAATTGATATTTATAATGCAATGCAAGAATGTAGCTCAAGCATACCTAGACTGTGGTGTTTTAGTCATTAGCATGCTGTCTATGTCAGATGTTTTTCTACCTTTCTTTTAAGATTTGGTTCACAAACCCGACAATAAAAAAAAAAAGATAAAATTGCAATGTTGTTATTTTGAGTTGTAACTGATTACAATCAAACCAGCTCGTCTTTTGACCACCCTTCTCTCTTTTCAGGTCCAGTCCAAACCGGAGAAGAAACCAGGCACACCTCCACCGGTCCCTGCTCTGTCCACCCCCACCCCCACCCCCACCCCCACACCGCGCTCACCCAGCCCTCCTCCGGCTCCGGTGATAGTCACCCCTCCTCCCCCTGCCATCAACATTCCCAGGTTCTACTACCCCCGTGGGCTGCCCGCCATGGGCCCGGCCACCAACCACGACGCAGCCATTGCTGCCATCGAGGCGGCCTTCACTGAGTTTGAGGAGGAGAAGGCTGACATATATGAAATGGGCAAGATCGCAAAGGTCAGTAGTTTAACGACCGACATTACAATGTTTATAGTTCTAGAAACACCCTTTACTTCTGTTTGTAATTTGATAAGTACTAAAAGCAATAACGATGAACAGATCAGCGTCAACGTAGGGCTAAGCAATATGGATTACAAATAAAATCTCTATGTTTAGGCAATGCAGCGATATACTATTTTTAACTCAATGTTGTCATGTTTTCTCAAAAATGACATAACTGTTTGATTTAACCCTTTGATGCTTATGATTACACATGAGTGATCATTCTAGCAAAACTAATCTGAACACTCTGAGGTGTGTTGCCATTTTGAAGTCCGATTGGTCTTTGAAAATTTAAATTCTATTTTTCTCTGAAATACAGTTCGCCGGAGGTTGTTTTTTTGAAAACTATCATTAATTTTATTTATAATTGAATACTAATTTTGTTTCATTTATTTATATTTGTTTATTTATCATTGACAGACCGACTGACTTATTGAATGAATGTGAAATTGCTCATCACATTCACAGAAAGATCACTTTTATTTGAAGTCAGTTCTAAGACACTCTGACCTAAATTCTGTAAGAACTACTCATAACAAAAAACAACATGAGGGACTAGTTTGAGCATATCTTCCATTACCGAGATAAACACCCCCCAGGCTCTGCTTCCCTTCAGATACAAAAACACCTGCCCCATACACACATCCATAGAGAGAGAGAGAGAGAGAGAGAGAGAGAGAGAGATTGTGCTTTACATTTATTTATAGGCTTAACTGGGCTTATAAATAAGGTACTTTTTTCAGTTTTAATTTCATCCCTGGCATTAATGAAGCCCAAAGGCCCTTTAATATCAATCTAAATTGATTTAAGAGAGAGTCTACTCTATATATTTTTTTTTACACACGTTGGCCTCATTGATGCAGTCCTGTTTTTATGTTGCCACTCCTTTCTCAGCAGTGTGATCACTGATTCTAGGAAGCAAACTGGTGAAGTACAGTACACAATTGATTTTCAGGGTAAGATAATGCTGTTGTTACTTGTCTTTCTCTGCAGGCGTGCGGATGTCCACTTTACTGGAAGGCTTCCATGTTCTACTCAGCAGGTGGTGAGAGAACGGGCTTTGTGTCGGTTCACTCCTTCATTGCAACCTGGAGGAAGTAAGAAGACCTCATGTTCCTCTAGGAAAGGCTTAGAAATGTGACATTGTAACTCTCATCAGCTTCTATTAAACGCCTCGTCTCCCGCAGGTTGTTGCACAGTTGCCACGATGATGCATCAAGGTTTATCTCCCTGCTTGCCAAACCCAGCTGTAACTACCTGGAGCAGGAGGACTTCATCCCTCTAATGCAGGTAAATGTCATAACAACATCCATCACACAGACGAGCGGCGCAAACATTACACAATGTCTGTGCTCTCCTCTGTATTTAACACAAACTTCTGTTTGTGTTTGACTGATTAGGACATAGTGGACACGCATCCCGGGCTCACATTTCTGAAGGATGCACCTGAATTCCATTCCCGCTACATAACAACGGTAAATGGCATGAAAAATGATATCCACTGTCCTTTTAATGTGATATTGTGATAGTCTATTACGGTGTAATGATTCGACTACTTCCATTTTATTAGTCTGCTGAGTTGGCTATAATGGAGCCACAGCTTCTTATCTGTTATCCAAGTATAACAAAAAAATGCACATATATATAGATATATATCTATATCTATCTATCTATATAGATATATAGAGTGTTTGGTGTTGTTTTATATCTATAGATATATAGATAGATATATATATGAGAGTAAATCAGACACCGAGGCTAAACATCAGACAGGGTTACATATTAATGTTGTCCTCGTAGTCACGTTTGATGTATTTGGAGGTCAGAAGTACACACACTGAAGATAAGTACTAATTAAACCATTATTTTACGACATGATTAATCATGTTCAAAACATTTGATTAGGTTATAAAATATGATGTATTATCATAGATTGTCCAACTGTCCAAACATAAGATAACATTTTGAATGGATTTTTACTGGTAAAGTTTGTTTTTTTACATTGTGGTATTGTTACTTTTAAGTAAAAGGTCTGTATACTTCTTCCACCACTGCACTGTGCAAAGCATTAAATACTCAAAAGCATCGGTATGAAATATAAGGCACGTCTCAGAATCTACTCCTCCTACATTGTCAGCAAAACTGCTTCAGTGCACGTCTAGTAACTTTAGCAGCAGACTGTGTGTGTGTGTGTGTGTGTGTGTGTGTGTGTGTGTGTGTGTGTGTGTGTGTGTGTGTGTGTGTGTGTGTGTGTGTGTGTGTGTGTGTATCTGGACAGCTGCAACACGTGCTTTAGGAGTCGAGGGTTTGCTGCATAGAAGTGCAAAGAAGTCCGTGTTCTGATGTGTCAGGGGACATCACGGAAACACTGATGCGTCCCCTCCCTCCCCGCCTCCCTCAGCCGAGGCCCTGACCCTCCACATGCCCTTATTAAGACACTTCCTTCAGTTAAGGTCAGATGACCTGCTACTGTATGAGGCATTTGTAGCCCTGGGAGGTCCATGTACCAGGAAATGTGTGCTAATCCACTCTTTACTAAGCCTGAGTGTTATGTTTCAGTGACGGGCAGCCCGGACCCCCTTGTTTCCATTGTATGATAAAGATCCTACCCTCATCATGAATGTGGATGAAAATATCAGTTGTAGTTGAATCTGTTGGTTGGTCTCACTCATGGAAAGATGAGGAATATGTTTAATAAGTCTGGATGACAGGGCTTGGAAAGATCCCATGTGAGTTTCATGCTATTTCCATGGACTGAAAGCAGAGCCCAACCAGCCTGGCAGCTCCAGTCAGAGTGTCAGACCTTTCGTCCTGCATCCCTTTTTAGACTCACATTAGCCAGAACGAACGGACATAAAACATTTCGTAGCCTCATCGCTCAACTTTTAAAATTATCTTCAGATTTCTTTTAATATTTTTTTCTCAACGTTTAACTATGATTTTAATTCGTTTGGACTTGTGTGCTTTTGTTTTTGTTTCAGTTTTGTATTAATATGATGTCTTCATAGTGCTTTGTGCTTTTATCTTGTGTTTTTTGTTTCACTGCTGTTCAACCAATTACCTTTTGGGGACAAATACAGTGATTGATTGAAAACAACAGAGGCAAAAATCAACATAATTCTCTCCTTCGTTGTTATGGCACTCATACATGCAATTCTGCAATGACTACATCTATACCTTGCCGTACCTTTCACACTAATCATTTGCTTGCTCTCGCTGTAAATCTGTTTATTCTGTCTGTTGGGGTGCCGTTTTATCAGAAGAATGTCATATTTCAATTTCATTTGATTCACTCTATTAATCAGTACCATTCGATACTCTGTCATCCCAGGTGATCCAGCGGATATTCTACGTGGTTAACCGTTCGTGGACGGGTCGTATGACCATGATGGAGCTGCGCAGGAGCAACTTCTTACAGACCTTGGCCCTGCTGGAGGAGGAGGACGACATCAACCAGATCACTGACTACTTCTCTTACGAACACTTCTACGTCATCTACTGCAAGTTCTGGGAGCTTGACACTGACCATGACCTCTACATTAACCCCAAAGACCTGGCAAGATACAATGACCATGGTAAGAACAACTTAAAGAGCGGAGGGTTTCCTTTCCCCAACTGAAATACATCCATACCTAACACATTTAGGAGTTTATTCTACAAAAAATGTAAGTTTATCAAGAACGAATCCAGGCCTTAAGGCAAAACAAATATTATTTCTAAATCAAAAACAGCAACATTGATCCTGAGATAGTTGTATTATGTACAGATTGTAAAACCCCTTGAGGCATATTTGTGATTTATGATATTGGACTGTATGGATAAATAAAGAAATGTGTTGGTCTTATTGCATTTAATATGGATTGTATGCCAGTAAAGAATCAGAAACAGATGTCTTTGGATTTGGCACAGTGATTTGCTTATTTTCCATTTCTTAGACCCCCACTAGCTAGTGCAGAAAACAACAGCTGTTTGTCCTCGGCTCAACACTTTCTTGCTGTCTGATGTGAAATGCATTACACTGTTAACAGAATTATATGACCACTTAACCAAATTTTAATTCACTTACTTGGTACTTACGCAAGTGAACGGCCTGCACAATAGTGTACAACAGTACCCATTTGTTTGTGTATCTTTGAACAAAAATCTGATTTGCTTATTTTTCTCGTTCTCTCCTCTGACAGCCTCCTCAAACCGAATCATTGAAAGATTGTTTTCAGGGGCCGTTACTCGGTAAGTAGAAACGCGCACGGGTGAACAAAGGAGCTGATTACTTCACCATAATGGCGGTGTTAAATGTGAACGTCTCCGTCTCTCTTGTTTCCAGGGGTAACGCCGTGCAGAGGGAAGGCAGGATGAGCTACGCTGAGTTCGTCTGGTTCCTCATGTCTGAAGAGGACAAGAAAAATCCCACCAGGTGATGTACAATGTGATTGAGCAGCTGCTTGAGCATTTTTTTTCTTTCTCTCTGCTTGTGTCTAATAAATCACTTTATTTGTTTCCACCATTTATGGGTGTTTGCGTGCGTATGTGGTGTGTAACTCCGTATGCATTTGTCATATCCCTCTCCAGTATAGAGTACTGGTTCCGCTGCATGGACTTGGATGGCGATGGCGTCTTGTCCATGTTTGAGTTGGAGTATTTCTATGAAGAACAGTGTGAGCGGATGGAAAGGATGGGCATTGAACCTCTGCCCTTCCAGGATTTGCTCTGCCAGATGCTCGACCTGGTCAAACCCGAGAGTTCAGGTTCGTGCCAGCACATCCATGGTGTTTTTCAGTGTGGTCTTTTAGTCATTTTCTATTGGAAAGCCTCTTTACCTTGCTCTCTAACTGTAACACATGCATGTGTTTGTGTACATGTTGATTTCTCCAGGTAATATAACCCTTGGTGATTTGAAGCGCTGCCGTATGGCCCACATATTCTTTGACACCTTCTTCAACCTGGAGAAATACCTGGACCACGAACAGAGAGACCCATTTGCTGTGCAAAAGGTGTGAACTTACATCTCTTAAATATAATATTCAGCCATATTGCAGGAGCTGTCCATTTAAAGGGGAATAAGGGGACTCCTTGTTGCAATAGAGAAAAGGAAAAACAAATCTATCAGATGATTGTAATATAATAACATTTAGTGCCGTCAAACTTAACAAAATACTACAATGTCTGGGCTTCAAATATCCTTTTTTTTATATCTAATATATTACTTGGAAATTAAAAACAATTTACTCCTAAATTCCACCATTACCACTAGAAAAATGGTTTTGATACATCCCCCACACTTCCAGGTGCCATGTTTTTGTCTGGTTTTAAAGCTACTTCTCTTTTTGTCTCTTAATTTATTTTGTAAAAATTTATGAAATTCTCTCTCTTTCCTCTAAAATATGGATATTTGCTGTGCATGTGTTGTTCCAGGACATTGATAGTGAAGGTCCAGAGCCGTCTGATTGGGATAAATATGCTTCAGAGGAGTATGAGATTCTGGTTGCAGAGGAGACTGCAAATGAACAGCTACATGAGGGGTACGATACACACACTTATACTTCCATAGTTTTCAAATCCTATCAATCTTTTTAAAAGGAGTTCTCTCCAGTTTCTCTCCAGTTATCCGTTCATTTAAAGAAGATGGCCCTTTTTTAGTATCTGAAGATTAGCTTGACCGTCAAGACAATAAAACCATAACAACAATTAACCAGTTCTACTATGCGTGTTGTGTTCCCAGGTCCTTTGATGACGACTATGAATCCGAGGAGCTTCAAGTTCCAGGAGAGATTGGGAATAAAATGGAAAAACTGGTCATATCAGACCTGTCGGCATAGAACTCCTTTTTTGGAATTCCTGGGCTTTTCTTTCTGGAAAACAAACAGAAATGCGGTGATAGAAGGTCCCTGTGGACGGATGCATCACAAAAATGGACGTAACATGGACGTAAAGACAGTTTTGGCAACTGTTCCTCGATGACTCTGGAGTTCCCTAATGACGGACTCATCGTTTTTCTGTGTGTGTGTGTGAGACCGTAAACCAGTACTGTTCTGTGTCTGGTGCAATAACGCATCTGTAGTCGTACAGAGAACAATTTCACTGCCTCCAGCTCTTTGCTCCGTCCGAGAGAACAAAGCCAACAATGGGGAGGGAGGGGGGGGGGCGGGAGGGAGAAGTGTATGATAAGCTCTTAAAGGAATCAAGACTAAACATTTCACTGTAAAATAATGTAATTGTGAATTTTCTACAGACAATCCTGCCAGCAGACAATCATCTGAAGGTAGACAGACAGGTAGACTGTCAGCCACGCGAACAGACGCCTAGTCGGAGGAACTAGGGAGACAGAAACGGAAGATATAGTGATAGGCACTGAAAACCCACAGTCATCTGCTCAATAATGATCCATACAGACAGACACTGCCATCAGAAACCTGCTGCCTGTGCAGCTCCTCACTGTGTTCCTGGTAGAGGAAGTCGTTAAACCTCCGGTCCCTTCAGGGAGGAATCATGTAACAGTTTGGGGGATTGTAACAGCACCCCTCTGTGGCCAGTCGGTGCTACGGCAGGCCATCGCTGTCATGCGCGGTGCATAATGGGCGGCCAACTTTTCCAAGGAGGGAGTTCAGTTCACTGCACAGCCCGAGCTGCGCTATTATTAGTGCAGCGTTATCATTGCTCCACCTCTGGACTCCCTTTGAAATCGTTTTTAAACCCTGGAAAAAGTCTCCCGGGACGAGGACTGAAAGGCACCACTTCATTGTGTCATCTCTCAGTCGGGTCACAGTGAGACGTATGCACATAAAATGATGCGTGTTGACGAACATATCAAACTCTCTGGTAGAGTTGCCCACACATTTCCACCCGTAACATTTGTCACACAATAGATGCGCATAACAACTTTGAGTTGTTCCCGTCAGCCTCATGCAATTATCCAGCACAACATGTACAGCACCTGGTAATTTCTTTGATCTGTTTTAAAAATGTATGCCAAAAATTGTCATTTTACTGCTTCTGCATCTCATTGTTGTACACCGTTTGTTTATGGAACGTCCATTCTCCCTGTGACACACACACACACACACACACACACACACACACACACACACACACACACAGTACCAGACACGCCACTAAAGATGACGCTTAAGGACTCAGTTCATGCAAATTATAAAAACATATGTTCTCACACCTCTAGTGGTATCGAGTCTGCAGATAGTTTTGCTTTTTGCAGAAGTTTTATGAAATCCGTCTCTTGACTTTTTTGCCTCGACCACATCATGAATGGAATTTCATTCGTGGCTCTTAAAACATTGAAAATGTTTTCATAGGAGCAACTTACAGTAACGCGGAGTTGTGTTACTTTATTTTGACTTTGCTTTAAGCAACAACTTACTTCCTTTCACCTTTATTTTATTAAAATGTAGGCAGAAATCGCAGTGACGGCTATATTAGGACACGTGCAAATCAAATCCAAACTATTTGCATAGACAGATACACTAAGTGAGATTTTGCCTTTTTAATTTGAATGAAATGACCCTTTCACTCCATTATTTACTGTGCTGCCCTCCCAGGGACAGGTGCATGTGTGCACACTGCCCTTACTGTATTAGCTAGGAGCGTGTGTTTGCTTAGAAATTACTGATAGAGGGGTGAGTTTTAGGAGCGTGTGATGTGTAGCTCTCAGTTTCGGGCTGTGTATACGTCATAGTTGTTGCCATGGGGATGGTGTTCCCGGGGTCAGTGTGTGTGTGTGTGTGTGTGTGTGTGCGTGTGTGTGTGTGCGTGTGTGTGTGTGTGTGTGTGTGTGCGCTTGTATAACTCTTTAATTAGGACTGGGACAGCTTTTGTCCTCGTTGGCTTCAAATTCACTGACATATACCTCCTGTACTGGCACTTACTGTACACACACACACACACACACACACACACACACACACACACACACACACACACCACAGTTGCTTTTGAAAGGGAGAACGAGCTAGTGGATTCTGTAGGTTTCCCCCTTCTGCTCTATAGCCATTGCAAATGTGCCCCACTGTGTATTAAACTATATTATAACAATAACTAATGATAAGCCATTATAAATATAACGGCTCCAATTATTGATGTATTTTGATGGTTTGTATTGCTGTGCCACTGTGTGGCTCGGGATAGGGGGGTAAGTTATGTTGGGTGTGTGTACGTCTGTGTGTTCGATGCACGGTGGATTTCATCCGCAGAAGAGGGGGAATCCTCTGGAGGACTGCTCTGACAATCACGAAAATATGAGAAACGACTCATATGGAGACCCTCTAAGACTGATGTTTCACCGCTGTGGTCTCACACACACACACACACTCTCACACACTCCCAAGGAGACCCACTCATCCAAACAGTATTTAAGAAGAACTGTTGAAGGCAATGGGGCGTCTCCTGGATTGTGTCCTGGTACTCACACATGCAGCATCAGGCAAGGAGAAAGCCATGCAGGACTTTTACTTTGAAATGACATCCCTACTTTGAGAGGTAGACAGAAGACTTTTATTTTGATGTACTTCCTCTGTGCAGTGGAGACTTGAGTAGGCTGAGATGTGTTCAGATCCTGACGGTTATTGTGTTGGCATGGTTTTCTTTCTGTCAATCACTTTACTTTCTATTTTTTCTTTCTATTTTCTTCTTCTTCTTCTTTTTCTTTCTTTTTTTTTCCTCATCTATTTCTTTCTTTTCTTTTCTCGGCCCTGCTCCCTGTTATTTGTTGCTTTTGTCTGAAGTTTAAAAGTTTAAATAAAGATGTTTCAAGAATATTAATTCTCCTTGAAGATTCTTTACGGTTGCCCACACACCCCTCTGACACACAAACATCTCTCTCACACACACGCGCACACACACATGTTCGTCAACATTCCCTCCTTGTGTACACACGCTGTGTACAGTAAGTGTGTTTGTCTGCACTGGTGCTCATTAGAGTGTACTTTACAGCCTTTTGAATTGCTGAGTGTGCTAACTGGGCTTCTGATCCTTTTTACCCGAAAGCAGATTTTGTTTTTTTACATGTCTACTGTTCCTGTACATGTGTTGGAAATGTGTTCTAACTTTTCTTTTTTTTAGCAGCATTAAGCAAAACATCAAACTTTTCTTTAAAAAAAACATTGAAATGGACACTAAGGCACCTCATGTTAACCGAGGTTTTTTGAGTCTGTTTTCTCCAAGTGCAGGAGATGATGAGATGCCGGCTCAGTTTATCCAGGGTGTTCTCAGACCCATATGGCTTGGGCTGTGACTGGCATACATGACGTCAGCAACCCTGTAATGAATCGCTGTAGCTTGCGTCACTGTTGTCATGACACACATTGACCAAAACAGGAAGTGTTTGGTGAGGGTGGCACATTGTTGATTGTTCTTTTGGCAGAAAACCATTTGGAGATTCCCAGGTTGACTGCAGCCAATGATCCTATGTTGAGTAAGAATCACTCAGTCATTGGATTTCACCCCAAATTGCCTCATTGACATCATAGTCCTTGTCGAATGAAAAGAATAAATTGTGTGGCTTTCCAAGTGGACCCATTTTGATTCACCCAAGTGGGATACGTACTGATACTGTTTACAACATGAGTCAGCTGATGAGTTACTCTCGGCATTAGTATCTTTCATCATCCTCTCCGTCCAGCTTGCAGTGTCATCTTTGCTTGGGGTTGCCCTCGCCACGACAGCAGGGTCTCTTTGCTATTACTCCTCCCTTGGAGCAGTTGCCATAGGATACCTCTCTCATGCTACTTGCTACCAGTGACCATACTTGGCAGTGGTGTGTATCCCCACCCAGCAGGAGCCAAGTGGTACCATCTGGCACCAGAGACCTTTTCACTCGTACCACCGTCCTCGTCCTTTGTCCATCCAATAGGTGTTATTTACTGACATTGCCATAGAGCCATTAAAAGTAGCCATTTACATCGAGAAAAGTTTTAGTTGTTGGGTTATGCTCATCCATGTTTTTATTTTGACTGGATTTGAATTTCAGGTGGCATAGTTTACCTCATCAACTGCATTTTGGTTGGAGCCATCACACATTCTGGTTCCCACACTTCCATCTGCAAGAGTATATAGACTTAGAATAAAACATTTTAAAGTGGGATTTAAAATAACTTCTCTTACATGTTTTCTGAGAGATGTAATTCAGGGCAAACTTGTTTTTGCCATGAAAAGGGATTATTGTTCAGAATACAATAATTGTCCTGGGAATAGTGTAATAGTTGGCATGCCGACATGTTGTGATTTGAGCAATTTGCCTCCCATCGAAGGTCAGAGTTGAGTGGTCATTGTTTGAAATGGCTTGGTTTTTTTCTCACAAATGTCAGGGACAAAGCAATTAGTCAACCAGATCGCAGTCCGAGCTCCTTGAGTCACAGACATTCCACTGCCATGATTGCCAACACCCACCACCCCTGTGGTGGTGTGACCCGGCCTGTGTGACGTCACCCCCCTGTGATGTCATGACTGGAAGGTGTTCTGTAAGTAGGAACACATGACATGATTGGCAGAGCTTGAACAAACACAGATCTCCCCGAACACTGAGCTTTAGTCAAAGCGGACTGAAAAAATCCCCCAAAAGAGCGAGAAAGCAACTGGAACCAATTCATCTTATTAAAGAGAGAAAGACGGCGACAGAGAGATGTGTCTGGGCACTGAAGGGTCTTGAATCAGGCGGAAAGTTGTGTTTGGTCCAGACATACCAGTGATACCAGAAACCAGAGCTTCGGATAAAGCTGCTTGGAAAAGTCCTGAAAAGAGCGAGGAAGCAACTGGAAGCAATTCATCTAATCAAAGAGAGACACAGAGATGCGCTCGGGCACAGGAGGACTTTGAAAGGGTCCTGCGTATTTCAAAAATACCACAGATAATAGTAATATTATAATTATAGATATAAGACAAAGTATCAAATATCAGTACCAAACATTTAAAGCCACCATGTGTAGATGTTTTAGCCGTACGGGCAGCTCAGCTAAGATGTTGAGCATGATAATCAATAAACTTTAGCATGTTAACTTTGTCATTGTGGGCTTGTAAGCATTATGACTTTAGCATACAGCCATAGAGCATCACTGTGCAGCCTCGCAGAGCCGCTTGGAGCCACATGGCTGTAGATGGTGATGAAAGCCTCTTTCAAAAGTATTCTGATGGCATAAGTTTGAAATGGGGTGAAAACTGTTGCATTCTCTGTGTCGACCATTCATCTCAGTATTCGTGGGTCTTCTACGCCGTCAGCCACGGTGTCTATTTTTTATGCTACCACCAGATGGCAAAATTTCATGTACGTGGCTTTAATTAAGAATAACGTGACACAACAACAATAATTATGTATCTACATGTGACCTTTTCATTTATATGAAGGTGTGACTTGGCATAATGTTTAATTATGTGTATTCCCAGCTCATTAATGCTTTAAAAATTGGGATTAAAAACTCTGTGTCAAGAAGTGGTAGGCCTATATTAAAAATGTTTACTGCCAAAGTTGCCACATGCCACCAAGTAGCAAAAGCAAGGCTTAAAAGGCAGATAAAATAATTCCACAAGTTTTTATTTTAACATTTGCACAGTGTGCCATGTTATTTGTTCCTGATAAGGTTCAACTAATGTGTGATTTAAAGAGGAACCTGGTGTGATGCAATGTGATGTAACATAATGTAAAGCAGAGAAAAATGGAATTATGTTGTTTTTTTATGGGGATAGGAGCTGTTTGGACTCAAGTGATAGAAGCACACACATCCCAAATCAGATCCAGCTCATATGAGGGGGTGAGGGGTAGAGAGAGGTTGACAAAGAGACAAAAACACAGAGAGAGAGAGAAAAGGAGGAAGGGAGGGAGGGAGGGATGGAGAGAGAGAAGAAGAAGAGAGGCATGCCTGCTCATGTTGGTGTGCAGAGAGCTTTGAGTTGACTCCTTTGAACTCACGATGAGCCAAATTCCATCTTCACATCTATGGGAGTAAGTACCACACACACACACACACACACACACACATGCACAACCATCATGTTCCATTCAAGTCTTTTTTTGCTGCCAGACAGCCATTATCATCTGTCACCTGGTGTCTTCCACTACGCTGTCACAGAACATACGCACACGCACGCTCACGTAGACACAACATACATAAATGGATACATAAACACACACACACACACACACACACACACAAATGCATGTAAGAGCGAAGCAAAGGCATAATTAGCGTTTCATAAACCACATCGAAGTGCCGGCTGCAGTCCGACCATCTCTTTCCCTGCTTTCTCCGCTTCGCTTTCTCCGTGCCATAAGAATATACAGTATGTATGCACACATCATATGCCTTGGCACATTCCACTTACTTCAAAGACCTCTGGTGAACTGAGTGTGCATGATTACAGGGAGGGCTTGCTTTAAAGAGCCTCGGAGAGGAAAAATCTGAGAGGGAGAAAGAAGGGGAGAGAGAGAGAGAGAGAGAGAGAGAAAGCAGCTGGGTTGGTGGTAAACATCTGGTGGTTGTGGAGGCCTGGCCCCGACTTACAGGGGAAATAGCTGTGTCGCTGTTCCAAGATCTGCTCATTCCAGTCTTTCCTCATCCACTCTCCTACACAGATCTAATCTAATGTGACTGGCTGTCTGCAAAGGTCCAATACGTCACTCAAGGTTGCCCCACTTTGGCTTTGTTGACAGATCTATTGGAATCAATAGGGGTTGTGTTTTTGTTCACACAGTTCACTGTACAACATCTCGCTGATATTGAGTTGCAGCGCCTGTTGCACAACAATTCACTTCTCACATGTTTTAAAGTTTCTAAGCCCTTCCCTAAATCATCTGCTTCTCTTTATCGACATTGTTTCCTTGGTGATTAATACAGATTTAATGGAGGAGATCAATAAGGGATAACATAGATTTACCTCATTAGTGTAGTGCATACAATATAGTTTTATTAAATAAACTTTTGAACCACCAGGGACAAGAAGTCCATAAAGTGCTCGCAAAAAAAAAAAGAAGAGAATTCTATATTTCCATGATAGCTGGGCAAACGTTATCTGTTGATGAAGATCATGTGATACGACTGAAAGCTCCAGGACAGCTACTGAATACACACGTAGATCATGAGGTCAGATTGTTTCATCAACTATAAATACCACTAAAAGCTGTAAAAACTAAGCAGTTGACACATCCATGAATAGTGGAAACATTCAATCAAGGCTGAATTGGATTAAGATTACAAGATTACATTTTGGATATTTTTTGTTAAGTAATGCCATTTCTTATCAAAGGTAGCTACTTGGTGGATGAATTGAATGACACTATGTTGATGGCAGGTTAAAAAAGAAAATTCTGAAGCTGAATGCTGTAATATGATGCAGCCAGTATGGCAGAAACTTCAGTGCATTTCAGTCCCCTGTCCTTGAGATAAATAAGAAATGAATTACAAGAGCATTTGTACTGCTCAAATGACTTTCCAGAGAATGTAATCACATTATGTATTCAAACAAACAGAATTTGAAAATGACCCAGCTTGATTAAGTGGTATCACACACTATTTCTGCAGTTTGGGGGCTCCGCGGGCTGTCTGTATACC
The DNA here is from genome assembly GCA_016806645.1 of Ophiodon elongatus. Classification (NCBI taxonomy): domain Eukaryota; kingdom Metazoa; phylum Chordata; class Actinopteri; order Perciformes; family Hexagrammidae; genus Ophiodon; species Ophiodon elongatus. The sequence continues at coordinate 143,945 of JACSYO010001340.1, read as the reverse complement.
CACTGTATATCACTGGGACAGTACTTTTGGTGTGTGAGAAGAATTTTTCTGCCTGCCACATCAATTGCCCCTTGAGGATGATTCGTGTTTATTGAATAGAACTGAATTTAATTTAATTCCTTACAGGCACACTGTCCTGATCCAGTGCCTTTTTTTTTTCTACTGGCTTAGAATTACACCAGTGGCTGTTTTCTTAGTGCCGTTGCTGGAATGTGTGTGTGTGTGTGCGCGCGCGTGTGTGTGTGTGTGTGTGTGTGTGTGTGTGTGTGTGTGTGTCTGTTTGCCAACAGAGAAATCTAGAACTCAGGGGCAATGGGTGTATTTGGCTGAGTCTGTTTGCTTGAAAATACAGAAAGAAAGAGGCCGATTACTGTTGGAGACGAACATGTACATAACAGGCGTAAACCCCGTTGTTTATTTTAACAGCTTGTTTTTCTGTTGTTTGCACTTTTTCTTGATGTAGCTTGTAGTCATGTTAATAAAACACCTCTCAATGGTCATCAGTCAAAATCCTGCATGCATTCAACCTCTTATTAGGGGGGAGGGGGGGGGAATATACTTGAAGTTGAATATTTCTAAATTATATAACATCTGTTTTGTAATTTTAATCCCATTTTTGTTTTGAAATGCTCGAGAAATCACTCAGAAAAAACTTGTCCTTCTATCAATGTGGGTTTGTGATGAAACTATGCAACAGGTTTATTGCTCTGATCCGGACATGTGCTTGTTGATGTTAATGCCTTTTCTTTCAGGCACCAACATGCTCAGATAACCTCCTACACAGAAAATAACACTGTGTGTACATGTAACTGTGCTGTAATGTGTTCAGTTAAAGGAAGCCAAATACTGTACAGTTACATGCCTAGATATAATCTCTTCATGGTACAATCCATCAGCCATAGCTCTGGTGATGATTTAGCGAGAGACTATTTATAGAATAGTTGACCCTGCACAGTGCACATGAGGCCTTGTGGTCATTTTTAACATGTCTATGCACCACATTCAGCACACATTTCACAGATTTTCAGACCTGTGACCCTTGGACCTGTCCGCTGAGGGATGTGGGGGTTCACTGCAGCCACCAGAGGGACTTTGGCCTGTTGTCTGAGTTGTTTTGGAGGCACTGGGACATAAATCTGACCCACTTGATAAAAATGTGCCATAGGCAGACTATTTTTGCATATGTTGCATCTAAAGACAACACTTATGTCATAATAAAGCTATTTGTTTTTAGCGATATCGACTATTATTGATAATTTCGTTTTTTTTATTGTAACAAAATGTCAGCTAAATGACCAGTGTGTGCAAAGTGACACTGGTCAAGCAGGTAATTTGCTGTTGTAGGTTTTAGACGTATGAAGAGGTTCTGTGTCATAATAACAGATAAACATAAACCAGCCTAAACTGGATTCAGCTTGCTTTTATTTGCATAAGAGTTCACCACCCACCTTTTTGGCCCGACATGACAGAAATGCTCGAGGACACAAAATCCTACCTTCATTTCTTTCCACCTGAAAAATAAAGTAAACGAATATGGTATAGAGGTGTGATAATGGATGTTTTCTACCTCTACCAAAACAAAAATGGTGACAAAAATCTTCTTGTATTAGAATTGTTTGTTAAAACAGCTTCAAAGTGTTGTTCTGATGGCTGAGAAATCTGAATTAATCCATACAGTGGACACCACTTAATATTGCTATAAATACATAAATGGATACAATACAAATACTGTATCAGAAATAGTTCAGAAATGGTCGAAAATCCCCTCGTTTTTATTGCCTTTGAGAAATACCCACTCTGCTTGAAAAGACGAGCCTGCAGATTGCCTCCGTCGCACAGGTGAAGGAGCAGCTCTGCCCTCTGTTGAGGCTTTTTTTCTTCCTGCGCAGTGTATTACGGTAAAAAAAAAAAAAAAAAAAAAAAAGGAGGCGGGCTCTGGGCCGACATGTGCGTCGCGTTTTGATTGACATGGCGGAGTCTCCCAGTACGCGTTGCGCCGCGCCAGCAGACAGGCAAGACCCGACCCTGGGAATAAAAAAACACGCAGCTCCGTCTGTTTGAAGATTATTTTATTGCAGCGAGGTGAGTTCTTTTCTTTTTTTTTTTTTTTTACACACTTCTTTTAACGGAACGAAAAAGCCACCCCGCGACCAAAAAAAAAAGACAACGAGAATGGCGGTCGACGGAGTCGACGTTAGTAAAAAGTTTTTTTAGAAGTGCGTGTCTATGAGTGTGTGCGTGAGTTTGGAGAGCTGAGCGCTGACGCCGGCAGTCTGGGCCACTTGGCCAGCGCGAAGGAAAAAGGAAAACCGCTCCGCTGCTGCTGCTGAGGGGGGGGGGAATCGAAACTTTTTGGGAAAAAAAAAAATCATTTTTTATTTTTTAGCCGTTTTATTTTAAAACAAGTTAAAACGCTAAACCTAGGAGCGGGAGATCATCGTGTTAGTTTCTCCACACAAGTCGAAGGGGGACGTTTTTTTTTTTGCGCTCGGGAGTCTGCTCTTTGTGGTCCCGGTTTCTCCGCTTTCACGAAAGAATGTGTTTTTGTCTCCGAGGACTTCAGATGGAGTGAGTGCGCAACAGGAGAAAGCCTTTCTTTTTTTTTTTTTTCTCCCCTTTTCCTTCTCGCCTGTTTCTGCAACACATCTTAGTTGCGCCTCGACTTGCTTTTTCCTTCTTCTGGAAAACAGTCGGTCGTGTTTGGGGCCGCTCAAAATCAGGAAATGAACACTTTTATAGCTGGAAAATAACTCCTTAAGGAAGATGCTGAGGCAGTCAGATTTGACAGAGGAGGAGGAGGAGGGGGGGAGGGGGAGAGGGGGGGGGGGGGTTGCGAAATCATTGAATTGGCGCTGTGGAGGGTTATTATGCATTTGGGTAACTGTTGAACAATGGCGAGGGGGTCGTGTTAGAAGGACTTTCCATAGAGTTTGTGTGCGATTGCAGAATGTAGGAAAAGAGGGTAAAAAAATCCCAACTCCAGCATATCCTAGCATTCCTTCCAGCCAGTCTCTCTCCCTCTCTCTCTCGCTCTCTCTCTCGCTCTCTCCCTCTCTCTCTCGCTCTCTCCCTCTCCCTCTCTCTCTCTCTCTCTCCTCTCTCTCTCTCTCTCCCCCTCTCTCCCTCTCTCAGAAAATGACTACGTGTCTGTCTGTTTGTGGAGGGGAGACAAATCTCTCTCTCTCTGATGCAGACGTGGAAATCAAACATTGGTCTCCAGCTCGGAGCAGATCGATGATCTGCCTTCCACGTTCAGCCGCGGTGGAAGTCCTCCAGTCCGCCCGGGAAGAGGACACGAGAGATGTGGCGGCTATAGGTCGGAAAATGTTAAGATGCAAAAGACGACTTGAGAGACAGATTTTGGTGGTTGTGCGTCCGTTTTTAAAAAGGGAAAAAAAAAAATAGAAAAAAAAGGAAAAAGAAAGTAATAACAGGTCTGAGTGGTTAATTGTCATGTTGTCATGATTAGCGGTGGAGGGGGGTATAATTGGGGCTGTGATTATTTTTGATTTTTTTTTTCGGATCGCATATCCCCCTGCTGTGGACTCTGGATCCAGTGGGCACGTTGGAGAATATAGGCTAGGGGAAAAAAATAAATAAACCCAACACACATACATACATACGCACGCACGCACGCGCGCGCGCACTTTTTTCAAGAGAAGAGAGAGAAAAAGAAGAGAGGGAGAAATCCGATCCCAAATACATGACGTCAGATGACATTCCTTTGGTGAAAGGCTGATGTGGCCTTGTAATTTCTTTTTTCTGTGAAAAAATGATATCGGACTTTTTTTATGGGGGGGGGGTTGTGGTCAGTGGTGGTGGAGGAGGAGGAGGATGGGGGAGTGGGGGGGGGGGGCAAAATGATTTGCAACCCGCTGAAAAGGTGCGTTTGGGTTTAGGTGAGAGCAAAGGAATTCTCTCTGTGGTGCATGAATGGCCAATTTATTTTGCTTCCACAAGTCTGAGGCATCAAAAAGTCTCAGCATCAAAAGTGTAGGTTATGGACAATAAGTCAAGGTATGAACAGTCAATGGAGACTAGCCTTATTTTTTTTTCTTATATATATTTTTTTCTTTTTAACAGCAATCTCTTTCGTTGAAAGTATAGTTTCTCTCCTTTTTTAAAGTCCTTCAGAATGTCTAATTTCTAAATCAGGCCCTATCTCGGATGTCAACAGTGACTTAACAGGAAAGATAGGATTTCAGATTGGGAAGGCTCTGGTCTAGAGCCCCAGGAAGTTTCCTCTCTGCAGCTCGAGAGGGTGAAACAAATGCTGAAGGCACTGTTGGTTTTGCAATGGATCCACAAAGCGAACACGCTGTTGGTTGGTGCATTGCACATCACAAAGGATAAGTGCAATCCATATTATCGAAAGCTGTGTTTTTTTTTTTTTTTTTTTCACGGGTTAAGTACTCCACCCCTATCCCTCTTAACACAAGCTGAGGTTTATATCGCTGTTCACTGAAAGTTAAGCCTCTTTTGGTTTCCACGTTTATAAACAATAAGAATGTAAACAAAGCTCCCAATGCCGCCTTTTGAAAAAGTTTGGAAGGGCCTGTTACGTTGTCCTTGTATTCGTAGCAAATTCAATAAAAAAAAAAAAAAAAAAAAAAAAAAAAAGTTTGGATGAAAACTGGTATTCCAGCATTTGTAATGACAGGCCTTGTGAGTTTTTATATGTTTCTGTACTGTACGTTTGAGTTGAGTTGGCAGTGTGGAGAGCCAGGAATGTGGCGCTGGAGGATGTAAAACAGCATAATGTAAGCAGGGATTTGCACCCGAACTGATGCAATTGCAAGCAAGTGAATTTCCTCTACTGGTTTTAGTCTGTCTCTTGTAAAAATCCCCCTTTTTCTGTGTTTTTAAAAAAAAAAAAAAGAAAAGAAAAAAAGAAGGGAGGAAAAAAAAAAGAAAATCGAATACACTGCAATTATATAACGGAACAGAAAGACCGGCGTTCAGACTGGAGTCAGGTTGAAGGAGGGAGTCATTCTTGCCATGGCCTTTCTCTGTGTTTCACATGAATAGGCGAAGGGTAGAGTGACGCTTTATATAAGTTAACGACCTGAGCTCGGCAACCATCACGGCTCTGTACCTCACACAGGTACAACTCACTCAGCCGGGGTCACGACCCCCACGCGTGGTCAATGTAACTTTGTTTGGTCCCACATAGTCGGTTTGTTTTAGTCCACTTAAGTGCCTGAACCAGGATTTGGGGGGGTGCCAAGAATTTCCGAGTGTATCATTAGAAAAGGGAATTTATTGTTCTTCCTCTGACGGGCAGCCTGAATGTAATCAACGGTTCACACTTTCCCGTTTTCTACTGCGGCAGGTGGAAATAAACACGGGGATTGACACGTGTTTGACGGGCTGGCTGTGTTTCGCCTCCATTATTCTGAGATAGGTTATTCTAAGCGCAATGAGGAAGTTGTTCCCATGTTTCATGAGGACTCGTGATGCCAAGAGCATCTGTCTCCGTCTGACCTCAGGCATAATCTGGGTTCTCCGCTTTCTACCCGCAGCGGCTTGTGGTTTGCTGCTGGCGCCGATAAAACCCTTCAGGTACGCCTGGTCCAAACGGGGTCAGGGAAGGGACAGGATGTTGCCGGCCATTGACATGTTATCGGAGTGGTAGTGTTACTGAGCAGCGCTGCTGTCCCTACAGCATTTGCATTACTGTACATAGGCAAAAATGCCAAGCATTGACGAGTTCCAGCCCCTCCTCTATTTCTGCAAATAATCACCCACAGTGGCCCACTGATGATGACTGCTTCTAAATGGTCCATTTGGCCCCGATTTAGCTGCCGGTATCTGGAATATTTCCTCCCGTTAATTGGCATGCCTTTTTCTATGTGCAGAACTAAACACTGTCTGCGGTTTGCATGAAGTCTGCTACCAGTCGCACCATCTGTTTCTCCAAATGCAACAGGTGTGTTTCCCAGAAAGATCGCTGCCTTCGCTGTGACTGTAGCGGAGGTGTGGTTTTGGTCAAGTGGACGAGCGGCTTCCTGCTCCCCGCTCGTTAGGAGTTTTTTTTTTTATATATATACTTATTGGCGGGTTAGATGTGTGGAGGCGTTCCTGTTCGGTGGGGGTCAAGGGGTCGACGCCTGGAGTGCGGGAGGAGAGTCTCTGCAGCTTCTCTTCCTCTCGTCTCTGAAACCCTTCTGTCCTGATGCACGTGGCTTCTCCCCGTGGCGGAGCATTTTGCCTCTGAAACCACCGCTGTGCCATATGATGGAGCTCTAGAGGGGACACCAACCCAATCTTTCATTTATATTAAAAGAAATAAGTGGCTTTATAAGGATTACAGAAATCTTCATGCCGTGCAGTAAATTACAGATAAAGCTGCCATTTATTTTCTCACTTAATCCATAAATCATTTTATCGATCGACAGTCAAAAAAAAAAACTACCACGCGTGACCAAGAAAACCAGCAAATCCTCACAATGAAGAAACTGTAACCGGCAAACAAATAAAAATCTATTATCTATATAGTTGCAGATTAATTTCCTGTCCCATCAATTCATTTAATTCAGCCATGTTGGTTACCGAGACTACTAGAAGTGTTATTGCACAAAGAAGCTTTTCAAGAAAGCGATGCAATTATCTCATCGTGCCAATGATGTTGAGCTTCATACTGTTTGTGTTTATCAGTGAATGTTATGACTTTCTTTCTCTTCAACCTAATGCACACATTTGATTGGATGATTTGGATTGTAAAGACTCATTTAGAAAGTTTGCAGTATTTTTTTTTTTTTTGGCACTGTGTTGAATGATGTTATAGATTGTTCTTATGCAGGTCTGGGTGAAGCTCTGGCTTTGTTTCATTTCTTTGTGCACGAGTGAATGAAGTGTCTTGGATTAGCTGTTTCATTTTGATTAAAATGTGATGATCTACACTTTGGTCAAATTTAAACTTGCAGGCAAGGAGTTTTACCACATAAACACATTTCAAGTAAGAGCTGCATGTAGGTGTAGTAGTAGTAATAATAATAATAATAATAATAATAAGAGAAAAACCCGTTGTCGTATCTCATGGCAGCTGCTTGTTATCTTCTGCTTGATGCTTTCGCTTTCCGTTTCCCAGCTTTTTGTTCCTGTGCCTGTCGCCTCGCTGTCGCTCTCCCTTCTGCTCTCTCTCTCTCTCTCTCTCTCTCCCTCCTGCTCTCTCTCTCTCCCTCCGGCTCTCTCTCTCTCCCTCCTGCTCTCTCTCTCCCTCCCTCCTGTTTCTTGGGGTCTCTTTCTCTCCCATATGAACGGTGGCTTTTTGTTGAAGTATCCCAGCATCTCATGTTTGCTTGGCACAGAGCTGTGATGTTTACCCTCCGCCTCCCTCCCTCCCTTCCTCCCTCCTTCCCTTCATCTCTCTCATTCTCCAGTGCCCGTCTCCACTTTTTCTTTTTTTTTTTTTTTTTTTTTTTTTTCGGTCTCCCTTGATAATTTCCTGCATTGTTGACGGTCGATTTAGAAGAAGATAAAAGAACCCTTTCAACTTCTCTTCTCCCTCCTCCTCTCCTCCCCTGTAATGTGTAATGTCAAACATTCAGTCAGTTTTCTGTTCCTAGTTTTACAAGTTCCAGTCGTAAATGAAACCTCGGACATTTGGAGAAATGTTACAGACTATCGTTGCTGGCATTAAGCATAAAACACCCCTGACTGTCATTGAACTTCTCAGCTGTCCTAAACTTTTTGCGAACAAAATAGTTCCACTCTTTAGGCCACAATTCGGTTTCCAGTGAACAGCGTCATCTTTAACAAGAGCCTCAGCGTGTCATTCACTTATTTGATGGCTTCAAATGTCTTGGTTCTGTCCGAGTAACGGTCCAAAACCCAGAGATTTCACCACGGATTTTGATGTTGTTTTTGCGATGCCTGTTTTGAGATCTTGACCAACACAATGTATTGTTGCATTTGCATCGCATTGCGGAGTGAAAACAGAAAACATATTGGCCACAATTTTCAAAGTCCATTAATTGTACTTGTCATTTTTCAACCAAAAAATATACCAAACACCAGCTGCCTCCAGCTTCTCAGGTGTGAGGATTGTCTGCTTTCCTTTGTCATATGTGATAGCCAATTGAATATCTGAGTCTTCAACTGTGTCAAACTGAAGATGTTACCTTGGGCTTAAACTCCTTCTTAGATGTGTTGATGGACATTTCCAGCTATTTCACGGTGGGGATTCATCTGTTAATGAATAGAATATACTGTGGATTTAACGATAATGAAAAGAGTCATCAGTTGTAGCCTTACTTTTTTTATCACAGGTGAAAGAGTAATGAAGGAGATCTATCATTGAAAAATGTCAGATTTATATGGATGGAGAAAAAAAAAAGAAAAGAAGGAAAAAGAGGTGGGACATATGGTAATCGGCATGTTTTGAACACACAACACGGTTCGCACATGATGCAACGCCTGACTTCACCGAAGACTGTCACTTCTCCGGTTGCTGATTTAATTCATTGCTCATCACTTGGTGTCATTTGAAAGGTCTTGACAGCGTTGCGTGGCAGAGGGAGAGTGGCATTTGCGGATTAGAGCAGCAGGTGATGAAATAAAAACGATAATGACAAACGGATAACGTGTTTGGAATCCAGTAATTAGGCTGTCAAGTTCTTGTCAGCCGGTAAAGTTTTGTGGATACATGCATGCATGCAGAAAAGCTGCCCTGTCCTGCCCTTGCACAGTTCCTCGGGGGAACCATCCATAGAAATAGCTTTTTGAAGAGCTGCCCACTGGTGTGTGTGTGTGTGTGTGTGTGTGTGTGTTAAGTCGGTGCTCTGTGTGTGTGTGTGTGTGTGTGTGTGTGGTCAGCTGGCTGAAGGGATCAAGCGTGCACCTGTACACACACACAGAGCACCGACTTAACACACATGCATGAAACACACACACACACACACACACACACACACAGTTAACTTTACGTGCCTGCATTAGCATGCCAGGCGTGTTGATGTTGCTAGTTGGCAGGCCCATGGAAAGTTCCGCCAGTCGTTAATGGCTGTTTTTATGCCCGTCTGTGAGCGTCTCGAGTGTGTATCTCGAGTGTCTCCAGTCTGCTCTGGGCTTGGGTTCGTGTGTGTGTGGAACGGAATCTAAAGCTGGTTATATTTCTGATTTGTTATATGGCTGGAATTGGAACTGGTACACACATTTTCAAGTGTCTTTCTTTCTGTCTGTGTGTTTGTGTGTGTGTGTGTGTGTGTGTGTGTGTGTGTGTGTGTTGTACACGTGTCGGCTGGCGGGTATGCAGGACCAGAGTCGAGGGTTCTGCTCAAGGAGGAAGTAGGTGTTTTTTAATGCGAAGCCACATGTTTTATTGCTTTGCCTTGTTAAACCCCTCCCCCCTCCCCCCCCTCCCTCCAGGGCACGCAGACACACTTCGACCCCTCCCTCCCCTCCTCTCACCCCGTCTTCCCCCACCCGTCTCATTCCCGCATACCTATCATTTCTCCTTCTTGTTCAGTTGCCACTCACAGCCCATTTCCACAAGGACAATACATTTGAAAACGCTCATGGACTTTGTCCACGCCAGCAATTTTAGGTAGTTTTTCAAAACCATGCGGCTTGAAATTCAAAACCAGGAGGAAAATGGCTAAAGATTTATTCCATAAGGGCAGGTTCCTCTGTCATGTCGTTGTGTATAAAAGAATGTTAAATAGTGATTTGATCACAGCTCATAAATACCGGTTTACCAAATCCAACTGTAACTCTTGCGCCGCTTGACTGAGACGTCCATCAAATCCTGATTTTAAATACAGATTAATTAAAACACCTGTATTGAGTTATTGGCTGTACCAACTTTAAAAATGAGTGACCACAGGAATATGCAGGTGGTAGAAAGTTGGCCACTTAACCTTGCTGATGCGAGTGCACCTGATTAGTCCATGCAGGCGTCATTGTTATGGAAAAACTTCATTAACTTTGAAGAGTTTTTGAAAGGAAAATGCATTTGGGATTCATCCGGCTTGCTGTGGACATGGCCTCCCCTAGTTTCCCTCACTTCTCCCCTCTTTGCACTCAAGCCTGGACCCCCCACAAATCACTGAAACATCCCAAACACACATCCACCCACGCACTACAGCACTCACACACCCACATCCCTGAACTAGTGTGTGAAATCCTGAGGCTGATTGAGGAGGAGGAATGTGACCTTGTGACCCCAGGCTTTGGGGACGGGATATATATATATATATATATATATATATATATATATATATATATATATATATATATATATATAAAAATAAAACAAACTGTTTATATAAATAATTAAATAAAATGTGTGTTTGATGTTAGGGAGCAAGTGATTCATTGGTTTGCTATTCCCAGAAGTGTCCTCTCTCATTTTTCAGCCCCATTCAGTTTTCTTTTAATGGATTAAAAATTGCTGTCTGCTCTCTACACATGCATATGTGCGCACACACATATGCACATTCATAAACACGACTAGGAGTTAGTCATGGAATTAGGCATGTATCGTACCATTCATTCATGATTTGCTTGCTCTGTGTGTGTGTGTGCGCATGAACATCTCTCAGACTCAGTTGTCGTCTTGTCTGTGAGAGAGGAGACGGGTTTCTCATGTAGGTGTGACTAAATAGTCTTTCTCTCTCAGCACACACACACACACACACACACACACACACACACACACACACACACACACACACACACACCACGGAACAAGCTTTTTCATGGGCCATAAAACTGATATACTGAATGTCTCTTGGTGGTTTGTCTCCGTCTGCATGCTCGTCCATCCAAGAATGTGAGTTTGTGCATCCGTGTGTGTGGGAGAGAGGGAGAGAGGGGGAGTAGACTTCACTTCTTGACTTGGCATAGCTGTCTTAATTAAGACTCATGGCATGCAGCCCTGATGGAGCTCGGCATTAGTGGCAGAGACATGCTGTGTGTGCAGGCCTGGCCGGCAGCAGGTCCACTGGCAGGGAATGTGGGCTTATTGTCTGGACTCGGTGGTTGTCCACCTTCACTCCTCCTTTACTGGCCGCTTGTAACACAGAGCTGATTATGATGATTGTAGGTCATGGCATTGAAATACATGGCGATGCGGAGGAAGGTGGCTCTTTGCAACAGACTTCACATCAGAGGTAAAATAACAGAAGAATAATTTGGACTTCTCTTAATATTTGTTTACATTATACATGCCATGCGAAGCAGCTCTGACTCTCAGCCCACTATACAAACTGATTTGCTACATATTTTATTTGGCGTTTAGTCAGCTGTATGTTGCATCTTTCTCCACATTGGCGTTTCATCCAAGTGCCTGTAATGTAACTGTGAAATGAACAGGAGGGATGTCACTGTAGTTACTAGCTGCCTACTGATTGATCGGAGAACATTGAAAAATGGACAACCTAGAAAACCGGGTTGACATCATCAAATGTCTAGTTTTGTCCAACTAACATTCCAAAAATCCAATAATATTCTATTTGGGAGTAGGACCAAGAAAAGCAGCTAATTCTCATATTTTATGAAAGTCAAAATGTTGGCAATTTTGTAGCTCTAGTGTATTCTTAATACGTTCTTGAACTTTGTAGTTGCTCTCACCTATAAATAAAACATAAAGTTCAGGAAATTTGATTCAGGTTGGCATACATGCATCCTCCTCTGTCCAATTTCAGAAAAGTATAAAAACACCATGTCAAACAAGTTTCCCTAAGTTACTGTAAAAGCACATGCAGACAAATTTGACTTGATTTAATTCAATTCCCCAAAGAACTGACTACACAGTAATGTATGATAACAGTCTCATTGGACACGTCCATATGTCCACCTCTCTCTGTGTCTTTCTGGAGACGCATACAGAATTGTGTGCACACACACACACACTCAAACCAACACAAGCTAAATATTGTGTCCGGCGTCTGATCCCTGAGTCTCTTTCTGTGGTATGAGTTTGGGGTTTGGGGTTTGACTCCAGGGACCCATTAGCTGAGATGTTTATTGTGGATTGTACAGAAAAGTTTTCCCTTTTCCAAAATTAAATAATGCTACCAGAAGCCAAACCATACACTAAACATGCTGAGTATGCATGTGACTGTCCTTCATGAGGAACTGTAAGTGATCTTCAGGGCTGTGGTGTCCAGGCTCAGCTGAAAGTTTACCAGCTGGAGTGCAATGCTGAAAGTATTGTCCACTGCCCGCCAACTGGTATACAACGTTGTGTGTGTGTGTGTGTGTGCGCGCATATGTTTATATATGTGTGTGCATGCTTGTTTCTGTGTAATGGAGTTCAAGCATGCCTGTGCACCCAATTGGTGTATGTTTATGGGTGTGTGTCTGTGCGTCGATGTGCGCAGTGAGGAGGAAGTGGCTGTGTTTGTTTAAACTAAGCACGCTCAGCCATGTGGGACAATTTAGCGGGAATGAGAAGCCTGCTCCCGCCCCCGTCCCCCCCCCCGTCCCCCGTCCCCTCAGCCTGCACCAACCTCCTCCCCCACCCTACCCCAAAACCTTCTGAATGGGCGGCTGTCTTTTGAAGGCCGAGGGGTTGTTTTGGGAAGTAGGGCTGAGAGTGTGGGGGTGAGGACAGAGGGGGGGGGAGCTCAGACAGGTTAAAGCTAGATGTGGGACGGATGCAAGAGAAGAGGAGTGGAGGAGGAGACTAGGGAGTAGAGGAAGAGGCCGAGCGCTGGTGCATGAAAATCAAAGTGTAACTAATGTTCATTGGTCACTGGTCCTTTCTTGTGAAAACCATGCAACCACGAAAGTCCTACACAACACAGTCGCCACTTTATCGGAGGAACTGACTTGAAAAGGCTCCAGCTCTGCAGGCAACAAATGTCATATTTTGGCGAAAGGGCTGTATTACGTGGAACCAACTACATTACGCAGCAATAAAGGAAAGACTGAAGGAGGTGGTGGGCGAGGACACATGGAGGAGGCGTGAATGAGAATGTGGAGCTAATGCAGCGCTGGGGCCGTAGAGTGTCACGCAAGCATAATATTGTCATGTCTGGCATGTAAATGGATGTCTGATGCGCGAGTAAGGCCTCCCGAGAGCCCACGGCGTGCCTCATTTTGGGAGTGTGTGTGTGTGTGTGTGTGTTTGTGTGTGTGCGTGTGTGCGCGTGTGCGTTTGAAGAAGAGAAAAGGGCCGAGAGAGAGATTGTTTGAACCGGAGTTGAGTTCGCCTTGCTTTGTATCTCCATGGTTACAAGAGGAGAAATTACCTTGGAGGAACAAGTATCTCTGTGAAATGACTCCACAACTGTTCCTGTTCTGCATTCTAGACGTCTTTCTGCCTTTTGTTATAAATGGCGTGCTCGTATGTCCTGAAGGCATGCGCATCTTCAGCGTTTGGTCAACAGGTTAAAGGTCAGTAGGGATCAGCGGTGCTGTGCCTGCAAAAAAAATGGTCTTGGGGCTAAATATATTCAAGAATTCCCAAATCTTTTAATGATCCTTGAGTAGACTTCAGACTGAACGACTCTGGCTCTTATTTAACATTATTAGCAAGCTAGCCGCGCCAAGACGGAACCCAGATGGCTTGTGTGTGCATCACCCCAGCCCGCCATACTACCCACCAGTCGGCCCAACTCAGCCTTTAGTCTCCTGGCTCGACGAACTATAGCCTCCATGTGTGTGGCCAGACTGAGCCTTGGAGATCCAGGGCGTTAGGGAGGGGTTTGCTGTGAGCTCCTCTCAGGCTCGGCGCTCCTCTCTGGGCCGCAGAGCGCTCAGCCCTCAGCCTCTCTGGATCGGATGGAGAGAAGTCTGAGCTGTGGTGGGGCAGGGGGAGGAAGGAAGGAAGGAAGGCAGGCAGGCAGAAAGAAAGAAAGAGGGAGAAGGAAAGAGGGAGAGGGGGAGACTGAGACAGGGAGGAGGGGGAGAAAAGGACAAAAGGAGAAGAAAAATCTGGAAGCGCTGCCATAAAGAAGAGTGAGTCATGTTCATGTGCTTGTGGGAGAATAGCCACTTCCTCTGTATTAAACGCACACAAACGCCAACAGAACAGCATTTTATTTTTCTTCTTACGGCGGTCTGGCGTATTGACCGGAATAACGAAGACGTTGCAGTACCAGTCGGGAAGATGTTACAGATATTGATGAGACTGATGGAAGTAATGAAGACAATGACATCAGTTTTAATGATGATGATTAGGGCAGGGCGGGTTTGTGTTTATGCCGTTCGGTAAACTATTTTGTTGTGTGTGTGGTCACCAGTTTGTGGAAACAGGCTGCGAACATCTGTAAGTCAAAGGAGTTCTCAGTTGGAGGAAAAGAGCGCGAGTCTGGCGGTCTCGGCTGATGTAATTGGTGGAAACGTCAATGTCTGTGACTGGGATGAACGGTATCACAAAGTCACTTTGTCTCCGTGTGTTTGAGCGTTTTGCGTCGCCTCTGTTTAGACTCCCACACAATGACCCACATTATTTCACTGTAATATTTTCTCCCTTCTCTTTGCATCTTTTTTTTCCCCTCTCACACGAAGGAGGTGTATATATCTCCTTTTCGCCGCTCTCCAGGCCTCTGGAGTGACGTCGCTGCTACGTGGCTACGTGGCAAGCTTTGGACTGTCAGGGCCTCTACTGTGGGTTTACTGCCTGCTGGCCCCCGACACACACACACACACACACACACACACACACGGCCAGCCCACAGCCGTACAGCTGCAGGAGGGAGGGCTCGCTGGCAGATGCACACATCTGCTGGAGCTAGCTGCGCTGTCCTAATGTGAAGCTAGCGGCTAACGCAGAACTGCCGGTGCAACACAGAGCTCATTGTGAAGGCTCTGCCTTCATGGATAGTCAGGGAAAAAGTTGGAGAGCGTGTTTCAAACTCTCTTAATTTGCAGGACTCATTCAATTTTCTCTGCCTCTCTTTCACTCACACACTCACATTCTTGCCCACTGCCTGCTGTCTGTGGTATGACAGGCAGGACTAATGTTTGTTCTGGAGCAATAACACAATTAGGATTCCACACATTTCTTTCTCCACAGTCTCTCTCTCTCTCTCTCTCTCTCTCTCTCTCTCTCTCTCTCTCTCTCTCTCTCTCTCTCTCTCTCTCTCTCTCTCTCTCTCTCCTCCCCGTGCGGCCCCCGCCCTCCCCATTTTCTCCCTTCTCCTCTTTCCTCTCCCCTTTCCTCCGGTCTTCTGTCCTTCCCCTCCTCAGTGAACAGATTGCTGTCAATTCCGCCTTGCGCAGACAGGCAACAGATGATATTGATTTAATAACAGCAAATTGCTTTGTTTTTGACAAAACTACAGTGCTCTCCCAGTCACGTGTGTGTCTGTGTGAGTGAGAGAGTACTTTATTCTTGGCACAGTTCTCTTATTCGGTCCACTGCTCTTCCGCTTTGGGTTCGATGCAGGTGATCTTCCAGCATATACCAATTAACCTTTCCTCTCTTACACACACACACACATAAACACACACACTGAAACTACTCTCCCCCAGCTACTGACCTGAGTGTAAAATAGCTGTTTCCTCTTCATTTTGTTCACAAGGAAAGCTGATGCCTCACCTCCCCCTCTTTCTCCCCCTTTCTCAGTTTCTCTCCTCTGTCTCCTTTTCTTTCTCTGCCCTCCCTCTACTGTCTCTTCACCTTTCTTTGTCTCTGACCCTGTTTTGTTTTCCTCTGTGTGTTGAGGGTGTTGTCTTGATCCTTTGTGTGCGTGTGTGTGTGTGTGTGTGTGTGTGTGTGTGTGTGTGTGTGTGTGTGCAAAATTATGTAACTGTAGTCTCTCCCTGGGAATGGGCCGCTGCTTCTTTGAGCTCCGCTTTGACTTCCTCCCGCCCACTGCCTCGGCAGCGGCCTATAAAGGGAGCCGATGGTTTCCCGTCAGCCAGTGGGAGAGGGCAGCTGTGTTTTGACAGGGTAGTGGAATGTGAGGAAGGCGGGGTCTTTCCAGGAAGTGGATGGCAATAGTCAGATCCTGGAGACTTTGGCTGAGCTACTTATTTGGCACACTGGAAAAGATTGAATGCCGATCCACTTTTTTGTTATGTTGAAACAAGTTGATCAAAGCTGTAAGAGTTTAGTTTGTGCGTGTGCACGAGGACATTCTGTATTTTCACTAAATGAAAGAATTCTTCTTGTCTAAACTCTATTTTTTGATTATTTTAAAGTTATCTGAAGTTGGACATTGCGTATGTTGACTAAGAGAAATATGGACAGACAACTTAGGCATTAGTCAGATCTTAAAAAAGGCTCAGTGGGAGAGCGGGGGAGAGGGAGAGGCCGAACGAAGGCTGACTTGAAGTCACTGGGTCATCTGTTTCTGGCCTGTGTTCCTGGAAACCAGGCCTGATGAGAGGATTGGATGGGTGGGTAGATGGATAGATGGGAGGATGACAGGGGAGAAAGGCTTTGCCCAGGGTGCTTAGTGTGTGTGTGTGTGTGTGTGCGCGTGTTTGTGTGGAGGGTGAGGGATGGCCGGGGGAGAGAAGTGCTGAGCCTGTCGTTTAGCAGACTGAGTCCTGACTTGTCGGTGCTCCGTCTGCACACAATGATCTGCAGAATGCCTGGCATGTCGAGGAAACAGGAAAACAAGGAGACAAGAGGAAAGTGAAAATAAAAGAGAAAAGACTGGTTCTGTGAAGGGAGTAATCCAGGAAAAGAATGAATACACAGTGATCTTTTTAGGCCACCTAATCTGGGATTAATTAAATGCAGCATGACAGTTCAGGATTTCATCCGACACTGATATCAGTGTTAAGGGAGTTCCTGCGTTTTCTCGCACTAACCGCATATTGTTCATGGCTCCTCATCTGCCTTGAGTTATGTGCAAGATGCAGGCAACCAACCGCAGTTTAACCTTGGAGACTCATTTGCATTCCGGAAAAGTGGAGAAATCTCGTTCATGCAGGGAATGTGGGACGTGGCAATGACAAAACTTCCAAAACTGCAACCTTGTTGTGATAAGGATAACAGTAGCCAGAGAAAAGGAAAAAAAAAAAAAGAGCGACCCGGGGCGAGTCAGTGCTGCTTGTTTGAATCCCAGACTGTTGAGGTAAATTCTCCGAACTGTAGTGTGTTTGCATTGATATGTTCGTCCTTTGCAGGTATTCCCAGTTTGAGGTCTGAGTCGGCCTGCGCCCAGACGATCACGAGTTCACCTTGTTTTTATAGAAGGGTCCTTGAGAGAGACAATGGACATATAATTGCTCGGTCACTGTAGGTTTCTAAGAGTGCCAGCTAAATGCGCTTTAAAGTTTCATAACCGCAATGAATAACCTTCAAGAGAACAAATTTTCTTTTACCCTACCTTGAGGGATTGAGTTGTTAAGGTGACCGGTGTTTTGTATCCAGAGATGATGACATGTTTGATTGATGCTGCATTCAAAAGACAACAAGGTTAAGCAGCCTCTATGAACGCTGTGGCGTTAAGGTGAACTGGCTTGCTTCAAAGTTTTAAAAGAGGCCTATTAAACGTGATTAGAAAGCTATAAGCATCAGCTGGTTGGCTGAGGCTTTTTATTCACCCTCAGATGTGGTTTCTTGAGGTGCCAGAGCTCATCTGTTTTGGGGGGGAAACTGTGTGTGTGTGTGTGTGTGTGTGTGTGTGTGTGTGTGTGTGTGTGTGTGTGTGTGTGTGTGTGTGTGTGTGTGTGTGTGTGTGTGTGTGTGTGTGTGTGTGTGTGTGTGTGTGTTGCATTCCACCCGTTCCGAGTTCTTCTTCGTGGATGACATATCATTAACGCAATTACAGGGCAGGAGGACTGCGACGAGAGACACGCGGAGAGACGTGCACACACATATGCAAGCCAAATGCATGAAGGCAAATTTAAGAAAAAGCTGAAGCTCTGAATTTTGCTTCAGACACTTTGCCTCTGTCCCTCTCTTTCAGCCTCTCAATGCACACCCTTTCTCTCGTTCTCGCTCTCTCTCACACACACACACACACACACACACACACACACACACACACACACACACACAGCACATATGCAGTAAGCTGCCAGCCGACGTGGGAACCCGAAGAGGTTCCATTTTTTATAAATCCCCTCTCTGTCTTTCCCAAATGTGTGTGTGTGTGTGTGTGTGTGTTCGCGCTCCCCTCAGAGTAAGCACAAGCACAGCATTCCTCTTTGCCTTCCTCTCCACCCTTCTTTCCCTCTTGCCTCCCCCTCCCTCCTTCTCTGCATCTCCCCCTTCTCTCTCCCTCTCTCTCTCTCCCTCTCCCTCTCTCCCTCTCCTTCTCTCCCTCTCCTGGTAAAAAGGTACTCAATCTGTGTGTGTGTGTGTGTGTGTGTGTGTGTGTGTGTGTGTGTGTGTGTGTGTGTGTTAGAAAGAGGGTGAGGGAGAAAGAGAGAGCAGGTCTCTCCTAGACTGAATACCTTTTGTAAAAGGAGCTGGGGTTGAATGGGAGTGGTGTTGGTGGCAGTTTCCCACCATATTTAGAAGCTCTCCCCCCCTCCCCCTTGCTCCAAACACGCACACACAGACACATTGACACTTGTGTGTGTGTGTATTAAATTCCAGCACAGATTAAAGTTGTCAGTTGATCAAATTAGTTTACAAGGACTTGGATCAATCTCAGTCGTGTGTGTGTGTGTGTGTGTGTGTGTGTGTGTGTGTGTGTGTGTGTGTGTGTGTGTGTGTGTGTGTGTGTGTGTGTGTGTGTGTGTGTGTGTGTGTGTGTGTGTTGTGTGTGTGTGTGTGTGTTGCAGTGAATAGATACCCATTCAGTCCTAAGCACTGACACCTGAGAGCATTCCTTTCTGCTTAACACGTCCCGAATGAAGAAGAGGATACCTACACCTATGTCTCTCTCTCCTTCTGTGCCGCTACATTTGCATGCACGTTACAAATCAGGTATACCGATGCTATTTGTTTAGGCTTATACAATGGCACTTGTACAGGCAATGTCTAATATTCTCTGTCACTACAGGAAGCGCATGTATAAGGAGTGTCCACTGAGCATGCTTTCGGCCAGTGTATGAGCTATTCATACTAGGCCACTGTCCCGGGGAAATTTGTCATGCTCATGACTGTTAAACCACAGCATTACAGAGAATAACATTACCTAAGAAACAGATACAGTTCAGTTTCAGTTTCGATTCTCTCTCGTCTCTGTTTCTGTTGGTGCGAATGCGTTTCTCTCCTGTCTTTTAATCACACAGTTGCAGGTATTTTAAAAATGGCCGTTGTGTAAGATTCTTGCAAAGCTTGTGCATGAGTTCAGCAGTCCAAACTCCGCCCCAGTATTTTTGCAGCCCAATGAAAACTACCACCTTGGTTGCAGGGCAGTTTTTTTTTTTTTTTTTTGTGTGGTAGGAATCAAGAAACCAAAATCAGAACCAGCTTTTCGTTCCTGAAAGAGTTCCTAAGTTCCTGGAAAAGTTGGTGGGCTGAACAAAATGGTTGAGACTCTGTCTTTCTCTCTGTTGGCGGGTATTGGTACGATGTGTCGCCTGTTCTGGTTTCTGCGCTACAGACATCTTTTTTTTATTTTTTTTTTTATTTACTGAATTGTATTGACTCCTTGAAACGCGGCCTCGGCTGTGTCCAGTGTGCACATTCTCCTTCCGTCTCCATCACTGGCAGCCATGGCGGGTTCCTCTCTTGTTTGAGTGGCCGACCCAAGGTAGCTCGAGGAACACCAAATTCCACTGCTGTGTGCTTGTTTTTGGCAGTCTGTCATAAGCTTTGAGTAGACTTTTTTTTTTTTCCATTGAAAGAATTCCATAGAAGTGATTGCTCACTGCAACTGTGATCACTGTGACCTCTTCCTGCTGTCGGTAACGGCACAGGAAAAATACAAACTAAGAGAATCAGACATGCCTCGGCATTGATTCAGCATAGCTCTGGATGACGAACACCAGGTTGCAGGACTTAAAAAAAAAAAAAAAAAGCAGCAGTTGACTTGAAGAAATACATGTATGGCCGATTAGCCTCATATAACCTGTGGCTCTTTCATTGTGCTGGTCGAAACCACATGCAGTCACAGGGTTTTAATTTCCTTATGTCATCAACCAAATCTCTGTGGTTGGAAGCAGAAGTGGACATGTGATCAGTTTCACGCTTCTTGGCAGAGTTTTTGATTTAGTGAATAATTCATTCATGTGCAGAAAAGGAGAAGTTGGTGAGAGAGAGAGAGCACATGAGAGCCATGGATACATAGTATTGTTGCATTTATTTTTGCTAAACTAAATCAAGGCTAGTTTCCAAGGCCAAATTAAAATTGTAACTTTTGCACGAATGTGTGTGTGTTTTTCTATGGCTGTGTGAATGCTGGTAGGCAGAGAGAGAGAGAGAGAGAGAAAGGTGTGAAGCAGTCGACTGGAAGTAAGTCAGACAGTCTGTTAGGTGGTTGTGAATATCCATTATGCTTCATCAGGATGGACAAACTTGAGTCATTGGGTGTGTGTGAATGATGAATGGCTGCATGAGTAATGACCATCGTGTTATGAGGTTAGAGCTGCCCCTGAACATCGAGGGCTTCTGTGAGTCTGTCTGTGTGTGTGTTTGTGTTACATCTTGGTGTGTGTTTTACTCTATGCATCTTTTATGTTAGAGAGGCAGTTTCCATGCTTACACAGGCTTTCTGTCTAATGACACAGACACGTGTACATGCACACGCACACACACACACACACACACACACGCATGCAGACTCATGCTCTCACACACACAGACACAGACACACGCACACATAAACATTCATGCACCCAGACAAGTGGGTGATTGTTTTCTGTATTCAACATGGAATTTTTCAATTTAACATTTTATCCCTGCTGGGAATCGACACCTTATTCCTCCCACATTCCACAGGGGAACGGAAACCACTGTGTGTGTGCGTGTGTGTGCGTGTGTGTGCGTGCGTGTGTGTGTGTGTGTGTGTGTGTGTGCGTTCGTGTGTGTGTGTGCGCGTGCGTGCGAGCGTGCACGTGCATGGTGATCTCTGAAGCTATCAACAGCAGCATCCATCTGGTAATGATTCCACTGGAAAACAAAGGCTATTATTCATTCATTGATACATTAACTTTCTGGATATGTGCATTAGATCCT
This sequence comes from Ophiodon elongatus, assembly GCA_016806645.1. Taxonomy (NCBI): domain Eukaryota; kingdom Metazoa; phylum Chordata; class Actinopteri; order Perciformes; family Hexagrammidae; genus Ophiodon; species Ophiodon elongatus. Next base: position 122,962 of record JACSYO010001340.1, on the reverse strand, counting down.
GTCAGAAACAGCAGCTGCAAAAAAGCATTTAAATTTCCCCTACATTTAACTTGCATCATGACTCAGCATTACAAGTGAAATAATCGCAAAAACAGTCAAAATTGACCTCGGTAGATAAATGGATAATCAGTTTTTTTCATTTAAACCTGCTTCTGCACTGTGCAATTTCACACATCAGTTGCTCCAAATTGCAGCGAAAGGTTAAGCATTTAAATTTAGAAGATGCCAACGCCAAGAATTTATATAACAAGACGCCACTAAGCGGAACACAACGCATTATGTTTATCAAACTAGGCTGCTCTAGAAATAGTTTGACACATTGCGAGATCTGCTTATTTGTGAGTGATCGATTCCACTCGTGTCCGTGCGGTGAAGCTACAGCCACCAGAGGGTTAGCTTAGCATAAAGACTGAAACCATGGGAGGGGACTGTGGCTCAGGTAACTTTTGGAGTCTTGAAGCCTGGATGGTATCTGCGTCTCAAAACCTGTACTTTAAACGCCCTGCTAGTGCTACTTTCTTATGTGAGCACTATGATTAATACATGTAGCCTATTCTTTGATTTTTAAAAGAGTAGCCTGATGTTGCTATTGTCGTTTTGCCTCTCCGAGGCTATTGCATGGTTAAATCGATGAATTGTATTTGATGAAAAAAAAAATTGCCCCCTGATAATTTGTCACAGTCCTCAGTCATTTCATCGGGGTGCCTTGCCTGGGTGCACATTCATCCCTCCCCTTTGCTTAGATGTGTTCCATGGTCCACGTTATTGTAAAGGTTGCGTTGTCTAATTTGTTGTGAAATGATCCTTTAAAAGAAGAATTAATTCGACAGTTTTGCTTACAGGTACAGTAATGCACAAAAATAGCTTTTTTATTACATTGCCTTCATATGTTGTGGTGGCTTAAAGGATGTGGATTTTCCAGTTTCAGTTTCTCACTTCCTGTATGCAGAAAAAACTTCCTGCCGGTATCTTCACCCTCCACCAGAATTCCTTTGACATCATACAAATAGCGTACATTGTTGAAATCTAATTTCTACTTCAGGCTGAAGTGTATTCATGAGTAAAAAGATTGTAAGAATATAATGAATTTCTTCAGGAAATGAGGGGTTATTTTAAGAACACAGGGTTATTGGAAGAGATGTCCTGGACCGTCCTCTTCATTTGCTTTCCATTTATCACATAAATCATATAAATCCCGACTTTCTTCTCTGTCTCACTCCTCTCTTTTTCCTGGCAAAGTTGAGAGTGGTGTTACCATCTGTCTGTGATGTGTCCTGGACGTGCGTGTGTGTGTGTGTGTGTGTGTGTGTGTGTGTGTGTGTGTGTGTGTGTGTGTGTGTGTGTGTGTGTGTGTGTGTGTGTGTGTGTGTGTGTGTGTGTGTGTGTGTGTGTGTGTAAGGCAGGATGGCCAGGCTGAACTGGGAATGGGGCTCAGATGGAGAAAGAGGGAGCGTTTAAGTCAGAAGAAGAAGAAAGATAGGAGATAAGAGAGAGACTAGAAAGACTCTGAGTGATGTGTGTGAGTGTTTATGTTGCAACAGTATGAACCACCGCTGTGTGATCTACTAACCCTTTCAAAGACCTCATCGGTGCTAGGAGACGACCAGCTGAAAGAAAAGACGCGCAATGACACACAGCTGTTTTCAGAGGAATTCTCTCTCTGTGTGTGTGTGTCAGAAATGGATATTGGAGATATCGTTACTAAAACGAAAAGCATATCCCTGATGTATACTGTATGTTAGTGTGGAAGTGCTAATAGCGGCTTTAGCCATCCGTCAGTAGCTCTTTAGGGGGGATTTCACTCACCAGCGTTTAATTGAAACGCCTACATGATTCAGTAATCTGGCAATGCGCGCGTGTGTGTGTGTGTTTGTATATGTGTGCGGATGTATGTGTTAGGTTAGCTTTTGCGGAACATTTGGGTTACGCAAAAGTGGTTCTTTTTTTATCTGGTGTGTGTATATACTGTATATATGTGTATTCCCAGTATTCAGTGGTTTTTGCTGTGTGTATGTGTGAGCACATTCATTATGGCTGATTGAGTTCAGGGTTAGCAGCTTGGTTAAAAACCCTGGTGAGGCTTGGTTCTTGCCCTATAGGCAATTAGATGAAGCCATGCTATTTTCCACTTAAAATGAATGGCCTTGGTTGTTTTTTTTGTTTTTTTTTTGGTGCTTTTTGGTTTTACTGCTATTATTATGCAAGCAAAGAAACAATATCCAGATTTAGCTCTCTGGGTTGCTCTCTGAAGATCGGGCATCGCAATTGACCCCAGAGGGCCTTGGAACACATCCTATATGGAATACTGATCTGCTTTGTGCTGTGTTTACAGTGCTAAGAGTAGGTTCAGTAATCCCCATTCAGCTATCAAACTAAGACCGTATTCATCCAATGTTTCTCTTTTTATTAATCCTCCAAGCGGGATATCCACTGCAATCCCTCCTGTATTTTACAAGAGTATTGTTTATGATGAAGTGCTCTGAATTAGCCTCTCACTCTGTTGTTCGCTGCCTTTTTCATCTTTTTTTCCTTTTATGTTGACATGATGTGACTTGCTGCGAAGCGGATATGCCTGTACAAAGCTAGTATAAGAGGAAAAGACAACATATTAGGGAAATATGAATGTTAGTCTGTTATAACCACAGTATGCAACATCTTCTGTCTCTTTCTACGCGTCTATTTTGTTCCCTCTCGTACACGAGGTTATTTTTCTTATCGCTGTTGAGTGGACCAATGATCAATCTTATACAAATGGGTATTGAAACCGCACATCTACAGTAAAACCAATGGAAACAGACTAATTGAATAAAAGTCTCTCAGCAATGCAAAGAGGGTTTTTTACGCTCACATGAAGTGGAAAATGTTCTGGTGATGAGGAAATTCAACAATAAACACAAATGGAAAAAAAACACACTGCTTGGCTGGCCTCAACACGTCTGGCATTACCTGGCCTCACATTTCATTGTAAACGGGAGTAGTTTGACATTTTGGGAAATACACTCGTTTACTTCCTTGTTGAGGGGATTGATAATACTCTTACATCTGTTTGTTATATGAGTACAGCCGGAATTAGAGGGAAAGATCTCGCCTTTTCGCATCTCAGTTTTTGAACAGATTAAACAAATACAATGTGTTTTCTAGAGGGTATAGTATATACATGAGAATAGTATCAATCTTATTGTCAGACTTTTGGCACCAAACCAAATAAAAAAAAAATTCAAAATATCCAACAATCTCTTCATAAATGGAGGAATCGGACTTTCTGAAATCTGTCCAATCTGCACATGTTCTGCTATTTGTTGCTTACGCTTATAAAGCCATATTTTATTATACCTTCACCTTTGGATGAAAGTTTGAAGTATAGCAGACGGTCAAAATCATTCTTCATGTTTTTCTCGTCGTTGGTGTGTTTTTGACTTCCTGGAATCATATTTGATTGGTTTTGAACCAGCATAGGGAAATCCCAAATCCTAATCTGGTTTTTACTTTTCATGTAAACCCCCCCCCCCCCCCCAAAAAAAAAACTTCAGTGTGTTTATAACTTAACAACCGTGACATGCCCTGTTCCTCATCCTATCTATTTTTCTCTGTACTTTCCTAGGTAGGGCAGTTCAGTGAATTTCTCCATGAATGTACGTCACAATGATGATGACAGACCAGATTCCACTGGACTTGGCTCCGCCCCCCCTCCTGAACGGGGAGGTCCCGCTCATGCCTCACATGGTTAACGGTGACGCAGCACAGCAGGTAAACACACACACGCACGTCTGTCGTTTGCATTCAGTCATCTTTGCAGAATGACCATACAAATGCAGCACCACACACACACACACACACACACACACACACACACACACGCTGCCAAGGTGGGACAGCAAAGCATTAGGAACACAAATAAACACAGACACATGCAGGCGCATACACTGGCATCAGTCAATTTTAGAGACATATAACTGGCTCCATTGATGGATCCCAGGCCTTAGCTTAAATTATATTGTAAAAGGATTCGACTGCTTCTCTGACGCTGACAGATCTTATCAGAATCCGCAGAGCCAACTGGATCGCCTTCAAAGCACAACCACCCACCCGAGCTCGGTACAGGCGAGAGGAAGGGCCTGACGTAATTAAAAGCGTCACAGTTAATTGACCCGGGTTAAATCCTGTTGTCACAAATATATTTTTACACCGTGTGCTTTTGGTAGATGAGAGATGATGATGTTTATGCGTCGTCCCCGTCCTGTTCCCCCACAGCCCAGAGGAAGCACGGTGGGAGTGTTTTGGCTGCGACACATAACAGTTAGGGAAGGCTTTGGCTGTAACACACAGTAGTTAGGGAGCTCTTTTTATTGTAACAGCCTGCAGTTTAAACTTGGTTCCCAGTGTGGAATCAGGATTCTAGACCGATGATTATATAGATTTGAACCTGCATCCGTGTGTGTCCGTGTTTGTTTGTTTCTTTGTGTGTGTGTGTGTGTGTGTGTGTGTGTGTGTGTGTGTGTGTGTGTGTGTGTGTGTGTGTGTGTGTGTGTGTGTGTGTGTGTGTGTGTGTGTGTGTGTGTGTGTGTGTGTGTTTCTTTTACCCTTTTTGCATCTGTGTGGGCACACAAGTGTCTTTGTTGAGTCTGAGTAAATATTCTGTGTTTGTGTTTGTCTGCTTGCTTATCAATCAGCTTTCCTGTCTGTCTACCTGCTTACACCTGCCTGTGTGTCTGTGTGTTCCTTCAGTGCATGCAAACAAAGACATCAGAAACATTGTAAGGGTGCAACAGTATATTATTCTACAATGTTTAAACAAATGTGATATGGAAAAAATCTTAAAAGGAGCCAAAGAGCCACCATCAAAAATCTAACTCAATGGATTTTCTCATCAAAGGTTTCTTTCATTTTTCCTTTCTGCAAAAGTGAAACTGGTTCCTGGGTTAACTCTGTATACTAAGATGAGTTAGTATCTACTTATAGCCCTTGCTATTAGAATTTGAGCCGTTCCTAAGAAAAGAAAAGAAAGAAAAGAGATTTGTTATTATCCAAACAATGTAGACATTCGGCCATTCCTCCTATATGTAGCTACTCGATTGGCTTCGGTCTGGCATGTTGGTGACTTTCAACTTCTAAGTTCAGGCTTTTTGTAAATGTTGTGCATTAAAGGCCTCTCAAACTAAAAATATTGAAATATACAATGATATTGCAATCTTTTCTAATAATATCCGATTTCTTTGTGGTCAAAGGGAATGAACTGCACGCCTGTTTTTTTTTTTTGTTGATAATTTGCATTATTTTAGATATCAATGTGATTTTGAATTAGGAGTTCTTACTTCTGGAACCGAATAAACATTTTCAGTATAGCTCTCTATATATATATATATATATATATTGTACCTCCAAAAACTAAAATGCTGCCTGAAAATGTTTACTAAATAAACTGGATAAATAGAAACAAATATTATTTCTCAGAAGATGCTTAAATAAATGTTTGCCGAAGAAGGTGTGAGCCCAAATCCTATTTTTCCAGTATGCTATGAAGTGCATATTGCACTAAAATCTAGAAGAAGTAAAAATACGTTTTAACCTCTTTCACTGTTTAATCTTTGAAGAAAAGTTGTGCAGATTTCATGTGTAAGAAACATTCGTCGGTCGCAGTTTGTTTCCAACTTAAAATAAAAAATGTTGTGAGTGTATTAAACCATTAGCTGACTGGATCATTACAGCTTCAGAGACCAGTCATTCTATTGAAACAGAACTAATACGCTGCGTGACTATTTTACACATATAACTATAATCTAGGCTTGTGCAGGTTTACACATAACGCACAAATACGCACCCACTCCACACACAGCTACCCACATGGTCTGATTTGGGGGTTTTCTCAGTCTTCGGGAAACATGGGTCGCCCTGTACTATGCTGTGGTTCCCATAGCAACAACAGCCGCTGCAGCAGACAGAGCAGGAAGTGTGTGTATGTGTGTGTGTGTGTGTCTGAGGGAGAGGAGCAGGTTAGCGCTGGGATGGGAGAGCATGCAGACACTACAGGAGGAGCGCAGGATACGAGGGTTTTACGACGGCACACCTGTAGAGCGTAGACGGGGCCGTAGATGCATGTGTGTGTGAAAGACGTGTGCGTGTGTGTGTAATGGAGGGTCACCTGTTTCATGTCTACAGCCATGTGTGCACTCTCAACAATCTGTATGCGGAGAATATGACGGTAAGGTGCATGCACACTCCCTTCCTGCATATTCAGCAGAAAATCAAAACAGTGTCACATATTTCGGCTTCATCTGTGCGTGCCACCTGTCTGCATGTTTAATTGTGATGTATGCATCACTCTGTGTTGTGTACTGGTTCTAATGGTTTCCTGCCAGTGAGTGTGGTTAAAAGAGAAAGGCTTTTCTCAAAATCGGGGTGTGTGTGTGAGACGGCAGCATTGTCTCACCATTAGCTTACCTAACACCTCATTCATATGTGTGTGAACTCTGTGCCCGCCCTACTCTGGGATCCAATGCTTACTGTGTGTTATGTCACTTCTGCAAGCCAATAGGCTTGCAGAAGTAGTCTGTCCTGTTCTTATGATTGTTGAATATGTATGTATGTATGTATGTATGTATGTATGTATGTATTATTCCAATAAGCACGACGGAAAGCACAGATCAGATCCAAAGAAAAATGAATGTAACTGTGTGGTTTTTGTGTACGTGTTGTTGGTACAGGTGATCCTGGTGCAGGTGAACCCGGGGGAGACGTTTACCATCCGGGCGGAGGACGGCTCACTGCAATGCATCCAGGGTCAGTCCCTTGATATACACTATTATTATATAATCATATTAACATGTGGCCTGGTGGCTGCTCTGATGCGTGTCACTTTGAGACAGAGTATTTCCCATCAGTTTAATTATGTGCTGGCAGCACATGCTGCCATGATGTTTGTGGGTTGAAACTTTACTCACTATGTATTTGAACAACAAACAAAATGATAACTTGACTATAGGGGAAATGTATTTCCCAAGCATATTATGAATTAATGTATTTTTTTAGATTTTCTATTGCCTCCTAGGTAGTTATTCGGCATTTATTACAGTTTATCATAAAAATCTAATTATGGAGACTTGAAACTGGCTTGAGATAGGGAACCCACACAGGGAATATCTTCCTTTATTTCCTTTATTGTGTGGTGATACAGGTGAAAGCATGGATTCTTGGAAGTTGAGGAGATGACTCTCAAACCTAGGATGTTTTAACTTCCCACCAGAACATGAACGCATCATATTGGTCCATTCTTTCAAAAGCTGTATAGCTTTAAAGTTATTTACCCATCTCAAGCAAGTCTCTACACCAATGTTTGCTTTTCAAACATTTTACAAATAATTGTTTCAAAAAGTGTCAGTGGAAATGTTTTAGTGTTTGATTGTCTTGATATAGATTTTAAATGGAAAAAATAATAAGAAAACAAAAAAGAAGACTACAGTAAATTCGAAATAAACTAAATAAATATATGTTTAAAAAGAAGTTGGTGGAAATAAACACTTATAAGTGCCTATACCCCTTTCTATAACTTAAATAATGAACTTAATGTTTATCACATATACTGTACACACAAATAATCACCTTATATGTCTGTATGTGTATATATATATATGTATATATACCACTGTACTTTTTTTTTTTTAAATATATTTTTTTGCACATGGGTATACACAATAGTCTTTAATTGTCGTTTTTTTTAGTCTTTAGGGGGTGAGGAAAAGCTTGCATCTGTTCGTGTAATCTTCGAATTGAATAAACCTACAGTAGTTGAAAGCGGAGTCAATGATAGATTGGGACCGAGTGGACCACCATTGTCTCACTCTCTGGCAGCATCTGATATCAGCACATGAAAAGAGTGGACATGCAAGCCACTTAGAGGCTCTTACAGGCGGAAAGAGGTGGCAGTAACACGGGAATTCCCCAACTCTTGTGGAAAAGCGTCTCACTTTGATGATGTCAGCAGAGTAAGCTGTAACTCAGAAATCTTGAAAGGGCGCCTTTGTTTTCCTCTGAATCTCTCTCCTTCGGTCTGTCTCTCGCTTCTTCTCTCACTCTTTCTTTGCCCTCTGTGAAGGTTTTCTTTGAGTGAGAGCACTTTTGGCTCAGACATTGACTCCCTCCTGCAAAAAAAACTCCTGCCCCCCTCACCCACACCACCCCATACTCTATGTTGTAACTAATTACAGCCCGCCTCCTTTTCTCCGCCCGCCGTGTAATTCAATTTTTCCCTGAAATCAGAGGGATCACTCTGGGCAGACCTTAGAGGCTCACATAATGCCAGATAGAAACAGTACATGATGGGATGGGCAGATGCAAAGATGTGCAGATACAACTGGCATAGAAAATGTATAGATTTTGGATCAATGAGCTGCAGAAAGATGAAGAAAAGACAGATGAAAGGGAGGTTTACAGTGAATAGATTAATGAGATACCAGACATTTGATGTTTCTGGGGTCTGGCTGCCTGTTTATTTGTGGGCCTGCATGCGTGCACTTGCATGCAAAATTTAGCATCGCAGGCACAGTGTGTATCTGGGTGTGCTTTTTTTTTTTTTTTTTTCGGTGCCTTTTACTGCAGTCAATGACAGTTAATTGGGCGGGTGGCTCGGGGCTTGGGGTCATGTTTGAATGCACATATTATTAATGTGGAGGGCCACACACAAACTAACTCTCTCTCTCTCTTCCCCTCTCTCTCCCTCACTCTTCCTCCCTCCCTTCCTCCCTCCCTCCCTCCCTCCCTCTCTCGCTCTCTCTCCGTCTCCGTGTGTCCATCTGGAGGAGGTCACTGGGTTTAATGAGAGTTGGAGTGTGGCGGTGTGTTTTGAAGGCGAACCGAGTCACTCTTTAGACAGAGACTCTGGTGTGATTACTGAGACCTCAGAGCGCCGGGTTTGCTCATGCTTGTGTGCCTGCGTGTGTGTGTGTGTGTGTGTGTGTGTCTGTGTGTGTGTGTGTGTGCGTGTTTGTGTGCGTGTGAGAGACAAGAGAGCGAGATTACAGAGCCCTCAGGGCACAACCAGGGACCGGCTTTTATATAAAGTAACCTCTGTTTAGCTGCTGCACTGTGGTGCACGCATGCAAATATGCATACACGTACGCACACAGGCTCTGCCAAGGCAGAACCAACAGCCGAAAGAGATTCTTTCATATGAGCGCTCAGCCTTTCTTCTCCTCTGCTCACTTCTCTCTCTCTCTCCCTCTTTTACTCCTCTCGACTCCTTTTTCCTCCCGCCTCGTCGCCTCTTTTCTGCCTCTATACTTAAACCACACCTGGAGCAGCTCACAGATTATTGTATTTGTTGGATTGATGTTAAGTACTGCTCATTAGCCACACCACCACTAAATGCTACTGGCTGAATTATGCACTTTTATTTGGACTGAAAGTTTAATCCAGAATTCTATTAACAAATTCCATAACCTCAGGGCACAGAAAATCTATTCAGAACTGCAACTGTGCACAGTCCAGTTATTCACGTTTGCTCTGAAATGTAGAAACGTTTTCAGTCATAATCTGTCAGTTCTGTTTCTGATGTCCTTTCTCTGCTCTGCCTCATTTGCCGACGTCTTCAAGAGTCTGTCTCCGTGTTATGTTGCCTCCACGACTTAATGGGTGTTTCTTTCTGCCACCTTTTGTAGCATTTGAATCGGCCTCTCCGCATCATTCTCTGTATCGGTCTGTTAATTAGCATGCACTGTCTCCGTCCCCTGTTTTAAACAGACTGACCTCTCGGTGCTCCGGGGGTCAGCTTCAGCTCCCCCCACCCCCTCCTCCTTCTCCTTTCCAGTCTATCTCTCACCGTCTCATTGGGTTGCGGTCATGTATACACTCTTCTCCCTCCTTTCCCCTCCCCCTCTCAACCCTCCCCTCCCATTCTCTCTCCCTCCCCCACTAAGACCATTCCCCTGAGCTTTCCCACACTCACATCAAAGGACAAGACTCTAGAGGGTGTGTTAGAGCACCCTGCTATGGAATGTGAGTGTGTTAATACGTGTGTGTGTGTGTGCGTGTGTGTCTATGTGTGTTTTACAAGGCTGTGTTGGTTTACTGTGTTGTTTGGTCTTTGTTAGACTTTTTATGAGGGATGATGAGGCCAGGGGGTGAAGAGCAGGAAGCTGTGCCCTGCCAGGGAGGATGTGACATCATGAGGCATGGGTGGCAGCCGAGCACTTGTACTTTGTGGTCTTGATTGAGATTACGGTTGATTGGCTTCATTTTTACAAGATAATTGCAGCTTTACTGGATGTCCTAAATGCACAACATCTCAGCAGAGGTGAGTCGAGATGGGTAATCTGTGCCTCATGGTGCGTGTAGATTGTGTCAGCAGGTGACCAGATACTCAACGGCTCTATGATAAACCACACAAAAAACATTTGCATCTACCAGAATGGAGTGTTTCCAGTGTCTTTTTTAAGAGGCGAATGAAGCATCATGGTCAAGTGGAAAAACATAAACTTTTCTTTATTATTACCGCTTGTGGAATGGGGAGTCAAGTAGGAAAACTGTTTCCTCAGCACAAGAATGTATTGGTTTAGACTCCTTAAAATTCTTTCTATGTAGAGTTTGCAATGCTGCAGCTGAAACTGCATACCACACACACAACATACTCGGTATACGTATTATGTTTCGAAAATATTAGCATGCATTCTTCCAGACGCACTGAACTGTAATTACCATTTCACTTCCTGCGAGCCGGTTGAAGACGTGTAACCACGGTAACCCGTGCCGGCCTCATGTGACCAAACGATTATTTAAATCATAAAGTCTGAACTCAGGTAAAGTATTTTTGCGGAATCTTATACTGACACTTGCATGGAAGCATGGTCGTTGTCATCGTAGTATACAGTTTGTGTATGCACTAAATAGCATGTTAATATAGAATCTCGGACGCAACCCAAGTTCTCTTTTCTCAATGTGTTCTAGAAAAAAAAATAAAAAATAGTTCCTACAGGCTTTATTATTATGGACAATAAAATATTTAAACATAAAAAAAAATAAAAAAAGGTCAGTATTAAACTGAATTGATTATATTAACTGTTGAACTTGACCTCTGTCTATAAATGCAGAATGCATGCAGGATGAAGTCCATTGCCACTGCTGCATTACTGCAGTGGCCTGATGGGAAATGTAGTCCGATGCTCCGCTGCAGTCCGGTTAGCCCGGGCCGGTTCTTTCCGACAAAACAATGGTTATGGTGGACGCTAACAGCGGTGATGTGGTCTCTGCACCAGCTGTGTGCACATGTTCCTTTGCATGTGTGTCATCTGGACAAGAGCGTGAATCATCACACTCATGGTCTGTTTTGTGTTTCACTCCGCAGATGTGTGTGTGTGTTGTTTGTTTGCCCTCCCTCTCATTGTTTCTCTCTCTCCCTCTGTGGGTGTATCCTAATTCTGTTATTTCAGACCTCTGCACTGCTGGAATCGATCAGTCATTACGGACGTTTCCCTCACCTTAATTCTGCTTCAGAGTTGCTTAGCTGGAGGATTCACAAGTCTTTTATCAGACAAATACTCCCCATGGAAAATGTCTAGGTAATTGGATGCTGCATTGAAATCTCATCACCACAACACTGCAGTTTCATCAAGTTACTGATGTGGATGGACACAAATGCAGATATTGTCAGTAACTCCAGCTGAATATTATTCCTTTTTTTTATTATATTGTTTTCTTATTCATAAAGTCGTAAAACTAATCTATTGGCATCATTTCCATACTGTGATAGTGCCGCGATCGACCACTGTGAATCAGCCAGAAGTGACTAACGTTGTAATGTGAGCTTTTTTTTTTTTTCTTCTTCTTTTTTTTTCTCGTACAAAATGGCTTGAACACTAAATTGTTCTTCCACATTATGAGGCTTCATCACAATCTGGGATTATGAACTAATGCATTTATAAGTGAAAACAAATTGATAAGTGCAGATGCAAGTCATGCACAGTTAGCGAGTAATTAGTCACTGACGTCAATTTGGATGATTTGTGTTTCCTCGGTTGCCCCCCTCCAATGCATCTCTTCCTCGTTCCATAAGTGGGAGGGGAATGAGGAGACGATGAAGGGAACTGGGATGTGTACCCTGTGTTTTTCCTTCCCTTTCATCATTCAGCCTTTTCTGTCCCTTTCCCTATTTTTGTCTCGGTTCCCGTCTGCTTCGCCGTTTTGTCTGTTTTGGATGGGCGATGCTGATATTCCTCTTGCTGGTTTCACCGCATCACTACACAAGCATGCTGAGCCTCTCTTTCGCCAGTCTTCTCCTGAAGTGTGCACTTCTACACTCCGAAGCCCTTTGATGTAAATGGAAAAAGGGCTGGTTGAAAGAAATCTGGTGGAAAGTCTCGCGGCTTGTGTTTACACCGAGCCAGATGGCTCTAAACAAGCTGTGGGAGAAGACACAAATACACTTTTTGTCAGAAGGGCTTCATTTAAAGTTCTGTTTTGGCTGGTCCCCGTTGCTGCTCGTCACCAGAGGTGGTAAAATGCACCCGTATGGGACCGTGTGTGAAGTGAACATACTGTGTCCTTCTGTTTGTGTGTCTAGACAAATGAATGAGCGTGTTGTTGTTATTGTTATGCCACTTGCCTTTTGCCCCAGGCATAATGAATCCTATAACAGATTAAAGGTGTGCTGCATATTCAAGCAGCGCTTTTAAAGCTGCGGTCTTTGTGTCTATGTGGCCTTTCCTTTTTACACAATGCATGTCCAAAAGCACAACTTTTCACGAGCTTCGTGAGAACATCAAGCCTGTGTTCCAGTTCTATATGTTTCAATGTTTTTTTTTTTTTTTCTAATGTTTTATTTAGTTTAAGAAGCATGAGAGTTGTTTTCAACCCATGAAGGAATACTTAATCAAATCATCCAAATTTGGAGATGCATAGTTTTCACTGGACAGCGGCTTGTCACTGAGAGATTAAAAAAAAACATCTTATTCAAATCTCCCAGCACCGTCTCAGACTAGGAAACCATGTCAAAAGTTTTGCTATAGCAAGCGTTATGGCTCAGACAGTGAAGTCTCAGTCTTTTGTTTTGAAGAGCTAACGCAACTGTAGATTTCTCTCCCCTCGGTTTAAAATTGGTTCAAGTTGACAACTGCTGAGTCTGTATATATGGATGTATTGCTGGGAAATGGGATGGGTGGAGAAACACATGGCGGGGAGGGATCACACAATGGAGAACCTCTCCATGTTTGTATTGGGTGTTTGGGTGGTTGCCTCTATCTGTATTTAGTATTTGCTTGACGGCCAGACGACTTACCTTCAAGTTTTTATGTCCTCGTGGCCTAACTGTAAAACCAATGCTGGAGGTGCGTGCGTGCATTTTATGTTATGTCCCATTGGCTTTGGGAAAGTGGTCACTATGGGAACGGACTCTCACTCCAGGTGGCTTGTAGTGGAATGTGGTCCCTCTGGGCACTGTGTGTGTGTGTGTGTGTGTGTGTGTGTGTGTGTGTGTGTGTGTGTGTGTGTGTGTGTGTGTGTGTGTGTGTGTGTGTGTGTGTGTGTGTGTGGCATACCTGTCCTTTTCTTTTTCCAGTATTTTCCACTCAAATGTACTTTGAAAGAAACAAAAGGACAGAGGGGATTGGTTTGGTTCATTTGGCACAGGGTAGTTAAGTAAGTGTGTGTGCGTGCGTGTGCGTGTGCGTGCGCATGCATGTGTCTCTCTCACACGCACACACACACAGAGAGAGAGTTGATTGTTGTTGTATGCCCTGCCCAGCACTCACTTATAAACTCAATGCCCTCACACAGTAGGGCATGAGGAGGGAGGAAGAAATGGAGTGGAAATGAAAAGATAGAATGAAGGAAGGTAAATAAAGGGGGAGAGAGAGAGAGAGAGAGAGAGAGAGAGAGACAGGAAAAAAAAGAGGAGGAGAGTGAGATCAGACGCTGCGTGTCTGGACGTGTCTGCTGCCATGCATTCCGGGCGAGGCCACTTCCTCCCTGCGATGACCCCAGCCACCCCTGCGCTGCTGACTTGGTCTGGTCTGCCAGCTCCTGAGACGGCTCTATGTGCCGTCGGGACCGGCCCAGTCGGGGCACTGCAGGGTTTGGAGGGCGGTAGAGGAGAGTGGGCAAAACACAGGAGAAAACTGTGTCTGTCTTCATATGCAAGACTGTGTGAAAGTGGATGGGTGTGTGTGAAAGTGGATGTGTGTGTGTGTGGGTGTGTGTGTGAGTGTGAACAGCAGCTGTGTAGAGTACGGAGCTTGCAGAATTTTCCAGAGAGAGAGAGAGAGAGGGAAAGAAAGAAAGAAAGAACTTTTCCAGGGGATGAAATTCTTGGCTTTCTTGAAGCTCAGGGTACAGCTGGAGCACTTCGCCCTCCCTCCGCCCTCATTCCCTCCTCCTTTCTCCCTCTTTCCAACCTCCTTCACTTCCTCCCTTGCTTCCCCGTCTCTCCTCCTCTCTGTGTGTCTGAGTCTTAATTCAGTCTTAGTTTCATAATTTTAAAATCACTTTTTTAGTGATTATGCAAATCACAAAAAAAGTGATTTTAAAATTGGTTTTTTTTTTTCAAGGTCCCTTTTTTAAAAATGTAAATTGTGTTGGTTGAATCTTTAAAGATCACATGGTGCTGTTGTAGCTGCAAGTGTTGATGGGAATACATGTCTTAAGGCCTCCTGCACAGCTGCATAGAATACACATGTGATTGCTACATCATGTGTGTTTTAGATTTTCACAGGGAAGCCCCTCTCTTATTCTTTTTGCTCTGATCTGATTGGTTGGGGGGAGGGGAAGCATGTGTCAGTCAATGGGAGGGCCTGACCACGGAGGTCAAGGAATAATCAGAGGGATTGGCAGAGAAACCCGTTTGATATAAAGAGAACTTAGTTTGGCTTAAATTCCTACCCGTGTTTTGTCCCGCACAATCTCCACCATGTCTGCCCTTCCCTTTTTGCTTTTCTGATCACTCAGCAGCCATGGGACGCACACTCAAACACATTAACACAAAACAGTGGAATTCAGAGATGGGGAATGGGGGGAAAGTCCCCGCTGATCTAGGACTTCCAGTCCTGCCTTCTTTCTTTCCACTGACGTTCACACGGCTTCTCTTCTCCTCTCCTCTCGTTCTCCCTGCACACACTTTCTCTGCTCTTTGCCGTGGACACAAAACTCAGCGCTGTTCGGATTGTGACTCATCCACCAGAAATGCCCCACATTAACATGTGGAGAGATAGAAGTGGTGGGGGGAGGGGAGAAGAAGATGATGAAGAAGGGAGGGCGAGGAATACAGCTGGGTACAGACCCAGCAGGTTGCGCACAGAGGGGAAAGAGTTAGTAAAAATGACTGAAAGCATTTCTGTTCCCTTTTTAGTGGGTCAAGATTTGAGAAATGATTGCATGCTTAGGATTCAATGGAGTACGAGTTAGAGGAGGGAGGGGAAAGAAGGAAACGATTGTAAGACTCTCGGTCTGTTTACACACCAACAGCTGTTGCACTTCTTTTCTCTCACTTTCTCTCACTCACTCTCTCCTTCGAGACATGTCGGGCTGATTAGGGAATGGATACAATGAGTCATCCGTGTCTGGATTTTGTATACGTGCGTGTGCACGTGCAGGCCTGCACATGTATGTCAGGAATCCGTGCGTGTCCCACATGCATGAGTGCATGAACGGCAAGAGTGATAAGTGGAGTATGTCGCTCCGCGCGGAGTGTGTGTGTGTTGCATAGTTACGGATCCCAAAACAATTATATCTGCAAGCCCGAGGTGTGTGTGTGTGTGTGTGTGTGTGTGATTTTGTTGTATGTTGTCAGTGTGAACAATTTAAATGTCAGTGCGTTCCACAGTCAAGTCTGCATGAACAGCTGTGTGCGTGTCCATGTCAGCATGACATTTTAAATGTTTATGCACAAATGCCCAGGTGTTAATCTGGGCATTTGTCTGCGTTTTTCAAATGTTTGTCCTCGTGTGTTTGGGCCACGTACATCTGTGTCAAGGTGTCTGTGTGTGTGCGTGTGTGTGTGTGTGTGTGTGTGTGTTTGTACACGTTGAGATCCTGAGAACAGAGCATGGCTGGGCTCCGTGTCCCTCCAGACGTTACGTTGCTCTCCTCTGGAGCGGACCCAGCAGCAGAAGTAGGTCGGCGGACAGCGCCCGTCCTTTGGGTGGGGGAGAACCGGAGAGGGCTCTGGGCTGGGTGGAGGTATGAGCTGGCACCCAGGCTGCAAGCTGAACACTAAACAGATCTAGGCATGTGTGCTTAAGGACCGTTCACAAAGCGATCGGGACAGGATAAGATGTAGATCAACATCATATTCTTAGAAATTTAATATGAATCCTTTTGAAATACAAAACTTAAGGGCCGTGGCCATGTAGAGGAAGAAAACTTACAAAACAAATAGCGAAAAGAAAAGCCTCTTTAGAACATAGTCGGCCACTTAGGATCTTGGTGAAAGAATTCTTCAGTACTTGTATAACCTGGTTGTTGTGTGTATTACTAAGTTTTCCTCCATACAATGGGTGTATTGCTTTTGGGGGAAACTCTCCATTTGTAATTAAATCCTTCTCAAAGACTCAAAAAAGAAAGAGGAGGAGTGTTAGATTTCTAGTAACACATGTTTTCCAATGCTCTGGGGCTATTGCGTGTTAAACGCTGAAAGGACTGCTGCTGTCTTGGCCTGCTCTCCCTCGCAAAATAACACAAAACTAAACTAATAATGGAGCTAATTGGGACAAACATAGGTTTACATAGGTTACACAAAGAACCTAAAAAGTAATAAATAATGTTTCAAAGATGCCAACGTTTCTGGAACTCCTGGAGACTGGCGCAGACCCGGAGAGACTGGCAGCTTCATATCAGAGGAAAACATTTGTGACTTGGAATATAAACTCTTCACAAGTACTTAAAATATTTTTGGAAACCTATTTTGATTCATGAAGTGTTCATCCCAAAATGATGTTGCCCGACATAAAAACGTCATCTATAGTGGAAGGTTTTCTCCACTGTTGTTGCAAAAAGCTTAATACCATCTTCATTTTGATTTGGAATATGAGGCAGAGTCAGTGGGCTAGTAAAATCCAGCCCTGGTTTAACAGGCCTCATAGCTTTTAATATGCTGATGTCAGATGATAATGAAGTTGTCATGGCATTGATGGTTTCATCAGCTGGCAAAACTGAGAATGCTTTCTTTTCTACTGCGTTCTCTTCTGACGCTGTTATGCAACTTTGAGCTTGGTAAGTTGAGGCGCTCACTCATCCTGAGGAATGTGCTCACACGCACACACACACACACACACACACATATATTATGTACATACAGTAAGTAACTTTCCAGCTTATGATTTACATTCCACATCAAATCAGCGGCCCTCTCAAATTACCGACTGTCGCACAGAACAACACAGTCGGGATCAGAAGTGTTTCTTTATGCACATGTGCATAGGTGCTTGTTATGTGCACATCAGCTGTGTGTGCGTTGGTGCATTCGTGTGAGTTTATGCTTGTGCGTCACTCTTTAGAGTGTTGGTGTCGCTACTGAGGGCAGGGCAGCGCAGGAAGTCCGGACTTCCTCCTCCATCACTGAGCCTCGCCATGCCCCCGGCAAAGATGTCCGCCGGACTTGACTCACCGGAGATGGCCCAAGGGGCTCTTGTGTGTGTGTCTGTGTGTGTGTGTGTGTGTGTGTGTGTGTGTGTCTGTGTATGTAGCACCAATCTGGGATGTGTATATACAGTGCTATTTTAAAGTTGTCTACCACATTTCCTGCAATAGCAAATTCACTCTTGCCCCCTTCGATCCCTCTTTCGCTCCCTTCCACTCATTATTTTTCACTACACTTCCCATCATGCTCCACATTTCTCTCCCAGAGCTTCTAAGAGCTGTATCAGTTGTGTGTGTGTGTGTGTGTGTGTGTGTGTGTGTGTGTGTGTGTGTGTGTGTGTGTGTGGCAGTAGAGGAAGCTATTGTGGGAGTGTCTTGCTCTTGGAGCTCCGAGGACAGATAACATTACACTGCTGATGCTTACATAACTACCAGGCAATGCCACGTCACAACTGACCCAGACACACACAGGAATACAAATACCCATCTAGATTGGACAGCTGCCTCCACGGGGCGCTGATAGGGTATACAAAGATTTTGTGTGTCTGTCTTTCTCTCTCTGTGTGTGGTGAAAAAAAAAAAAAATTCTGAGTCTGTCTATTTAGTAACCCCATGTTGTTTTTCTGTCTGCATGTTTTTTTACTCCAGTTGTTTTTGTATGTAGGTCAGCTCACAAACAGGCTCCTTTAGTCTGATACCAACACCACACACACACACACACACACACACACACACACACACACACACACACACACACACACGCCTTCCCAAGAGGGTCTGCGTTTCCTTTCAATGTGGTGGCCACATGTGCAGCGCTGAAATGAGGGGAAAGGGAGTGTTTCAGCTCAAACCCCATTGCTGCTTCAGTTCGATGGAAAGATCTCATATCCATGTGTAAAAGTCTCAGCTCACAATATCTATCTTCAATATTCCACTCGGTGTCCACACCGTTGATCGATAGATGAGTGTGTGTTTATGCAGTCTGCGTAAATTAGTGCATTATTGCGGATGTAAGTGATTGTGTGTGTGAGACCAGGGCACGTTCTGTGTTTGGAGTTTGTGTGTTGTGCTTTGGAGACCCAGTCGCAGCTGTCTTTGACAGCTGCATCATGGGAAACATCTGATCAAATGTTGCATCATCTCCTCTGTCTGTGTATGTTTGTGGATGTATGTACGGTCAGCTGGACAAAATCACAAGTTCCTTTTTTTTTTTTTTTTTTTTTTCTTTTTTGAAGATTTTGTGTGTGTGTTTGCGTGAGGTAAGGTATGAAACAGGATGTTTACCAAGGACGTGTGTGTATATCTCTTATGTAAATCTTCGGCGACGGGGTTTTCCGTGTGTATGTACGTCCCACTCTCGTGAACGCCAAAAGAATTTCTTCATATTTGGCACAAACATCCACGGGGACTCGAGGCTGAACTGAAAAAAAAAAAAGAGCTTCCCTTCCTAGTGGATTTGGTGACTAATTGATTGTTTTGGTCTCAGTCGACTAAGAAAGAGTTCTTTAGTCGACTAGTAATTATTTCTTTCATGCTGAATGACTTATTTCCAAGAAACTTATGACCCCATCTCTCCGAAACACAAGATTTAAAGTCGGGTTGGTGTGTGAATCTTAGCGGAGAAACTCCGTTTTAAGGGTCTGTTGATTAAAACAGCTAATCTATTCGTCAACAAAATTGTATGAATGTTATCTCACTAAGAATTTCTTAGGTCGAGGGCAGCATTAGTCAAAGGTCACTGTGACCTCAGAAAGCAAGATTTTTTTTTTTGCCCACGACTCAAGAATTCAAATGCCCATAACGTGTGACAATTTCACACAAACGTCTAATAGAAAAGCCGATGACGTTCTTGACAGACGTGGACGGAAACTGCAACTTGACTGGTTGCCGGAGTCGTTCAACCGTGACGCGGTAATTCTAGTTTACCACACTGGAATTTGTTCTGTAACTTGCTGCTATTTTCTTTCTCTCACGACAACAGTGTTTTTCCCATTCAACACCTGTCCCTCTTCTTCCCTCCGCTCCCCCCCCCCCCGGTGTGTCGTTGTTGTTGTTGTTGTTGTTGTTGTTTTGTCTCTCTTTGTTGCAGTAATTCGTCATCATTCCTGTGGTCCTGTTGGTTGCTTTAGGCAGCGGCTCTCAAAGAAATATGCTCGCTGGTCACTGACTCCCAGATGAATGCACATCTCACCACAGACCTCACGTTTATTTCCGTGACCATCACAGTCGGAATGTTACGTCATAGATGTGTTATTCATCAACGTCAGTATGCTGTGTGATTTTTTTAAAATCACAAATTTGTGGTATATTTAAGAAATCTGCTGGATAGTTGTTGCTCTTGCACAAACCGTGCTTAAGTTAACAATAGTCATTGATTTAAATATAATGTATTCAGTGTTATTTCTTAGAGCAGGGTGTTATGGTTTAAATCAATTTAATATTCCTCTTATATCTTTATTACAAAATCACATACACTTATATAAATTCTGTTTTACAATTGAAAAAAAGTTTTTAAATGTGTAAAATAAAACCTTCAATTACAATAATTTACTTTTCAATTTGGCGAGGAGGCATACATTTAGAAAGCAGAATTTTGTTAAAGATAACACTATTTTGTCATTATGATATGATAACATTATGATTACCACCCAGCCTAAGCTCTTTTTTTTTTGAGGAATGTATACAGGCAGAGTATGAGGCAGAAAACATCAGGGTTCATGGGATATGTGGTCCTCACAGTAGTTTTTTGAAACTATACCAAGTTTTAAAAAGGAGTCTAGTGAAAATGAGTGACTCCTCATTGTTCCGGACACCCCCACGATGCCTCTTAAAGGACCAAAATACACATGCTTATGCCCTTCAGTTGCTCAGTTAATACTGTAACGTCATCCCACATGCAGGATATGACCTCATAACTGATCCCTGACCTGCCCTCCCCGGTAGTCGGAAGTGGAAGAAGGGACAGATGGAAGATGAGAGGGGGAGTGGAGTTTTTTAGCTGTGTTGTCTGGCGTTCCAGCAGGATTAGGCAGCGGAAGTCGTGACTCTGTTTGTGGTGCTTAAAGGGCAAAGCTGTAGCCTAGACCAGAGAGTGACGTTACCCCAGTGTGGATCGTGGACCACATTCACTTTTATGTGCATGTGCACACACACAGGCACAATAACAACCACTTGAGTGCACACGTTCTTCGGCTTGATTATCCTGAGCTTTTCTAAATGGCAAACAGTCGTGTGTGTGTGTGTGTGTGTGTGTGTGTGTGTGTGTGTGTGTGTGGTAGCAGGACAAAGAGTGTCTTGTATTTTGGGGAGGAGTTGGGGGGTAGTCAGGCCTGTTGGGTCCAGTCCTGGGGGCCAGGGATGGGAATATGTGTGTGTGAGCAGAGGAATGCTGCTGTTTGCTGAGTGAAGAGCATAGAGGCAGCGGAGACTGTCCAAACACACGTCTGTTTGTCAAGAGTGTGTGTGTCTGAGAGAAGGCGACTGAGACTCACCGTGAGAGTGTGTATTCGGGACGGTGTGTGAGCAGTGATGGAAAGCGGTTTTCGAGGAGCTCCATGTTTGTGTGTGGTATGTGTGTGTGTTCTCCCCATGCTATGACCTTCTACTCAATGAGGACTTTCATAGTCTCCATGGTAGGGGAGCAGACGGGACTGAAAGAGGTCTGTCTCTTCATACCTGTGACCTACTCACTACACACACACGCAAACCACTCCACACTGCAGACTTGTGGGGGTGGGGTGTGGGGGGGGGGCTGGTGAGAGGTCAGGTAGGTGGGTGAGGGATGGAACGAAAGATGGGATGATTTAAGAAGGGTGATGGAAAGATGGGAGAAAAAAAGGGGGGGGGAGAGTGACTTAGAGAAATAAGTGAAGGTGAAGTAGGAAAGGATGGAAACGACGGAAAGGATATAGTGAGTAATATTTGTATTAAAAGGAGGGAGCGAAGGATGTGAGTAATGGATGAAGGGAGGGAAAGAGGGAAGATCATGCAGGAGGAATTCCTGAAAATGGGGATGAAGGAAGAGGGGAAAGGAGAGCGAAAAGCAGGATCAAGTGAGTAAGGGCAGTAGAGTGAATGTGTAGCGAAGAATAGCTGAATAAGTGAGACGCAAGAATGGACAAGTTGAAGGAAGGAATATATGGAAGGCGACTGTGTGAAAGGGAGAGAGAAATGAGAGAAAAGCAAGGGAGGGATGAAAACGGGTTAAAGCCAAAATTATAAAACTCAAAAAGCAAATTTTCTCACTTACACAGTGAGTTTTTTATTTGTAATTTTGGTGAAATTACCCTTTAAAGTAAATCAGGTTTTAGAATATATTCAACTGGCGTGTGTGTGTGTCTGTGTGTGTGTGTGTCTGTGTGTGTGTGTCGTGATTTATTCTGAGGCCAGTCCTTCCTCCAGCTGTCCCAATGGGGTCCCAATGACTTTACCAGCCGCAGACCTCCTTCAGAGAGAGGAAAGGAAGAGAGCGATGGAGAGATTTGTTTTGGAGGGCGGGTGGTATGGATTGTGGAAAAGTCAACATCATTTTCAATCTGCTAATTCTATTAGATTTACTTGCTTCTCCTTCAGAGCTGAGATTTTTTTTTAGAGAGCGCTCATGTGCCCTCACGTGTTCTACACCCATCCATCCTACATGTTGCTACAGGCATCGTCATCGTTGGTTGGCCTCAAATAAGAGGAAGAATCTTTACATTTGGTACAGGTTTATTCTCTGGAATAAAGGCCGGGTTACACATCTGTGTCACATTTGACACGGGCCTGCCCCTCAGTGTGTGTGGCTGTGTTTGTGTCCCTGCATGGAGTGACAGTTGAGTGACAGTTGACAAATGTAAATGACAATTTACTTTAGCTGCTTGGTTAAATACATCTTCTCCCTTGCAGGTCCTGCTGAGGTTCCCATGATGTCCCCAAATGGATCAATTCCCCCGATCCACGTACCTCCAGGATACATCTCACAGGTTAGTTTGTTTGTTTGTGTCTGACCCTGAATCCAGACATGATTTGTATCAGTTCACTCGTGCATGTTAGGCATCAGTATGTTGAAACAAACCAGAAGGCTGCTCGTTTCTGGGAAAATTCCTGAAATGTAGTAAGGAATTTGTCATCAAAATTATGTATTTTACAACAAAAATAGAAAAGTGTTCTCAGTAGAGGGCAGATCTCCACCAGTTGTTTATGCGACGACTACTGCTGTAATGTTTGCTTGAATGAATACAAACCACCGTAGACATGCATGCATGCATCTATTTGTCAATCTGTCGTGCCAATCAAGAGAGGAGCGATTTTGTGATATGTGGCAGAAACAAGAGTCTAAACTGAAGCCGTTGTTGATCATGTGACTCCACTACCTGGCCGGTGAAGAGCAGGGAGAAGTCAGCAGTCAATGACAGAATTAAACAGTCAATAATATACGTTTTCAAAAGCTATGAATCACTAAAACCACAAGCGGTTCCGGAGAATACAGTCATAAATAAGCACGAAAAATATTAGTCAGATGGTTCCAGCAGTATGCAACGTTAGCCGTAGACAGACAGTGATGCACACACAAGTACACAAAAAAAAAAAAGAACACGAACAGAAAGGAGATTCTAGTCCTGGTCTTTTCCCATTCAAGTTTGACATTATGAATGGGGCAAACATTGGGTTTGCCTTATTAGTTGTTTAGAGGGGTTGAAGATCATTCTATCAACAATAATCTTCTCTCACAAGTATAGTGTTACAAATACATCTTTGGCCTGCATGTGGTGGGATTGTGTTCCTCTGCCAATGGAAGTCAGGTCATTGGCTCACCGTGTGTGTGTGTGTGTGTGTGTGTGTGTGTGTGTGTGTGTGTGTGTGTGTGTGTGTGTGTGTGTGTGTGTGTGTGTGTGTGTGTGTGTGTGTGTGTGTGTGTGTGTGTGTGTGTGTGTGTGTGTGTGTGTGTGTGTGTGTGTGTACGTACGGCCTGGGCCAAGTGTGAGCGGGAAACACTGTCGCTCCTACATAAACAAGGCCGATAGGGGAGACAGGCACTGGGGTGGGTAGTTTTTTTTGTGGAGTGAGGGTTGGACGAAGGAATGGATGGGGAAAGAGCACTGCGTGGTGGAAAGTCTTGCATTGGCAGATTGTGTGCGTTTGTGTGTCCTTAGTGATTTGTGCTCATGGCTGCATTGTGATGTGTGTGTGTGTGCACATGTGCGTCCATATTTCTTTGTTCCCTCCAGTTTGTATTATTTCGAATACATGCGTGTGTCCTTGCCAGTAAACGTTACGTAGGTTTATAGGTCGGATCCACATGTACGAATGCAGGGACTTTGCCCTTGTTTTTCCTGTAAACACCCTGTTTTTCTCCTCTGCAGCAGAGGAGGGGCAGATGGGGGGGTTGGGGGGGGGGGCTCTTCTTCTTTCTCCTCCTCCCCCTCTTCTTCTTCTTCTCCCCCTCTCTGTTTTTCTCACTCGGATTAGTTCTGTAAAACTCTTCCTCCCCTCCTGACCCCCTTTAATACTCTTTCTTCTTTCTTTCTGTCTGTTGTATTCTGGCAGTGTGTGTGTGTGTGTGTGTGTGTGTGTGTGTGTGTGTTGGGGGTTTTGGGGTAGTGTAATTTGGTGTGTGGTGTTGTTGTTAGGGACCAGCAGATGACTTCCCCTCTCTGCAGGGAGTATGTGTTTGCTTTCTGCTTGGAATGCAGGCCTGTGAAAGTGTCTGAATAGTTGGAATGTGTGTGTGTGTGTGTGTGTGTGTGTGTGTCCCCCAGTCCATGAATGTGAAAGTGAATACATGTATGGAATCTATGTTAATTTGAGGCAAGTCTTTGAAACTTGTTGTTATTGAAATCTGCAGACCATCTGATCACAACATTGCGGCACTTGTTTCACCACTTAAAGGGCCAAATCATCCTTTTAGCACAATCGCTCACTTGTTAACTAAATTAATGCGATTCATTCCTTCATCGGATACCAACCATTCAAAAGACAGAGCACCTGCTCTTACAAAAGTGATTGACGGCATCATTTTGTACAAGCCTGGGCTTTAGGGCCTTCGGAATATTTAATATACGTAGCTTTAAGAATAGATAGAAAGAATATTAGAATTTCAAATATGCTTATTTGCTTTTTCACCAACAGATGAGAAGATTGATACCTTCAGACTGTAGCTTCATATTAATAGTGGCATCAATCTTCTCATCTGAGTCAAAGCGCATTTCCCAAAATGTTGAACTTTTCCTCTATGTACAAAAAGAAAAAAAACTGTGAACTCTGCATAAATCATAGGTAGAAACTAGAGAAGGAGTCTACACCCTCTAATTGGTAATCTCTTAGCCTCCTGACGGAAATTACATTTTGAGGTCATGTACCGTCATGCAGACACAAACTGATCGCTGAGCCACTTTGAGCGAGCTCCACTCAACACCAACACACGAAGCAATCGCAGACTGTGCAGTTTACTGACCTCATATGATTTGTGGTTTTAAAAAAAAAAAGCCAAAAGTGAACTGTGAACTGTGAACTATGACTTACTGAAGCATATTTTTTTCATCCCGCTTCCACTCACCTCCCCTTGTCTCCCGCAGGTGCTAGAGGATAATACGGGGGTCCGCCGGGTGGTGGTGACACCCCAGTCTCCAGAGTGCTACCCTCCCTCCTACTCTCCGGCCCTCTCCCCCACACACCACCTGCCCCCGTACATGGCTCACCCTCACTTCATCCCCAACTCTCACTCTTTCTACCCCCCTGTCAGCCCCGGGGAGCTGCCCCCCCACCAGTACTACCAGCACCACCTTCCCCCCATGTACGGCGATCCAGGTACTGACATGCTCGCTGGACTTCACGCCACGGCCCAAAAGCAATCAGGGCATTTACGTGGAATAAAAAAGAATTCAATTATTAATCCAATTTAAAAGAAGATATACTTTGTACAGATTTATATTCTCTTCTTCCATCTCCTCTACTCCTTCAGAAATCATCCCAGTTTATGGGATGTCTAACTACATAGGCAGAGAGGAGACGTACAGTAAGCCACAGCCCAAAAAGATAAAGGAACAGAGGCAACTAGAGCGACAGAACCGGCTTAACTCCCCTCCCTCCACTCTCTACAAGGGCAGCCTGGGGCCAGCACACAACGGATACAGGTGACCGGACTGCTTCTGTGGCCCTCTGAGGTCCTCTTTGACTAGATTTGTCTCTTTTTACACGTTAATTGATTTAATTGTTTGCTCAAGACTCACTTATTGAGCAATTGGCTCTGATCAGACCATTAAGTGTTGAGAATTTAGTCCAAGACCAACTGGAGTCCAAACTGTTACCCAAACATGGATGATATATGTTGATGAATTAAATGCTGTTGTAACTCCTATTTGTGATGCAGCAACAAATCACACGCCCCATCGCTTGGGTCAGTGGGGTCAGGGGGCGGACTCTGCAGTCCGGGAGGGAAGAAGCCAGAGAGACGACTCCGCAGCAGTCCACGAAACAGTGAACCAGAGACGCACACACAAGGTAGGACACACACAAAGCATTTAGAGAGACCGGCACACACTGTTGATCAACGGCTCACAGTGGGTTTGAATGTTTTCCTCCTCAGAAAGCACACGCAGACAGATGCTGAATACAAAAGAGATAAATTGTCATAGTGCAATGTGTGTTTCTCTTTTTGATTTTTGAAATTGTACCTCAAAGCCAACCGCAAGGAGACAATCTTGAATCTCTGGTCATTCCTTTAGTTTTCCGTTGCTGCTAATCAGGCCTTTTTAATCTTCAGAATAGTGGCTACCTCAAACCACCTCTTTGTGGAAGAATAACTTTTATCCTCGCTAACCCCTCCCTCACTCTGCATTCGAGATGAAACCGATAAAACACACCTTTCGTTCCTCTCTTTCTCTCACTCCTTTTTTTTTCTCACAGAAAATCACCCAAAAATATGAATGGATGTATGCAGCCTCATTGAGAAGAAGGGAGAAGGGATCTAGGGGGTAGTGGTGGAGGGAATAGAGGTGGGGAAGGGGGTATGAGAGGTTGTCTGGGTAACTACATAGCTGAACCCGTCCCTGAGCGCTATCGTTTTACCCGCTACAATACCGGCCTTGTTGGTGAGGGCTCAGCCATGGGGGGATGGGTGGGTGGGGGGGGTGGTGGTGGTGAGAGAGAGGGAGGGAGAGAGAGGGAGAGAGAGAGAGAGAGGGGGACAGGAGAGGGAGGGGGAGTCGCATACCTGGAGAGTCCTGCTTGAGATGAAGGAAACCTTTGAGCTCCGTGATTCAGACACCACAGCTCAGCCTTATCGCACACACACTTATTGTGGTACTGTTCCTCTTTAATGGCATGTCTTTTGACACGTCAGATGAAGGTCTGAGTTATTGAAAAGAGCAGAGGATCTCATTTATACACACACACACACACACACACACACATACACAGACAGAGAGAGAGACAGGATTATCCGCAGAGGTGTTGACAGAAAAACGAAACGAGAGACATAACTTCATCTACTCCCTCATTGTATCTGTCAAACTCTTCTTTAGATTTACCCTCCCCATAAAAGTTTGCTTTAGTCTCTCACGGCATGGTGTCAGATCAGAGGGATAAAACATCTGGGTCAGATGTGGGAATGTATGCGTTTCCCAAAATCCATGAGAATGGTGTAAAATTTTAGCCTAACTCAAATGGTCCTATGTTCTTCATATCAAGAAAGGCTCAAAATTTTGGAACATGTTTATAAATATAACTGAGGTGGATGAAAACATTATGAAAAGATGTTGGTTAATTAATTAAATTAAATTAAAAACAAACTTTCTTACCTTTAGTGGTATCTTGCCATGCAGATAGTTTTATTTGCTTGTGTTTTGAAATGTCTGTCTCTAAGATTTCTGCCTCCACCTCAGTACAATAGAAGTGACTGGAAATTGTTTTGTCCTGCTCACGACTCTTTTCAGAAAAATGTCCTTATTCTTCTTCATAATCCACTGAACATTATGTCAGTTGTCATAGGGGAAACATTTATCTCAACAGAAAGTAGTTTCCTTTTAAATCGATTCACTTAGACCACAAGTTGATTTAATGAAGTAATTATCAAATTTGTAGTCAGTTGAATCAATTAATTAATCATGAGGCAAAAATACCAAACATTCTCTGTATTTATTTGTACGTAATACTTTTCCATTCCATTTTTTTTTATCATTGTAAATTGAGAGTCTGTGGATTTTGGACTTTTGGCTCAACAAAACAAGCAAACAAGTAATTGACAAATTAATTGATACTGAAAATAATTATTGGTTGCAGCCCCACTGTTCACCACATGGTCTGTATGATATCAAGGGTGATGAGGATGCAAAATCATTCTAAAATTCATTGCATTTAGGTGGAGGCAGAATAATTAGCAAAGAAAGCAAAACATATTATTCATGACTCTGTACCAATAGATGTAAGTGAGAAAATGTGTTTACTCAAACAACAACAAGCATACATGATAAAGGAGCATGTCATCGGCTGTCGGTTCTGGTCTGCCAGGGTCTCACTACTGGACTGGAGATTGGGCTAAGTCAGCTCGATGTACCACACACCAACGCACACACGCACACCCACACACACACACACACACACACATGCACAAACACCCCGTGACTGGGCTTCCTGTAAAACAATCAGAGTATGAGGGTCCAGAGGGTTGGCGGGAGGTAGGGGCGCAAACAGAGAGAGGAGAGGAATGTAGGATTCGAAGGACAGATGAGCGAGGAGGGAGATGGATAGGAAGGTTTGTAAAGAGAAAAAAAAATATCAACCAGAATTCCTACATCACAGGAAACGGAGAGATGGAAAGACGGAGAGACATAGAGTTAAAGAGCAAACATTCCGACAACGTTGCTGCTTAGCCCGGCGCATCCAAGTATGGTCCAACCCAAAATACCACACACACACACACACACACACACAGCCGCCTACGCTTTGCCCTTGATGCCCTTGCTCTCTCGGTGTGGGTGTGTGTGTGTGTGTGTGTGTGTGTGTGTGTGTGCCAGTAAGGCAGCAGGCTGACTTGGCGAATGCAGTGTCCATTCCCCAGTAAAGCCAGCTCTACAGGCCCTTTTCCTCAGAACTGAGCTGCTCGCTGAGCAGAAACAGATGTGGGCCCCGTCCCCTCTGTTCCTCCATCTTGGCTCTGCATCACCATCACCACCGCAGATCCTGTCTCTCACTCAGAGGAACTGGGATTTCAGCAGTGACAGATGGGCCAGCACCCTCAGCTCCTCCATCTTTGGTTCGACGTCGTTGCCAAGCGCTGTGAATTCAGGGGAAACCAAATGTGCACAGTGATGGCCGTGTCCACCGTATTGACTTCTTTTGAATGGGATATGAGAGGAAGGGTCATAGATATTACAGTGGTTGTGGTATTAAAACTGTTGCAACAAATCTCTTTTATGTAGAGGTACATTTTAAAATGAAGTCTTCCCTTTCTTTTTCCTGAAATGCACTCTGATTCTCTTAGGAATTCCTTTTTAAAGTTCATTTTCAGTTGCGCAATTGTCTTTGCAACAAAAATAAGAGAAAACATTTCATGAATCTTCAGTATTGACATCTAAACCAAAGAAATTTCTAAAGATGTTTCTTCATTGCCAAACATAATGAAAATGTGCCAAGAATGTTTTGAAAGGAAACCCCCGCTCGAATTGAATCTTCTGTCAATTCTTGGCACATTCTTTGCATGAGTCGGAGACACTCCGATACAATTTCTTTGTAATATTTGTTCTTCAGGCATATTCATCTTAGAACACAAGTTTCTCCTCCCAAATGCGGTCTTTTCCTTTTATTTATTTGTTTATGAACAGAACATTCAAATTGTAATGGAATAATGTGCTATTTCTAATTTTGTATTGGAAGAATGTGCTGAAACATATTCCATTGAAGTTAGAATTAAAAAACATCAGGTGACCACTAACAAGAAATTGTATGAGTGCAGATCCATAACTGTATTATGCAGACAACACCAGCACACCTCTTGTATCAGTTTCGTGGGTTTTGCTCTAGTAATGTGCAATGTTTTTGTTGTTGCATTTTTAAGTTAGTTAAGTTGCAGTGCCAATGATCTGATGGTTTCAGGACAATGTCCAGTAATGTTTTAGTGACGTCATCCTCTTTAGCTCCAATGGTCTTTGACCGAGTCATGACTCAGCCCTTATGTTAACATCAAGCTGCTCTTCCAGCTCTTCCTGGAGTTACTGTAGTAACAGGACTGGAACTCCCAGGACTGTCACACTCCCTCCCTTCGCTTACTGGACTGTTTTGATGGGAATCGCCATGGTGATAATCTCAATCCCCCTCGCCCCCGTACAAACTACAACCCCTTCCCACAAACCCAAATACGGCCATGTTTTGTAGGGCAAGATGGAGGGCGGTGGTGTGGAAGACTAGAAGAGGGAATGAAAGAAAGAGATAAGACAAGGAAATGGGAAAGAAGAGAAACGATGGACAGAAATTGGGGAATGAAAGAGTCAAAAGAAGGGGGGGGGGGTGTACAGAAAACAGAGCGAGAACAAGGGATGGCTTTACCAGCAGAGGAATGTCTTTCCCGCTGATATCATGTAACAGGACTAGTGGGATTAGAAGGGGAGGTT
This sequence comes from Ophiodon elongatus, assembly GCA_016806645.1. Classification (NCBI taxonomy): domain Eukaryota; kingdom Metazoa; phylum Chordata; class Actinopteri; order Perciformes; family Hexagrammidae; genus Ophiodon; species Ophiodon elongatus. The sequence continues at coordinate 92,825 of JACSYO010001340.1, read as the reverse complement.
GTTCTCGCCAATCACAATGAGTACACCAGACGTTACCCCATCCAGCTGAATGAACCTTGTGATACAAGTAAAACTCCCCATCAAACTACTGCCCCCGACCGCTCTGTATTAACAAGAACCAGGTTACATAATATTTTAAGTCCTCTCAACTGCTTCGGCAGGGTGAAAGTTCGATTTTTAAAGGGATTGTTTTGGATTATTTGAAGTGGGGTTGTATAAGGTGCTTAACCATAGCCTGTGTATTACCTCCAGCTACCGACACCTTACCTATTACCTGGCTGGGCCTTGTATGGTCTAAGGAGGTGCACTACTTTACACGTTCTTGGAGTTTAAGGCAGATGCTGGAAGCTACAATAGATGTATTGAAGGTTCACTTTCTACATGTTCGTCAAAGCCGGACTGAAGAACTGCAGTGAAGTCACAGTGACATTAAACAACGGGGGTTGATGGGAAAGTTGGTTGAAGAAAAAGCAAAAGCACAGGAATGAAATGGGAGACCCAACTTAATATCTTGTCATTAACTGCTTGTGTGCTGCTTAGTGATTGACTTGAGAGGAGCATGGCAAGCCTCGTTACTCTCACAAGTTCCTCAATTAACATATTACAAAAAAATGTATGCTGATGAATGTGAAAATGATGTTGCCTTTTCATTATTTCCATCCATGCACATTGATTTCTAACAATTGGCAACAAAGAAACATAAAAAAATGATTAAGATGTAGAAATTGATGCTGCTTTGCATGTGCGGGCCTCTGAGGGTCTGCGTCTCCATCCTGACTCTCTCTTTGCTGTCTGTCTGACTGTGTGTTTGTCTTCCACTCTGTCTGCCAGTCTGCAGTCACACTCTCAAGATTTTGTTTTTGGGCAGAGCAGGGTCGAATGGGGTCAGGGTTCTGAGAAACTCATCCCCCATAATCCCTCGCTGCCTGGCCAGGTTGCTACGCCGTACGCAGCACGTACACACTTGCATAAACACATGTGCATACATGCGCCCAAGTTCATGCTCTTCTTGGAAAAGTGGGGAGCGTTTTTGTGTCGCTTGGCAGTTGAGACACTCGTCTCTCTCCTCGGTGAGAGGGCTGCAGTGGACAAGGTCTCTCTGTCTCTCCGTCTGTTTACATGCACACATGAAACCCGGTTATTGAGAGGAATCAGTTTAAGGCAGGGAAATCGGAGAATGCAATTTCATGTGTTTATACTGAGACTTATTTATTTTAGTTTCAGGTTGAGTTTGACTTTGGATTTCATTATTTTGGACACAAGGGTGCACGGATAGTGAAGTTTCTTATGCATTGCTGCCGTAGAAATGCTCTCTACGGTCCTTCACATGCACACTTGTAGAAACCGTTGTACACGGCCAAAATGTGGGTTTCTCCTGCAGTAATCAAGCTGCGTATAGCAGATTCTTATCCAATTTGTATTTACACGAAGTCCAATAAATCAGTTTACTGCAGGAAGACGATAATAACCAGGGTTCTTATTTGCATCTCTTCCTCTCTGTCGTGGAGTTTGCTTTTTGAATATGAATTCAGATTTACATCCGCTGACTTTATGTGCTCTCTCACATTCTTGAGCTACTATTCAGTTTTCCTGTGCCAGTCTGTCATCCGTTTCTCCCTCTCTAATCCCCTTTATAAACGATCAGTGCACTGGCCATGAGAACCGAACCTTCACCATGACAACCACAATCTCAGGCGTGTGTGTGTGTGTGTGTGTGTGTGTGTGTCCCAGCTGTTGAACAGATGGAATGCTCACTATGCAGCAGCAGATGATAATAGTGTGGAATCCAAGGTCTGTGCCCCTCTCTACCTCAATTTTCCTTCTGCCTCATCTCAACTCCGCCCCCACTCCGTCCTCTCCTATCTGTCCTTCCTCTCATCTCTACATCTCCCTTTCCTTCGAGCTGAGTGTCTATTTCTTTGCTTTGTTCTCCCTGATTAGAGGCTTCTAAAGATGAGTGTCCTATCTCACTTTGTTCCTTTACAGTGACACACACACACACACACACACACACACACACACACACACACACACACACACACACCCCATGGCCCAGTATGTGTGTTGAGTGGGGGCTGAATGAGCGCCACATTTTTCACATTTTTTTCTCCAGGCCTTAAAGGTCTTTTTCTGTCCTAGTGCAGACAGGCTGCGTCTAAGAACCGCAGGCCGTCATGCAGGAGGAATGCAACCTCCTCACTGTAGAGTGGCTCAGTTTTACTGTAGCTCTATTTTCAAGTGATGCCACTTATTAAGTGTGTAGGTGTGTGACATTAAAAAAGAATGTTCATGTATTTGCGGAGGATTGAGGCAGCAAGGTCCGGAGGAATTGGACAGCGTAGGAGGGAATAAGACGGATAGAGAATAAAGTTCACGTACGATAGTACTTTATGTGAACGTGTACTTTCAAATAATCCAATAGAGAGATGAAGTCCCTCCCCTTTCCGGTGTCTCCCATGGGACCTTGTTTCGGATATAAACATGCTTGGTAGTCAATGGCGAGAGAAAAATAATAAGTTAAGAAAGTCGCAGATTCATTTGATAGTTTGACATTTTGTGTTAGATTAAATTTAAGTGATGAATTCATATTAGCAGGCAGTTAGTTTAGATTAGAGTAAATTAGGGGACACGGCTTGTCTTGTTGTCACTGAGGTTGCCAGGAGACCTTTGGACAGAGGCAAGTTAACTGTTTTCCCCTGTTTCCACTCTTTATGCTAAGCTAAGCTAATCAGCTGCCGGCTGCAGGTTCATATTTAGCGTACGGAGAGTGTCCTCAATCTTCTTATCTGACACGCTAATGCATCTTTCCCAAGAAGAAGACATTGATATGTGCTTCAGACGGTTTATTTTCATGAGCACCAACACCATTTCTCTTATATGATTAAAACTGATGGCCATTAGTATGAGTAAATATGTAATTAGTAGTAAATTCTCTATGTGAAATGGAAATTTACAGTGGGGAATAATATTTTTCAGAATAATGGTTCCCACTACACAGCTCTATTACATCGACAAAAAAATAGTGCGCATCTACTCTGAGCCTACTGATGATGTCACAAAAGTTTGCGTAATCCTTGCCTCACATCCTCATAAACCCTCTCCGCCCTCTCTCCTTTCATCCCTCCCTCTCTCCTCCTCTCTGTTGATCCCTGGCTCGCTCTTTGTCTCTCAATTTCCTTGCGTTTTTGCACCTAATCTCTTACCCAGACTCCTCTTGTCTGTCTGTCTGTCTGTCTGCCTGCCTGCCTGCGTGTGTCTGTCTCTGTGTGTGTAGTGTGTCCTTCAGTGTCTGTCTTTCTTCCTCTAAATCCCTGGGCCGTCTGTTTTTGCCTCGGCCTGCTGTGCCCCCTCCTCGATTCCCCATTCCTCTTCTTTTCCTGCTGTCCGTTGCGCTCCCTTGCTCCGTCTGGCTGTCCTCAGTAATCAAACACAGGCGGTTGGATGCAGACAGGATGTGAGGTCAGACGAGGGGAGGAAGTGAGGCTGCGTGGGCAGCACATAAACAGAAGAAAGAGGAGGTGAGGGACAGTGAGGACAGAGGAGTGTGTGTGCGCGCGCCTATGTGTGGAGTTACAGTGGGAAGAGATTCAGTTTCTGTTTGAGCCGTCAGCATCGGCTCTTTGTGGTTGTTCTCTATATTAAACACTTAAGCAGCTGGACTCAGCAACCACAGCAAGTCATAACACTCAGCGGTGAGGTAAAGCAGTAGTGTTTTTCAAACTTTATTACTGGTCTCCTGAATTATCACATAAATCTCTTTCTTCTGTCACAAAGTTTTCGTGTTAGCCAACTTTCTTTTCATAGTGCTGAAGTATTAGTCGGTCTCATTCAGTGCAGCATTGTTTTGTGCTGTAAGAAGCTACGTAATGCAGCCATTACATCTCGGGTTATTCAAGTTAATACTGGAACTTGGACCTTTGCTCCTGATTCGGACCTCGACATGTAGCGAGCTACACATTTTATAGAAATGCGAAATAAAAACTCAGATTTTAAAGGGACGGTCAACATTTGCTTGATCTATTAGTCTTCATCAGTGAATGGAGTTATTTTGGGCTGGAGGATAAACCACATTTATTGCATGAATGACGTTGAGAATCTCTCATTGGCCTAAATTTACTCTCATCACAGTTTCCAATAAATGAAAAAAGTTACAAAAGTCGATATCTTCACAGACGTTCACCTAACCGGTCACCAAAGACCAGTACGGAAGTCCAGAATTTCTAACTGGTTATACTGTAATTAATCCAGATAATCGTATGTGTGTGTGTGTATATATACATAGTTATATCTAAGGGATAGTGTTTCCTACTTCTCTCTTTTTATAAGATACTAAATAAAAAATGTTAGGTGAAGACATGCTCAACAGCACCAGCCTCTATCTAACAAAACAAGGAAATGGCAGAATGTGATTTTTACTGTAAATGCTAAATTAATTTCTCCGGTTTTTGATAAAGCCTTGAACTCGCAGGGGAGCTGTTCGTCAGCCATGCATATTGTTTGATCATTAACATCTGTTGTTTGCTGAACGTGGCAGCTGAAATGATGCTGGGATAGAATTTCACCTGCCCTTGCCTTAACGCTGGTACCTGCACCAGGCAGGTAGCTACAGGACTGCGGCATTAAACAAGCAGTATTTTCCTTTTGCTCCCGGCTGTGATGAATGGGTGGAATAAGCCGGGTTAGAGCTGTTCGTGCCTGGAGCTGTCTGGCTGATTGTTTCATTATTCCATAAAAGAGAAAAGTTTTTTGTCCAAATGGATGAAAGGGGACAAATGTGTGTATAAAAAGAAAAAAGAAAAGCGTGCTAATAAGCCTAGCAGTGATGCAGAGTGTGTACTTCACCTGTTGAACTTTATTCACGCTGCCAACACACACGCACACGCACACGCACACACACACACACACACACACACACACACACACACACACACACAGACAGTAGCTTAACCCCCGTCCTGCTATCACTCATTACCAATCTCCTGTAACCTGATACTGAGACACACGCGCACACACTCGCTGTCTCTCTTGCACTTGCTTTTTTATTCCGTCTAACACACACACACACACACACACACGAGGTCAAGTTAAGGTTGTGCTTCCATGACATCACTGTTGCCATGACTCATAAGTGTACCCCCAGGCACAGTGAGGCCCTCTCCCCCACAGAACCTGTCAGAGGGACTTAGGCACACACACACACACTCTCTCATTTATCACTTACTACTATACTCCCAGTATACAGTGATCTTTAAAGCACGGACTGTTTTATACACAAGTATTTTTTGTGTGAGTGGTTGTGTGTTAATGCCGATGGGATGCAGTCATATACCAGTGACACACTCATCAAACCGACTTGGTTTCATACAGGTCGTGTATTACGCACGCACGCACGCACGCACACACACACACACACACACACACACACACACACACTCTCCTGTGTGATTTACAGTGGTCAGACTCAGATGGAGAAAGCAGGCCTCTTCTGGTCGGAAAAACCTCAACTGCGGGGATCACACAGGGGGAAAGACTTCCATTACACGCACACGTGTACACACACAGGCTCACTCGCCCTTTTAACTATCCCGAGTGTCCAATAAATCACCTTTAGACGCATCATGCTACTGGACCAGACGTGTGTGTGTGCGTGTGCGTGCGTGCGTGCGTGTGTGTGTGTGTGTACAATGGAATAGTCCACCCAAAATCATGCTTATAGAGGCAAAGTGACAAAACTTCAGATTTGAGAAACGGGAAGAGTAAATCTGACATGTTTGCTTGATAAATTACTTAAATGAATAATTGATTGAATTGAATTTCTAATTGTCAAATTATCAATTGTTTCAGCACCACCGTATTAACATTTTAATCCAAAATATATTGCATAATAATAAGCCTCGTAGAAATAAATCCTTTTTCTACTCTATTACTATGTATAGTCATTACGCTTGTTCTTAGCATGTGAAAGAATTCACACGTACTCCTCTAAAACCATATAATTGTTTTTTAGCTGCACAGGAAGAAATATGGAACCAATTGCTTGGAACCAACATACTGTAGGTGACTTAGCGGCTATATCTGGTCCAGTCTGTTGTATTGCATCTGTAACAAATAATCAAATGACATCCAAATAAATAAAAGTGGATTTTTATTTTTTTTTGTAAAGGGAAAGAGAAATATCTTCATCCTGTTTTCTTTGTAGGCTAGCTCTTATAACTCACAAGATAAAGCAGCAGTCATATTATATACATACGGCACCGTATTCAGTATAGTGTCATGCAACAAGCCGTACTGCACGGCTGCAACAACACTACTGACGTCAGGCGATTATGTGGTTGATTATTCAGGTGCAGTTGATTGAAAATAATGCATGATAATGATTAGCTTAATGATTTCTTGGAACTAAAGATAATCAAGACTCTCCATGTGAAATATGAGTCATTTTTTGGTGATCCCCGTTTTATTTGCTCTAGGGCAGCAATCTAGTGACTATTACTTTTCTGTGGAGAATTTAGTGTTTTTCTTTTCCAAAGGGCTGTGTTTATGATGACTTGGTGGGAAGAAATAGGGGGTTGCCGAACAAAACAAGTGTTGCATCACACACCATTAGGCAACACACTTATTTAGAATTTAGGTCTATTTTTATTAGGTCTATTTTGGACTATTTCTGTTTTCTTTTCCACAGCTGACTAACGGGGATGATTAAGTATCTTAGCTGAATTATTGACCCCACAATTTTACCGTCTAGATGCAAACCTTGGCTGGCCTTGCACAATAATGAGCCATAGTTTTCAAGATATCACAATGACATGGCTTGTGGGAATTGAAAACGGTCTCCGTTTCAATCAACAGCCCTGTTTTCAGCAGCGCTGCCAAAATTGCTGATGTGCATCTGTTTTGAAATTTTGGACTGTAAAAATATTTTTTTTTCTTTTTTATAAAGTCAGATTCAAATTGAGAAATACATGAATTATGCACACAGACTGCAATTATGACCCACATGTGGCACCAATGTTCCCATGATCAGTGCCAGTCTCAATTTTCTCTTGAATGTCACATAAAAAGCCTCCCTGATTTTTGATGATTACTCTTTCTGTCTTTGTCTCTTTCTCCTCAGATCATGATTCAGAGGGGAAGCGTGTTCAAGACATGCTGTGTACAATTGACAAACCACAGGTTGGTATTCAAACACACACACACACTCTCACACTCACACACACACACACACACACGTGCGCGCGACACACTTATAACTACTTTCATCAATCCCCTCTTGTCTATGCAGTTATAGCATGATGGTTGATATATTTTCATCCAGTCTCTGTGATTAACGTAAATGCTTGCACTGAAAATAATAACTGTCGTATGTGTGAAGTGTGTTGTCTCCCGTTTTTAAAGTAATTCGTGGCTCAAACAACAGTGACTGTGAGGGTAACTCATCATTGAAGCTCTGCTCGGCCTGGCCACATGAGGGCAGCATCTGCTCATCCATGCCATTCACTTCTCACTCAGCTGAAAAACACTTTTTTTCCAGCTTTTGTTTTTTTTTCCTTCCCCAAGGAGAATATGAATGAATGAGCTGGAGCCATGGAGACATAGTTTGGTCGAGAGGAATTGCTCGCTCCAGGTTAAAGCAGTTTGGTCAGCAGGCTGTGCAATTGGACCATTTGATATCTGCAAGTTTATAACAGGGGTTGAAATAGACAGTAAGAATGGAGCGATGCGGTTAGTTTTGAGTTTTGAGCCCTTTGGGAGATTAGAAGTGTGCAGGAGTGACGCATTCGCTCTAATAACCTCAAATCTCCTCTTCGCTGATACAGCCACTTTATTATAGTCGATACTGAGAAGAAAAAGAAAAGACAGGAGAAGGAAGGAGCAACATTTTTAGATCTTCTTGTGTCATTGATTGCTATTTTGTGTCATAAACTACTGATATGATGTTCAGTCACTTATAAAGAAGACAGTAGTTTGGTATGGATTTATTTTGAATAGGGACAGGTGGTAAGTCTTAAAGTCCTCCCTGCAACAGCTAAAGTGCCTTGTGATGGATTCAGTCGTGTTCCATACAGATGCGGGAACAGGCGTCGCAGAGGCTTATATGAGAAAGTGCATCATTTATAAATGTTCCTCGTGTCGGGAGCTGAAAGAGAAGTAAGCCGGGAAAAGCAGTAATCTCTAAGATTAATCTGCAGATGCTCTGGTTCAAAATGAGACCAAACTTTTCCATGGATGTCACATTTTGAGTCATAATAATGGCTCAAAATGTGGCCTGCAACCGACTACCTAGGGCTTGTGTTTGGCCTGGCCAATTGCTGGAAATGCCTTTTTTTTTTTTTGCTACTGAAGCAGTTTAAGAGGAGTCAGCAGTCAATGACTGTATAAAACAATCAATAAAATAGTTTTTTCAAGAATCGTAAATCATCACAACCGCGAGAGGCCCTTGAGCATACAGTCATAAATGAGCACATAAAAAATGCGAGATTAGCCGTGGACAGACACAGATACACAGGACCGAATGCATGACCTTCCCACCAGCGGACGCCTGGTGGAAATAATACATTTAACAGTCACAATGTGACGGTTTATTTTATTTTACTTGACTACACGCTGCAATTTTAAACTATAAATTATAAAGCGGGAGTGTTAGCAAAATGTTGCCGTAAGTTTGTGTGCAAGATACACGCCCTTGTCTCTGTGGCCTAAATAAAGCTGTGTAAACGCAGTCTTTATCTTCAACATTGTAGAGCATTTCACGAAGATGTTTTTTCTTTTTTCTTTACTTTGTAACCCAAAAAAAAAAAAGTATGACAAAAGAGTGAACATTTTATTTATTTATTTATTTATTTATAATATATTTATTATATATAAATAAATAAAATCATAGTTGGCCGTCTACACTTAATCTGTGCATGTCCATAAAAGCAGCCATTGTATGAGAGATGAAAGAATAGAAGACAAGGACTTATGATTGATACATGGTAGATTCTCACTGCCTCACTTTCAGTGGCCTTAGTGTAAGAGTCTGTCATGCAGATCATTTGTAGATGACGAACAGTCTCTCAGGGTCAAAAGGAAAGTGAACCACAAACCTCTAAATGGCGTCCTTCATTCTTTATCTCCGTTTCTCAGCGTCTTCTTCTTGTCATTTCTTTTCTTCTTTTGTGTCACTTTGTCTCGGTGTCACTGTCACTGTCCGAAACCTTTATTTATGCATCCGCGGTGTGCATATGAGCAGTTAGTGTTCATCGTTGTGAATCAATTGCCATCAAAGACAAAGGTGTTCTCAGGCATGTGGACACAGTGACGTGATCTTAAAAAAAAAAAACTAATCATTATGATCAAAACTCTGAAGAAAATGACTCTTCTGTCTCCGTGTCTCTTCCTGTCTGTCGTAGACGGTCTCGGCATGGCTGTGGTTTGCAGTGCCCTGAAGGCACATTCATCACCACATTCAGTGGATGTGCTGTCTGGAATAGCAGCAGCCTGTGCTAAATCACACTAAATTGGCTCACCCACCGTGCGCTGCAACTAAAAAAAAAAAAAAAAAAAAAAAATCCCATAAACATGTAGGCACTTGCAGGCACGCAGTTGAACACGCAAACACGTAGGCTTCTTTTTCCCCGTGTTGGTTCATTTTAATGTTCTTGTGCGCTCCCGGCACAATGGATGTGCATGAGCAGGAAAGAGAAGTCGAGTCTGGTGTAACGTTTTCAATGACACACTACTTTTCACACGTACAGAGACAAATGCATACATGAAACAGTCTGACACATGCACATTTGAAATGATTGACATCCCTTGTTAGAAACACTTTACCCACATATTCATGAGGCTATTACTGCTGCCTCCAATAGAAAAGAGTACAATCGAACGGATACAATTTAATTTTTTCAATGAATGGTCCTGCGTACGTATGCCACATTACATTTTGTGCACGGGCAACTATACTTGGTTTAATTGTGTATGTAACATAGAGTATGTATTTTTTATGTGTATCTTTATAGGTGTCCAATGTGCAGGCGCGGGCCGCACGGCTGTCCTGGGCCCCCCCTGCGGGGCTGGTGAACAGGCTTAGTAACGGGATGCCTGTGTCCTGCTCCTACGAGGTCTCTCTCTCAGACAAGGGGCGAGACGGAAAGTATCGCCTCATATACAGGTAGGGGACGCGCTCCAAGCGGAAAGACATCAGGCAACAGCTCCAAATACAAGAATGCATCCAAAGTACACCGGTGTGACTTTTGTGCTTCGTTTGCGTGCGTTTCAGTGGCGAAGAGTTGGAGTACCATCTGAAAGACTTAAGGCCGATGACAGACTACCACGTACGGTAAGGACATTGCCGCCGGATGTTTTTGACATCTCCTTTTTTGGATGTGGTGTTTTATACCATTTCCATATCCATGTTTTTGTCACATTCCTATATGTTCTGTGTGATTAGCTTTGTGGATTTCTCCCGAAATGAAGACGTCTTATGTGCTTGTTCAAGGGTGTCGGCGATGTACAACTCGGTTCGAGGCTCGTGTTCAGAGGCCGGCTCGTTCACCACACACTGCGGCGCCCCCGACGTCCCGTTAAGCCCGAAGCTCTCCCACCGCACCAAGAGCACCCTCACCCTACAATGGAAGGTACTGGCACCTTGTCTCCTGCCTCAAAGACACACGGTTACACATTGATAATTGTGGTTTATCTCCTAGCTTGACTTTATCAGCACTACTATCTAAGAGAGAGACATTCTTGCATTGTTGCGCAACGCCATCAGGGCGTATCTCTCCGCCCTCTCTGACCCTTTTGTGCACAAGTCATTTTTCATCCACACACACCGTCGCTGATAAAGAGCGACATCAGTCACCCAGATAGGATATGAGGCCAATCACAAAAACACGGCAGGTATTTTGTCCGACTCAGTGTCAGATTCTTTTGTCCTCGGCTAATCTCTCCGTCTCTCTCTCTCTCTCTTGTCTCTTGTCTGCCTCGCTCCGTCCACGTCTCTGTCGTCCACAGCCCCCAGGTGACAACGGTTCCAAAATCACAAACTACCTGCTCGAATGGGATGAGGTGAGTCTGTCTCTCGCTCTCTTCGTCGCCATCATCTGTCATGCCTGCCTCATATTTTTTAATAAAAAGCACTCATACATATCACAGACGTCACTAAATGGATGTTCACCTCGTCAGGGGAAGATGTAATAAACGTATGAATTATGCCTTTCCAATCCACGTCGGCCCCTACTCTCCTTCTCCTCATCCTTTTCTTACTTTTTTTTTTTACTTTTTTTTTTTTCTTCATCTACATTATTCATTTAACAAATCTCCTTTTGAAATTATTCTTACCCCCTCTGTTCTTGTCTTTTCCATCTAAAATGCATCTGTTGTCTCCTCTGCAGGGAAAGAAGAACAGTGTTTTCAGAGAATGTTACTTTGGGAGCCAGAAACACTGTAAGCTGACAAGACTGTTCCCCGCCTGTGGCTACACATTCAGAGTGGCGGCGCACAACGACATTGGCACAAGGTACTGCTGCCTATTACTGAATACACTTGTGCTATACACGCATACACTCAAGTGAAAAATGTATTCGTGCACATGTCATCATAAATAGCACAGGAGGCATATAACTCATTCTTGTTCCTTGTTCATATACGGTAGGATGGATTTATAAATATGTGACAACTTTCCACATGAGGATCTGACAGGTCACCAACCATAGTTTTAGTAAACATGGACACTATACCTACAGTATGGGAATAAATTGTATCGTTGTCGGCCACAACGCACATTAGCATGATAGAGTGCTGGACAGACACACACACACACAAACATGCACCAGTCTACCCGTTGCTATTATTTTGCATGTGGCATGCGTCGTCTTCCTCTTCTCATTTTTTCCCTCCATTTCCTCTCTCCTCTCGTCTCCTCTTTGTCATTATGGCGGCGAGCATCTCGCCTGCAGTCGTTAGGGCGACAGGGAGGACGTGATGGGGCGAGCGAGAGCGAGGGAGGAGATATTAGCTCTCTAGCTGAACTCAAAGTGGCCTTAATGTATCCTTCAGCTTGAGTTCCCCTTTGAAGCCACGGACAGATACTCGCACAAACAAACTGGGCACATGCTGGCTTTTGATTACTAGCTATTTTCCTTACCTGGGGGGGGAAAAAAATTCCAACCCCTGCTGCTGGTCATGCATTACAATGCTTTCCCTCCTGCACCTCTTAAATTAGCCCCCCTCCCCTCTTCCTGTCTTTTCCATCTGGATCCTGACATGTATATATCCTTTTTTTCCCCCCTGTCACGGCTGCTCTTTAACCTTTCCCCTCTTACTATCTCCACTGGGACTTCCCCACGGTCCAATTCTCACCTGCAATCCTGCACTCATTTCCCTCTTCAAAAATGCTTCTCATTCCATCTCCCTTCCCTCTTGCATCGCAGTCCCTTTTCCCTCAGAAGTATTAATCCACAAAGTTAATCATTTGCTTTAGCTGTTTAAATCAAATTTTTTTTTATATATATATATATATATATATAATGTAAATAAATGTGTTTTGTGCAGTGGCTTCAGCACAGAGGTGGTGTTTTACACCATGGGCACCCTGCCTGCTCTGCCGCTGGCACCGCGTCTGGTCAGGGCGGGGGTTTCCTGGGTGACCTTGGAGTGGGGGCGTCCTGAGGGCAGTCCGAGCGAGGAGCAGCTCAAATACACACTCGAGATCCAGGAGGACAACGGCGTGAGTACCGCACACATGTGAACAACCTTATTAAATGAAAATATTTATTAAGTTTAGGTTGCTGGCAAAGGTTGTTTTCCATCAAAATAAATTTGATTGAGCTCTGTGCTGTCAGTTATGTGAATCTCGCAAGAAGAGACATGGGGGAATTAACAATTTCCACCAGGAAGCGATGAAAAAGTGCTGGCACAATACATTGCAAAATCGTTTGGGGAAATGAAAAGCAGCTGCACAGAGCAGTAATTCCTATAATATACATGCATAGACACAGAAACACACACCGTACCGTATGCTTAGGATTGAGCACGTAAAGAAGAAGGGAATTGCACCAAATGCTCCCATACACTCCTTCACCCCCTCACAAGCATGTATGTGTATATACATATATATATATAATTAAAAAATCAGCATTTAATCAATCTAAATGCTCAAAAATGTACACTTAAACTAACACACGCTGACCGGAACACACACACACACACACACACACACACACACACACACACACACACACACACACACACACACACACACACACACACACGCGCACAGACTACTGACTGTGTATCTGTATCTGTATTCCACACAGGGAATAGACTTTCATCCAAAGTACACTGGAGAAAATTTGACCTGTACTGTACAAGGCCTGAAGAGGAGTACACAGTATAAATTCAGGGTAAGTGACGACATGATGTGTTAATGTATTTTCTATTATTGTTATTCGTTTTTCTTTCTTTTGCCAGAAAGATGAATGTGAAGAGGCAGGCTGGAAACATGGGAGAGGGGTATGACATGCAACAAAGGTCCCACGGCTGATATTGTACCTGGGACGTTGCGGTTATTTGGAAGATGCAATAACCATTAGACTCCCAGGGCGCTCCTGTGTGTTGCCTCGAAGTGTGCGTGTGGATGATCATTTGGATCGTTGCACAGAAAATGATGATAATGCTGTTGCTCTTTCTTTTTTCGACCAAAAATGCTTTCACGGAGTAGTTTGACATTTTTTGAGACTTCTCATCGGGAGCAAGAAGCCATGAGACGCTGTGATTTTCAGAGATTTTACAAGCGCTAAGGGTCGTTGTTAGTGATGTCGCGGAGCGACAGTTTATAATAATAATAATAATAATAATAAGCTCTCTAGGCATTGAGAATATTTTAGAAAAATATGTATTTTTTTATAATCAACCTGACTCGCTAGTCGTCGTCCACAGCACAGTATCAGTCATATCTGTTTCAGTGAGTACCAGCTGGAAACCATCAAAAGACGACACAGTATTAACTTGTTAATTAAAAGGCCCAGCCAAAATTAGGTTGGCCTGTCCAAAATTGAAATCCTGGTGCCGTGCCTACTTCAGAGTACAGCTGCCTATTAATCTTCATTTTTTTTTTTCTTGATCTATTTTCAGTCAGTAAGGTGACTTTCTGTGGTAAGACAACATCCATCAATCTAGGGAGTAAAACGGTATTTTACCGCCAAAAGGATTGACTACCATATAACCAATAATGAAAGAAGGCAATTCACCAGCCATTTAGCAGGAAGAGAACACTGTCCGGCTCGACTAAAAGCTGTTCTAGCAGTTCATAATGCGAGGACATTGTGAAACAAAATGTACCGACAGTAGAGCTCTGTAAGTGAGTTTTGCGTTCTCATTAAGGCGGGCACTCCTGTGTGTGTCTTGTTATCAACTGCGTATTATGGTGCAATCATCTCAAACAACACCTCACATGGACACACACACACACACACACACACACTCTCGTGTACCTGTCATCGCTCACACTGTCAGATGAGGTGGCAGGCACAAACATACATGCACACATACAAAGAGACAGCAATGTGTTCTTTCTGATGTTCACCCAGAGTGAACATCTGGGAGCAAAGCAAATAGATTTTTTTTTCCAGAGAATGGGGTAAGGCAGAGGAGCCAGGAGAAGCACAGGTGAAGTAGCAAAGAATAATGACTCCTATTAATCACACTCCATCTCTTCTTATTTTGTTTCCTCTTTTATCCTACACTTTCCTCCATTTCTCTCCCGTACCTTCCTCTGGATGCCGTCCTGCTGCCTCCCCCCTCTCCTTCCTCTCCTGCAGCTCATAGCATCAAACATGGAGGGAAAGAGCAGTCCCAGTGAAGTGTTGGTCTGCACCACCAATCCAGACAAACCAGGCCCTCCATCCACACCCTGTGTCACCGTGGCGACACCCTACGGATTTACCGTCACATGGGGTAAAGATACACACCCACACATACATGCAAGTGTGCTATACATGGCACATTCTGTAATACACACACGCAAGTGGAAATGCACAACGAGTCGCAAGCGAACATGGGATTTTAACTCTTCTTCTTGAACTTGTTTTAATAGTTTTAATCGTCATTCCTAATAATGTGTTGTAGTCTCTTGGTAGATTGCTGAGATACTAAACGTTGTTTCACACATGTGCTTTTAGTCCATTAGAATAAAGAATAAACAAGAAAGCCAAGGCGTGACAATTTTCTGAATTTGGTATTCGAATAAGATTGTAACAATAAAGTTTTTTAATATTCTGGTTTTCATTCAAGTACAGTCAGCCACTGAACCTGCACAAATACAAAGAGTAAAAGAAACCGTGAAATCCTCAAAGCGGCCGCAAAGGGTGAAGTGTACCCCCGACTACGCCGCCAAGCCAACAGCATCGCCGCGCTGCTGCGCCATTTGCAGATATTTAAATTAACGTTAATTTAAAAATGCATACATTTGTCGCAAAATTGTCCCCTTTCTATGCAAATGAGCCTCATTGCAAAGATAGTCCAGTTCACAAAGACCAGCGCTAAAAGCAACACACAGTTGGAGTGTAACTATTGACATGGTGTGCATTTGAAAACAACAACAACAGCAGACTGCGATATTAAAACCCAAATACGGTTTCTCTCTGTCGTGTTGAAATTTCGGTTTTGAGGAATGGCTCTGCACCTCGTCAGTCAGGACCTGTAGTTCTCTGCTATTGTTCTGCCTACGATGTTCTTGGTGCAAAGATGGCATTTATACGTTTCCACATGGATAATTGCAGAATCCGATTTAGTCACAAAAAAAAAAGAAGGGAAAATTACACTCTACTGCAGAACTTAATAGCTGTGTTTGCGCTGTTATTTCATGAGGAAAAAAATCTTTTGTGACTTGTACATTGAGGCGGGGCAGATAACAGTTGCAAGTGATGCGCAATTGTTTGAGCTATCAGCGGTCGCGATCCATTCTCGGTGAATTGGGCCTTCAGTGTTCAAAGGGTCATTGTTTAATAAGGTATGTTTGTTTTTTTTTCAATGGCGATCGGCTCAAAAATACTCAACTTGAAAAACCACCTAAAAGAGTATATTGCAGACTAAATGTGTTCATTCAGGTGGGATAACATTGATAAACTGCTGCCTCTGGGGTGTTCATGTATTATGTATTATGTATCTGAGGTACTGTAGTGGCCGTATAAGCCATCATGTCTGCTATCATCCATCTGTCCTGCGTTGGTGCTGCAGTCTGCCCTTCTCTCAAATGTTGTAAACATGGCACAGATTGTGCTGTATGTCTCTCGATCACCCTTCAGATTATTGATTTGACTCTAAAAGTTAGAAACGCATCACATTTTAGTGCTAAACCACTGTCTTTCTTTTGTCAAATGTAATGTGATGTATACGCCAGCTACTGCTTGACCAATTCACAGTAATATAGCTGCACTGCATTCCCTGTTTGTGTGCTGTATTATTACTTTTGCATATTTATTCAAACGGTAACACCCAAGGGTGTACCTGACTGTTCTCATGGCAGCAGTGTTGACACAATGAGTATGAGATGAGTATGAGATGAGGTTGCGGCCAAGTAGGTTGTTTCCATCAGTGCTGATTTAGCTATAATCTGACTAAACATCCCCAATAGTATACCCAATTATTTTACCATTACCATGGCAATGTCTGCAAAGTATCTTTTAAATGGTCTATATACAGAATAAAATAATAGAAAGTAGAAACATTTTCTGAGCAGCTCCCTTGCTACTGAAACATTTGGCGGCAGTTTGATAAGTGTGCTCAGAGAATTATGATTTTTGTTTGGCTGAAAAACAAAACATCTGCCACAGCCCCTGACAGTTAATGAGTTATTGTATAATATCTTCAGTTTTGAAAAATGTATGACTTAACATTTGTTTTGCTGATACTGTGCAAATTTTTTTTTTGATGGAGATTTTAAACCTTTTCCTCCATCCATAAAAGCCTTGTTGAAAATGTGAGCTGTTTTCCACGTATTATTGATGTTTAATGCATGAAGTTAAGCCACACTAAAATGATCTACTCCTCGACAGATCCTCCCCAGGACAACGGGGGCTCAGAGGCTCTCACGTACCTGCTAGAGATCTCCGAGGGAGGCTCTGAAGGTACAATGTTCATCATCCGTCTGTGCTTCTGTCTCCATTCGTCCATGCCACACATTCAGCTAATTTGAGTTCTTTTTCACCACATCTTAAAAAAACAATGCTCAAAATGTACCCTCTGTCCTCTGCCCCATGCTCGTTCTCTCCATTCATCCATTTCTCTCACTTAAGCTCCTGACAAGTATAGCATCCATAATTCCCCCTTTTGTTAGCATCAATTTAGCACAGATCTGCACTTATACCAAATGTTCTCTTGTTCCTTTAGCAAGGAGAGGAAAGAGGCATCATTTCTTGAATCTGTATTCATTCAATCGCATTAAATACAGTTAGTTGTTTATTGAAGGGCAGTGTTATCAGAGTTTCAAAGAATACAGAAAAGTAGAACATCTTGAGCTTATGTCCTTCTTGACATGGGGGACTGGAGGAGCCGGGGATTGAGCCGCCGATCTTCCCGTGACTGAATGAGCAAAAAGAAAAGTTAAAGTTCAGAAGTGCCGACGAACGTCCAAAGTTTTTATTCATCAAAAAATTCATCATGTCCTGTGTGCTGCATTTTTAAGTTAACTGTCGACACAGTATGTAAATAACTCCAGTGTATGCATGACATAATCATAACACGTTCCCCTTTTGCTGTAAAATTGCTTTCTGTGCTGTGGTATAAACAGGACCTATATTTCCATAACACGAGTGCTCCTTTAGCGCAGGAATAATACATTTCACAGTCGACAGAATCCAGCAACAGAACAATAACAGCAACAAAAATTGGTGTGCAGTTAATAATTCGATTGTCTGCAGCATACATGTGAAACAGCAGGGGATTCTGAGTATGTATGTGATCGGTTGTGTAATTCAGTTTTTTTTTTTTTGTGTGTGTGTGCAGCGAGCCAATGGGAGGTAGCGTACAGTGGTCCAGCAACAGAATGTGTGTGTGAGCGCCTGACACCCGGGACCTTCTACCGCCTACGTGTGTGTAGCATCACCACCGGAGGACATAGCCCGGTAAGACACAGACACACACACACACACACACACACACACACACGCACACATTCACACAGGCAAAAACAACTTCAGATTAGTAACCTGGTACATTTTGAATTTGCGTTAGGAGTGTGGCATCCGTGTTGCTTAGTGAGAAAATTGTGGGGAAACCTACATCCTGCACATGTTATTTATAGATAACTATAATTAACATTTCTGCCAATCATGATTCAAACCGATCTTTAACTGTGTTTCCTTCTCTTTTGTTTTGATTTCCTGTGTTTATCGCTGCTCCTGAAGTGCACCGTTAGTGTTCCGGTCCGTACATTAAGCGTCCCACCAGGGCCCTGCCCGCCGCCAAGGATTGTGGGTAAAGCCAAACACAAGGAAGTGCAGTTAGAATGGGGTGAGTGACATACACACACACTGTGTTTTAGGTTTGTTTACCAGAATGTATTTTAATTGTTTTATGTTGGGCATCTAAAATCGCCCTCTGGCAGCTTAAATGTTTCCCTGACCAACTCTAATTTAATCTCAGTCAACCATGTTTCAGCCTAATTTAGCCCATTAAATGCCTAACCTAGCCTCACATCGGATTTAACTCTTCTAATGTCAGCCCATTTATTGCAAATTAGTACTGTTATCTGTTGGCAGGCAAAAGTTTCCCAGCCTGAAGTTCTTGTTTTAACCAGTTTAATAGTGCTGGCCACAGCCCTAATCAGCTCACACTCAGGCAGCGCTGTTGCAATTACTGTCTCGAGTTGAAGGTCAGACATAACGTATCGGGGGGTTTTCCCCACTGTCTCCATCATTCATTACGTTCACCATACTGCAACCAAAGTGAAACAGCTGGTGGAGGAAAGAATCCCTGGATTGAAAAAGGCCCCTGGCGAACTGATCTGTTAACATAACATCATAATCAAAAACAAAACATAATATTGAGGAAAGTTCATGTGTAAAAGACATCAGTTGTGTCCTTCCATCGCACATGATTTTTTATTATATGATATCTGATCACAGTTTGATTGTAATTGCTCTGTCCCTGTAGAAGCCCCTGTCTCTGAAGGAGTATGCGAGGAGTGTGTGTTCAGTCTGGAGATGAGTGAGGTGGACACCAAGCCAGCAGAGGTTTACCACGGGTCGGAGCTGCAATGCACTGTGGGTAGTCTGCTGCCTGGTGCCACATACAGCTTCCAACTGCGGGCTGCCAACGAGGCTGGGGTAAGAAGTTCTCATGCACACACAGCAGGAATACGAAAGAAAAAGACGAGGTAAAAAAAACAAAATTAGGGCGCGGGTGGGAGAAGGGTAACATTCTGCTGAAAACTACTCAGATAAATCTGATATTCTCTGGGATTAAAGTGATAAATCTCAATTTTGGTCACTTGGTATTATGAGCAGAAGAGTGAAAAACATAGTTTTTCTGATTTTTTAAATTATTTTTTTCATGTGAAATTTATTACTTTTTTTTCCTCTCGTAATATTACCCTCTTTCCCCGGCTCCATAATTCTAATGTTTTTAACCTACAATAGCTCTAATTCCCTGCCGTAAACAAACCTATAGAATCCACAAAAGAAATGATGAAACGGGGAATAATGAACCTCAACAAGTCCCCTTTTCAAAATGTATAAAAGTCAT
This sequence comes from Ophiodon elongatus, assembly GCA_016806645.1. Lineage (NCBI taxonomy): Eukaryota > Metazoa > Chordata > Actinopteri > Perciformes > Hexagrammidae > Ophiodon > Ophiodon elongatus. The sequence continues at coordinate 73,100 of JACSYO010001340.1, read as the reverse complement.
TCTCATTTTCCACATTCCAGGCATGACATTTTGTGTTTAACGGCTCTTATGGCAATGAAATCTACTCAGCACATCGAGTACATGAACTGTGGAACCTCTGAATATGATTCAAATATTTTTAAAAACTCACTTTATTCAACATAAATGTTTTTACTACAGCCACACTCCGAGACACGTATTGACACCGATACACAGGGCCGGTATCTTTCAGGGCAGAGTGTCCCTGACAGACGAACAGCTGCTGTGTTCCACAGCTTGCATCTGCTCGGTTTGATCATCCACACACTCATCAGTGAACTAGCACTCAGACCTGCTGATTGAATGCAGGCACAAACTCAGCACACACACTGAAAAATCATTGGAACATGCAGAGGGCACCAAAATAAAAAAAAAACCAGCACTCACATGTACAAACATAAACGGGCAACCCAGTGTGAATTGTGCTGCCCCTCCCGCCTGTGAAAGGCTAAACACATGTCTCATCCTGAGTGTGTGGTGTCTCTTCCTCTCTTTTAGTTCGGAGCGTACTCTGAGCCAACAGAGGTGACGACTGCAGCGGGCCCTCCTGGCCAGTGCGGGGCGCCACTCGTCACTCTCACCAGTAACACCTGCGTAACGCTCAACTGGGAGGTGAGACAAACACACACTTTGTATTTACCAAATGAAAGAACCAGTTTAATGAGCAAAGAAAGCATAAGACAGACTCTGCTAGTCGATGTGTCCTTGGGCGAGACACTTGACCCCAAATTTCTCCCGTAACCGTGCCTACGGTGTTAGTTAGAATCCTGACGGGCAGGCGGCACCTTGCATGGTAGCCCCTGTCATCGGTGTATGATGAATGCACTCATTGTAAGTCGCTTTGGATAAAAGCGTCAGCTAAATGAAATGTAATGTAATGAGATGGAGAAGCCACATTTCCTAAAGCAGTCTGAAAAAGGCCCAACCTCCTATTTTTCTCTTACTACCGACATAAAAAACTGCTGCTTTAAATGTGTCTGCCTGGGCTGTTGTGGACAAGTAGACCCAGGAGACTGTGTTGTTTGTAGCAATCCAACTCGTCCTGGATGATGCATCCACTTTGAAAGAAAGCCTCAGGTGTTTAATTGAATAAAGCCAATCTCTAGTAATATATCCCTTATTACCCCTCGGCCTGCTTTAATGGGGCACTTTATTTATGGCAGTACTTTTTTGGGAATTCCCTGATGCTTAGCCTGCGTGTCTGTGTGTGTGTGTGTGTGTGTTGCAGAGTCCTGAGGGTTCGGGCACAGACATCTCTGAGTATCGTCTGGAGTGGGCGAGGGAAGACGAACCCATGGAGCTCATCTACTGTGGAGCTGCCACACAGTGTGAACTGTCTGACCTGACACCTGCCACAGATTTCTGCTGCAGGCTACAGGTAACACGCACAAACGTACACTCAAAACCTCCGTGTGGGTAATAATTACAATTACGGCTTGAATTTCCAAATACACTGAAAGCAATAATTGACGCGCCTCTCATTTGACAAATGTCAATTGATGCTCCTATGGCGCGTTGTAGGCATCAGATTTGAAACGCCAAGACCAGCAGTATTTCAGGAAACAGTCACTATTTAGACAACATTTTTTGTATATTGCTGGTGCGCCTTATCTTTTCAAATTGATGTAATATGAATGAAAGTTACACTAGTTGATGTGAGATTGTTCGTCACACGATCCGCTAGATGGAAGCTGTATCGCGCTGTGGGAGTTCTGTGTCTCCTGCCTCATAAACCATCTTTATCGGAGCACAGTCCCCATCCTGCAGAGAACACACAAACCGGCCATCAAGTTGCAAATTGCGTTGACATTAAGTAGTGACAGCTGACGTGACTTAAGACCGGCGCTGTTTGTCACTTTAATCAGTGAAAGTGACAGTAATAGTATTATCATTAATTAACTATTTATTTCTTGAATAAATTATGGTCCTTTGGGGGAAAATCCTTAGCTTTTTATTACTTTGAGCTCTTTCCAAACGGGTACGTTTTCAGCCATTTAAAACAAGAGGTGTACTTCCAAACAGGCACGTCAGACACTTTCAGACCTCTGGGCCTTTGTTCCCACCCCGACACACAGATTGACTGCATTCGTGCACAGGCACATAGAGATGTTTGCTTACGTGAAATAAGGAAAGCACATACATTATGCAGGACTAGAACACAGACACCTAAACAAACACATACACATGAACACGGCTGCAAGCATGTCAGAGACTCTGTCAGGACTCAGACAAATGCAAACACTTGCATGCAAATTTCAGCCAAGGCTAGAAACCAATACACCCACAGAGACAGACAGAGACCAGTGAAAGGTTGATTATAATTGGTTAAATTTATGTTCTGACTCTTAATCTGCTGCATAAATAATTGCTCTTTTTATCTGTTTATTTGACTAAGACACACGCACACACACACACACACTCTCTCCCTCTCTCTCGATGTACTTTCTGAAGCTATGAATCCATTGACAGCATGGTTTATGACTCATTTCTTTACGGGCTCATTTATAGTTCAGAGGAGAGCACAAGGTCAACCTAATGTCCTCATCTATGCGTTTGTGTGTGTGTATGTGATTTGTCTTTGTGTACTTCTGTGCACATGTGTGTTCATATGTGTAATAAAAGGACAGATGTGCCTCTTAGGAGGACTGCAAGAACAAGCCACACAAAGAGCACAGACCTGGTTGAACTCTGTGTGACTCCTCATGCGCTGCACCCGTATGAGCCAGTGCAGTTTCGTCTACCGTAGTGTTGTTTCAAATCGACATTGCTTGACATACACTTGTTTTACGAGACCACTTGAAATAGCCAGACACTTACACAAGGACAAGGTAGATAAAAAGTTCCTCACATTTCTTTGTCTTTCAAGTCTCGCAAAGAAATATTTTACACGTGAAGATGAATCATAAGAACTACAGATATGTGACTTTTCTTGTCGGGCCCTTAAAGTGTGTCAGTAGTTTACTGCCAAGATATAGTAGTAAATCACGACTTTTCTTTAAGTACATACCGTAAACTGCAAATCATGTCCTCTTCTCCTTGATGTGCACTCACATTAATGTTGCTGAGCTGTTCTTGGAAAGTGGCTTTAGTACATTTTCATGCTTAAAAAAAAAAAGAAGTGGTCTTCATGTTCTTGGAAGTGCTGTATTTATTAATTTTTTTACTATTACAATAAATCCATCGCTCCGCGCAGCCTTTTTTTCTGTTGTTTTCTTGCCTCTTACAATTATCGGCCACAGTGCACATTTTGCTTGCACATTTAAATAAATGAAGCGAACAATTTTAACATTTACTGTTCAAGTCATTTTTTATTTATTTTAGTTCAAGCTTTGAAAATCCGGCAGATGTACTTTTAAAAAGCTGGTATATTTTGTCCCTGTTTACTGCTCGCTGAGTTGGGGGCATTGAAGTAGACTATTACAACTCAAAAGCGATTGAAGGACATTTAATAGAGGCTACTTGCGGTGAATATAAATGTGTAAAATGGCACAAAATATATACTAATGTGCTTTCACAACTAATTTGAATTCAGCTCCCTCCACTGGTTTCCTTTTTGTGTTCCATTCTTGATGTCTGTTTTTACCCTCTGTTTTAATTGGTCTTGCTCTTTGTCTGTGTCACTCTTTTAACCTCTATTTGTCTCGGTTTTTTGTCTCTCCACTCATCTCCTTCTTTTTGTCCCTCACTTCACGTATTTTCTGTCCTTAAATTCCTCTACTGCTTGCCTCCTCCCTTCATCACCCTCACCTGACTCTCTGGGGTTTTTGCATCCATCTCAGGCGGTGAACCAGGCAGGCGCCGGTCCTTACAGCGAGCAGGTGAGTTTCCGGACCCCGGCGACAAATCCCGACCCGGTCTCCTCCCTCACCCTCCTGGACCTCCCGACCTCCTCGGAGTCAGGTCACTCCCCGTCTACCTGCCTCCTCCTGAAGTGGGACGAGCCAAACAGCAACGGGGCGGAAATCACCTCCTACGTCATCACCCTGGACGACCAAACCATCACTGTGGAATCGGGGACAAGTCACCTCGTGGCAGGCCTGCAGCCAGACAGCGAATACAGGTACCGCTGACAGGCTGACGTGAGGCACATGCACTCCGATGTTTTATAGGATGCAGAATTTGATTTGTATTGATGACGGTCAGCAAATCATGGGTCGACATTTTGACTTACAGGCGCTACAAATAAAACCCAAATATATACGACCACAGAAATGAATTTGTGTGCAGATGTCCAATACTAAATAATAAACCTGCATTAACAGATCAACTGCAGGCGGTCTCCCTCTTATCTTACTTACAGTACAAACATACATGGAGGGGGCGGGGAGGGTCTAAGGTAGGGTGACGTGTGAAGAGGCACAGAAATCACACACCATTGTTTTCATTCTGGGGTTGTTTTTGTCCCGATGTCACTCTACTCAGTTACATAACGGCTGCGCTCATCAGACTGCCTGTAGGAGTTTTTGTGTGTGGCAATGACGGTAATTCTGGTTGTTGTTTACAACAGTGCGGGGTACTTAAATAATATTATTCGTATTTCATTTTGCTTGTATAGATAGCTCTGGGAAGGACTGCATCAAATGTTGTTTACTCTGTTAGAGTGTGGCTGTGTGTGCTTCAGAGCAGTAATATTTATACCTGTTTTTCCTCTTCGGTCTCTAATAGGGACAACTGTCCCTAATAACAATAGTTGTACTTTCAAGAGAAAAATTGTCATTTTGATATAGTCTTCTATGTCATAATAGTATACCTATACCACTTAGAAAATGACTTAGTTTTACATTTCATGTTTTCACTGAACACTTCATAACCTTTAGGTCTCCAACAATTGTGCAGAATATTTGTAGTTTAAAAAAAACATAACTGGTAGCAGATTTTCTTTTTTTTCAGTAATGGCTTTTTTTTCTTCTTTTTTTCTACAAAGTTTCACAGCCATCCTTAAGCATCTTCGCTCAACGCCGTCAGAGTCCATTACTAATGTTGAAGCTAGAGACACTCTCTAAGAAGATAATTGCCACACAGTCAAACATCACGGAATACAGATTTTCACAAAAGTTGAAAGTGCACTCTTAAACAGACATGTTAACCACAAAATGTCAATTTCTAACAAGTATTTAAAGGAGACAGTGCACCGCTCGCTTTTCATTAAAATAAATGTATTCGCAGGAAGGCGCTTTCAAAATGGACCTTGTATTTACATTTGGCTAGCTGTCATTAACTAGAGCGTACGATGAGTGACTAGTTAGGGGGTTGAGTGTTTTTGCTGAGCATGAGACATGTTTACGTCAAGCCTAATGGTTGTAGTGTGACCGCCGACGTACCACCTTTTGTTCATAGTTTCCCTCAGTTTCCATCTTTTCACGATGAAACAAAAAAATGCATCTATTCTGAACTATGATAATTAAATCCGTACATGACTAAATGTAATCCCTCATCATCAAAAGCTAAGATCCTTCAGCTGTCGTTCTCTTCCTTCTCTATCCCTCACCGTCTCTTAAATAAATGCTTAATTTCCCAGCGGACAGATGGAAAGCTGCCCTTTCTCACCGGCTCTCACTCAGCTACATGAATTACAATGAAAGGTTACAGTTACAGAGAATCTGCAATTAAATGTCAGACGGGAGATGCTCTCTAGCCGAGGGCCTCTGATATGGATGCTAATCAGCTGGTCAGACATTGGCAGAAAAAGGGTGTGGAAGGGAGGGGGATTCCTAGAAGAAAGGCAGCAGGGGGGGGTTTGAAAAAACAAAAATCCATTTCTGGAGGTGCATTTTAATTAGTAGTAGATCTGTATGTCCTTGTCTGTAAGTGCATGTTAGTATTCCTTATGATATGGGTATACAGTACAAAAAACATACACACTCAGAATTTTCACTGTAGACTTTCTCTAGATTGGCTTTTTTGGGGAACATAGATCAAGTTGGACAAAAATAAAAAATAGCTTTCTGTTGCTTGGAAAATAGAAAGTTACTTTCAAACAGTAAATCTTGTAAAACCCTCTACAGCAGTGATTGCTTTTTTCACGCACACGACTGTCCTCTGGCTGAAGGAAAAAGTGGGCCAACAAGTCCACACATATTTAAGTCTCATCCTGGAGAGTACAAAGAATTGTAATGGGGGAATGGTAGTGGGCGAGGAGATCACAGACGCATGTAAAACGTCAACTTCATCTCAGGGATTTTTTTCCGAGGTAACATTCTATAACGAACAATTCTCAATCTGTTTTGCAGTGTGCATATCCAGGCGGTGAATGACATCGGCTCCAGTCCCCTGAGTCCACCCCTGCTGGCAAGTACACGCCCCCTCCCTCCAGCCCCGCCCCCTCTCGAATGCTCAGCGGCCGGCCCTCAGAGCCTGAAGCTGAAGTGGGGGGAAAACGCCAGCAACACGCACACCCGCGCCCTGCTCGCCGATGACATGGTCTACACACTACAGATGGAGGACAAGAACCACAGGTGGAGTGCACACATATATATTATATCATTGTTCACTTTGTGGTGTGGACCCGAGAAGGGGTCCATCTTTCTATGTTCTCGACCGCGCAAAGAAAAGGAAACGCATCCAAAGCATACGAATTTACACGTACACATCATGGTGAACAATTAAAGCTTACATTTCTGCATTGAAGAAAGAACCCTAAGTTTTGTACACAGTGTAGACTCATCGTCACGCTTCCAAGTCATTCACAGCAGCTCCTGTATACCCTCAGCATTACTTTGAAAATAATGAAATGAGTGTGGCGAACTGTGAGCCACCGACATTTCTAACATTAGATCAAACTCCTCACGTCGAAAAACAAAAACCTAAATGACTCAGTTCATTTCTGCAGAATCATTTGGACAGCATTTGGACTTATTGATGTAACTCAGTACGTCACATCAATAAGTCTTGAGGTTGTAAAGAGGCACTCAACAGTGCTATGGACCGTTTGAGTGGAATTGCATCGCTAGGCTTTGGTCCATTTTTACTTCCTGTCACCTTAAGCCATCTTCAAAGTACACGGCTTTCAATGTCGGTACAGTTCATACATTGAGCTTTAGCGTTAAAGTAATAGGGCCAAGCCAGCGCCCATTTGCCCCTGATCTGGGACCGATCTGTCGGGTAGCTCCAAAAACTCTCGGCAAGTGGAAAACCAGGCTAAAGTCGTGTCGCGTGAACTACGCATTATTCCATTCACATAAACTGCAACAGGAGAAAAAACAGGGAGACACGACGAATGTTTACGTTTGGAACTGTGAGGCCAAAGATAAGTGTGCTATTTCATATATAGAGTCTCAGCTACGAGCGGGGATTGAAACTGATTGTGGGGAAGTGCTCTCTAAACCTCACAGACCACATTACTCAGACTCTTCAACCCACAGCTGGTCAATACAGCAAATAGGGACCCAGAAGGTCAATAATACTACACACAACACAAGATGGACCGAACATGAGCAGCTTGAGAGAAGATGATGGAGCTTGTGTGCATGAAGACCTAGTTGTGTGTGTGTCCGTGTGTGTGTCCGTGTCCGTGTGTGTGTGTGTGTGTGTGTCCGTGTCCGTGTCCGTGTGTGTGTCCGTGTGTGTGTGTGTGTGTCCGTGTGTGTGTGTCCGTGTCCGTGTCTGCAGTAACCAGATGTACCAACGATTAGTCACGTTGAGGGCATCTGGAGCCAGCTGGGACGCAGCCTCCAACAATCAAGCCATTATTTAAGTGACTCATGAGACAGGTGTGTCAAAGAGAGAAACAGGGAGACCGACTGGGGAGAAGGGGCAAAACATAATTGCTGACAGGAAGTGAAACACATAATTGGAAGGAGGGCAGAGTCTTTTATACATTCAGGCAGAAATAACAAAGAGGATTTGGATATAATAAGAAAGGGATGGATAAAGAAGAAAGGTAACGGACCAAACTCAAAAGCAGTTAAGAGCCATTTTTATCCACCAGCCAGCCCATCTGCCCACCTGTCAGATTATCTCCCTCCCTCCGTCGAGCCCGCTACCATTCTGGCTGGCCAGCTATCAGTGTTTGAATTAGGGCTTGGCTGGCATCAAGTTGGCACCCAGGTACCTTGGCACCCCTGGAATGGTAACCTTTCTGACACACACACATACAAACACGCAAACACAGAGGGATGCCATGTACATGGGCACAAACACACTCCCTGCCAAATGATAACAGCTTACTCAGTTTAGAGAGTTTTATTTACCATTTTCTAATTGGCACAGGGATTCATGTAGCAGTCTGCTAGTCGGAGTGGGTTTCTGTTTCTGTGGCAGCACGTGCACACACTTGTGTACGTGCGTATGTCTGCATGCACCATATCGGGATCAGATGGTATTTTAAGGGAAACATCCCGGCATTTGCTGTAAATTGAAGAAAAACATATTTTTTCCCTGTTCTTTCTACTGATTGTATACTTTTTATATTACCTTTTATATTTGATAAGCCCAATGCTTCACATACACAGGTTAAAACAGGAAATTATATATTACAGTTATCCACAGTCGGTCCAGTTTTCATAATACCACTCCCTTTCTTTATGCTCATCATGGAAACGACAGCACGTTGTCCATCCTGTTTATGAATTCCTTACGTGCTCAAAGTATTTTCAAAACAATAATACATTCATGTCAAATTTCCTTCTGGATATTAAATTGTTTTCTGTGTTCTATGTAAAATATATGACACTGAAAACCATATGAATGTAATGATAAAATCCACTCAGACCAAGTTTGTTTGTGTTCCATGTAATCTTTTTGTTTTGTCCAAGAATAGCTTTAAATTTATTATTGATCTGGCAAGTTTTACTTAAAACGGTAGAGGTTAAAGTAAATTTACACTTTGTTCTCCCAGTACATCAATTTAAATTTTCATGAGGTTGAAAATAGTTCAGGAATTAAATTAAGGACATTTATTTTATTTTTTTTAAATGTATTTATTTATTTATTCATATTTTTTTCAGTACATTATCAGTATTGCCAGATTGCACACTCTAATATACATTAAGATTAGGTTGAAGGTTTCATAGAAGCATCCCAGGTTGAGGGTAACTGCTATCTAAGGCTGTATTTCTAAAAGCTAATGCATTTTATGATATTGACTATAATTATTTGTCATGGTCAAAAGTCAAAATACAATTTTTATATAACATTTAAAACAACCACAGTTATCCAAGGTGCTGAATAGCGTCAAAATACCCCCCAAAAAATAAGAACAAAAGAAAACCATAAACGTAATAAGAATAAAAGACTTGTAGCACAATGGAGGATGAAGTCAATGTGACACGCTCAACTCAATTTGAATGCCAACCCTGAAGAGGAAGGTCTTTAGCGGACTTAAAGGTTTCCAGGGTCTGAGCAGCTCTTATATGAAGAGTAGGTACGCTCATTCAGAGATGAAGGGCCACCGTAAAGGCTCGGCCGCCTCTTTTTTTTTTCCCTGTATCTCGGATCATCAAAGAGAATCTGGTTGGGCGACCTCATTGTAAAAGCATCAATTGTATATATTCAAGGAAAGCAATGGACCTTGAGGAACACGTAGCATTTGTTTTTGCCTAAACAGCCCAAAAACACACAACTCACAAAACTTTGTCACTCTCTCCTCTTCATCGGCTCGAGGAAAATGTCAGATAATTGTATAATTGACTGAATTATCCATAATGACCATGTGTGATTCCTGACATATTCAACTTAATTGCCTTTGCTTAGGATTCATCACTTGCAGCTCCTGGTTGTGGCGGGGCGTGTGTGCGTGTGCGTGTGTGCGTGTGCGTGTGCGTGTGTGTGTGTGTGTGTGCGTGTGCATGTGATCAACAGATGAATGGATTGAGCTGCTTTACAGGGCTAGCCTTTCCACCCCTTTGCTTTCTCGTCCCACTCTAATAGGACGAATTAGCAGGAAGTTTTTATCATTGATGAAATTGCCATGGGAACCAGATGCTTCATCGCTAATCATAATGTATCATGGGAGATTGCAAGGTCATTTTGAAAAAAAGGCAAAGGATCAAATCTTTAAATTGCTTCGTAAACAAACATATTGAATAGCCAGCTGCAATTTCTGCAAATATAATTTCACATTCGGCCTTTTAATTCCCTCAGTGTCATTTTTTTAACCAAATGGCATTACGGTCTACTTATATTTTTGACATTGGCTGCGCCCCGACTCTGTCTCTTGCTGTATCTCGTTGTCTCTGGACGATCTCGTCCATATTTATTCATCTCAATTTATTGCCAGAAAGGTGACTTCACCTCTGGAGGATCTCTGGAGAAATGTGCGCCCCCTTTCCTGCATTTCATCCCTCCCACCTCGTCTTTCACCCACTTTGTTTTTCTCCCGTCCACCCTGCCACGTCTTTGTGGGTGTGAGATGATAATCAAAGCCGCTTTCTCAGGTTCTCTTTATTGAATCCCATTCTCGCTCTCCGTCCCTTCTCCTCCCTCATTTGTCCACTCTTATCTCCCTGTATGCAGACTTGTTGCTTGTGTTCTGTCCTCCCTCGCTCATGGCTTTTATTATAATGGTTTTCCCTCATTTTTTCCACTCTCCGTGGTTGCCCTTTTTAAAAGCTTTACGCTTTAAAGTTTGTTATATTTCAAAATACCTTCCGGCCCGGGGTTTTGGGAATGTAAGGGCGCCATGGCAACCCAGGCAGCGTAGTGCAAAGAAGGCTTAAACCTTCTGACATCATATTTGAATGCAGGCACAGGCACTATGGGGAAGAGCTCCGGTTCAAATGCTGTCATTCATAAGAATGAGCCATCCATACGTCTATTGCAATGTCTCACCCATTTGTTCACTTATTCGTCCATCTTCGTCATCTGTCCATCCCTTCCTCCTTGTATCCGGTCAATTCTTTCTTTATTTACACCCATCTGTTTTTCCTCGCTGCCAGCCAGCAAGCAGCTTGGCCTCAGTTTTGGAAAACAAGCCGTTTTTTCCTTCTCTCTATCTAATGCTGACCTTATCGATAAGTAGCCATGCATGATATATCCATGTAAGGCAGTGCTTAAAAAGGTTTACCGCTTTGAAACTGATAGCAATTTTATACTTTAATCCTGTGCAAATGTGATTATGATCTAACCATGAAGGACACCTACACGCATTTATCTTCATCATAATGTGGTACTTCTGTTACGACTGAATGTTAAGTTGATATAGTTATTGGTTCACTTCCCATGTATAGCTAAAAGCTTATTTAAGTGTAAAAAAAAAAAAAAAAAGATTTTTGTTTTTTTTATATTTTTTTTATATCTGCAAGAAAAGAAAACGTGTATATACAGGAACGCTTTCAAGGTTCCACCTGCTTTTAAAAACAAAGGCGTTTGATAATGTCCTGCCAAAATGAATGTGACGAATGATGAAATGGTGAAGGACAATCAAAGTAGGGTTTTAAGATGTCTGCATCTGAAACAAAACAAGCATCACAGTTCCAGCACAATACGCAAATTTGACAGGCAAATTAAATGGATCCAATTGTATTTTATGAGATCAGTACAATATTGTCATTCCTGTGATTTACAAGTACGGAGAAAAGGGATGGCGATATACTTTGTCGGCTTCCAGCCTCTCTGTCCGCCTCGTCTCCTGGCTGTGGTTGATCAGTCGGCTCTTTGGCTCAGGACGCAGTTCATCTCATTAACTGTGGCCTGGTGATTTTGCGTGTTTATTGTCTTTGCTCTGCTGAGTGCTAATTGTTTTGATGATGGAAACTTGTGATGCTGGAAAAGTTGACATATTTACTGTTTTTATCTAAGAAGTGTGTCATTTATAGCCATGTGTTAGTTCGAGTCTACAGAGGGAGGACAAGGAGACACTCGGATACACGTAGTCTTAATTGTGTCCGCGCTGGGTTTCTGCGGGTGTAAAGACAGTGAGGCAAAGGATTAACAACAACATCATATATCAGCCAGAGAGACGCATCACTTCTCGCTAGTGAAGTTGCATAAAGAGCTCATCTGGAGTTATAGCCCACTACTAAACCGTGACCTCTCTCATATCTTCTTTCCCTCTCACTTCTCTTTCCTCCTCCAGCAGATCCTCCATCATCATCATCTCCGCTTTGTAATTACCAGTCGCCTCACTTTTCATTCTCCTTTTATTTCTTCTCTCCTTCACATCCTCTTCTGACTCTCTCCCTCCATCACTGCCTCCTCTTTTCACTTGCCCTGTCACCTTTGTCTCTCTCTCTGTCTCTCTCTCTCTCTCTCTCTCTCTCTCTCTCTCTCCCATAACCCTTTGTGGCACAGACTTTTACCTTACTGTGCTGAAAAGCTGATAGCAGAGATAAATAACCACCTTTTCAGCTCAAATCCCCATTTCTCTCCGACTCCCTGATTCACTCACTTATCATCTCTCTTTCAGTCCATCAATCTGTCCATCTAGCCAGCCAGAAAGCTTTTTTTGTGCTCGTTTTCATTAGATTTGTGACTTTGGCCTGTCAGTATTCGTCCCGTGTGTTTATAAATCACGGCTATCTTTGTTGCGATGCATTCTCCTCTCTTCCCACCAGCATCCTTGTTTCTTTTCAAGGTCTCAACTAAGCAACAACAAAAGAAGTAACAACAAAACTGTGATATATATATATATATATATATATATAGTATATATATATATATATATATATATATATATATATATATATATATATATATATAATGATAATGGTTCGGCCAGCAATGTAATGCACCCAGAACTGTTAATAAGCACAGTTAACTGGTAATGCCTGCTGTGATGAGTCGTTGAAAATGCATCAATCCGATCCTGAACGTGGTCTGAATCAGTATCCAAAACAAGTTTGGTGATGAGTGCAATCCAATTATCAATGCATCATCTCTTACTGCTCTTGTTATAGTTGTTACCTGGGTTTCTCTATCATCACATCTCTCCCTTCCTCTAATCTATTCATAGTATCATCACTCCTTCCTCTCACCTTTACCTCCCTCCTCACCTTCTCCTTTATCTTTGTCTCCCCTTTCCATCATGTCCGGGTTTGTCTCCCCTTTCTTCTCTCCTTCACCCCTTGCTCCCGTTTACAGATTCCTCCTTTAGATTTGTGATTCATTGTATCTTTCTTACTCTTTATTATTCTGTGTGTCCAGGTTTGTGACGATCTACCGCGGTCCCAGCCACACCTACAAGGTCCAGCGGTTGACTGAGTCGAGCAGCTACATCTTCAGAATACAGGCCGTCAGCGATGCAGGGGAGGGTCCTTTCTCTGACACACACACCTTCTGCACCACCAAGTCTGTACCACCTGCCCTCAAAGGTAAACTGACCCAGGCAAAGTGTGTGTGTTTGTCCCATGGTTTGTGTGCGTTTTGTTGCTACATGGATGATGCCACTGCAGCACTCCAGGATTTGGTTGCACCAGCTATTTGTAAATCCATCTCTAAGTTTGTGTATGAAAGTCCTTTATTTGCTCTTACTCACTAGTTTCAAACTGTAAAATTAGACTCCAGAAATGTCTTAGCGAGGTAAGACTTTTTAGCACTTTGTGAATTGATTGCTAGGAACCAATCAAAATAATGCACTTTATCAACAGGAAGTCACAGCAGCATCACAAGCTGTTGCATAACTTCCAAAAATTACAGTTTTAGGGGGGGGGAATACAATAAATTAGGCTGAACTGCTAATCTTTTGTAAATGTAGGTATTATTTTGTTTGCTTATAAGAGCATACATGGACAAATGTGTGTTTTTCAGAGTTAGTAGTCATGCAGTTCTAAGGGTTATGCTAACCTATTTTATGTTATTTGGTCCTTTAGTGTGGCGTTTTTAGCACAACGTTTAGGACCTGCGGGTATGTTGTGTTTATTTTTTTTTTAAATTTAACTTACAAGCTTTCCAAGTGTCAGGTCAAATAACGTCGACAATTAAAGGGCAAGAAACGGCAATCCATTGGTTTCTGTTTGGCTGATGACATGTTTACTGTTGCCTTGCTTGATTATTGCCTCCAGCATGTGGTCTTTGCTGTAAACAGAGGCTGTGGCTGATTATACCGGCAATAATCTCAAATGATGAGTATCCTCACAGGTTATGGAAACGGAAAGTATTATGGGTTTGACTGTGATGCTGTGAATGTGCAGCACAGCATTGACATATCCATTAACAGGCAAATAACAGCCTCAGGGGTCCAAACAGCTTCTCCAAAACTGTTAGCATGGTGCTTGTGCTCTGTCTTAACGCTTCTCTGAAAATCACCTTGTATTCAGAACAAAAGCAGGATGAATTGAGACAACTCAATGCACTTGATTATTGTTGTTTCTGGTGTAAAATGACATCATCACGCGAGGATATTATTGCTTTGCCAAACTATTGAATTATTGCACATGAATAATTTATTCTCTTTTGTCGCCTTTCTGTGCGCTTTACATCAGCCCATTGCTCCTAAATACTTGGGTTGGTTTAAATACAAAGGTACATTTTCATATCTGTACTGTGCGTGGCAATGAAAAATAAAGTATTTTAAGTTTAAATAGCTGGTTAGAAATTACTAAAGCAAGTTTGAATAATTGGTTTACATGGTGTTACTTTTCCAACTATGGAATCCTGTCGCGTGTTTGAAATAATGTTCTGGTGGCATTTATTCCAACAGCTCCCAGAGTGCACCAGCTGGAGGGGAACATGTGTGAGATCACATGGGAGACTATCGCACCAATGAGAGGAGATCCTGTGAGCTACGTGCTCCAGGTGCTGGTGGGACGCGAGTCAGAATACAAACAGGTTTGTCTCACACACACACACACACACACACACACACACACACACACCTCGGGTCATTTGAGGATAGTGTTGAGAGCTCCTGTGTCTCTGTAGCCCAGAGTACACGCTTCAATAATTTGGTTCATTGTTGAAGTTGTGGAAGTGTGTACGACTGTCGCGAGTATATTTTCTAATCCCCCCCGAGGAGCAGAAAAATTAATTTTGCTTTGATTGGGAAGGCATTACAGAGCACTCGGGCGCTCACACACTGAGACACAAATTTGCACATTGAAGAACGAAACGCACACATACTCTGTCTTCCCTGAGAGATGGCCAGTAGTATTTATTGAATGATTTTAATGAGAATAACAACAGAAATAACAAACAAAAAAGTCGTTGGCTACACTTGGAAATATGGGATTTGGGAGAAATGAGCAGACTTGTAAACTGCAGACAAAGAGAGACATTAGTCATCAGGGACGTTTTCCTCTCCGTTATTGAATTACTGAATTGGTTGGAGGGAAGAACTGCTGATACTCACCAGCGGACAAAACCGCAGCTGTGTGTGTGTGTGTGTGTGTGTGTGTGTGTGTGTGTGTGTATACAGTATATGTGTCCATGTGTGATGTGTATTGGCTCATTTCATTACATGTACAAACGTCAGCTGCCAATACAAATCTGTGCTGCTGCTTTTCCCTCTCCGCGTGCTCGTCCCTTTCGTGTAATCTCACAACGAATGAGTACACACACACACACACACACACACACACACACACATTCTGTTTTCTTGGCAAATTTCATTCATGAATAAGACAAACGGGGACATTCGAAGGCGTTCTTTCATTTAGATTATATTATAGATTTTCCAAACAAAACAAGAAAGACCGTTTGTGACAGCACAAGGACATGGCTGTCATGTGCACATGGTGGACTGCCTCCCCACAACCATTCCAGCATAAGCCTGAGAGGGTTTGATCTATCTTTTTGAGTTTAGAGGGGTGGGGGGGGTGTAACACAATTTTCAAAACTGAAGTTGGGCGAGCGAGATACCGGTGTCTTACTCCCATCTTTTCCCCGCTGAACATTGCCACAGGAGGAGGAAAGGAGAATAACTTCATATATGTCTGAAACTATTCTCCTCTGCTGCCTAATCTTTTTTTTTTTTTTTTTACTTGTTTGTATGTTCGCACATACAAAAAACAAATTCACTGCTTTTGCTCAGTATCAAATAAATTGTGTTTTATATAACTCAATATCACATATTTGCCTCAAGGGGCTTTACAATCTGTACAGCAATGAAAGAAACCCCAAGAAGAGCAGCGGAGAAGACAACCCTTTTCCAGAACTGATCTAGTCTGTGTGGAGCAGGATCAATGGCCAGCATCTACATTGTTTTTAAATTACGTGGCATCCAGTTTTTCTCAGCAGCGGTCTGATTAAATAATTCGGGAATGGTCATCCGCTTCTACAGGCACATACAGCTACGGGCCAACTTCAATGACTTTTCAGAATAGAATTATAATTTAATTATTGTGCTTGTTCGGTTACAAAATGAACAAGAAGGCGACCGGTCAAAATATTGAAATTGATACCATGTCCTTTAGCTGCCATTGCATTATAATAGTATTGCCGTTTTATGATTCTGTCTCTGGAGTTATGTACGAGAAATGAGCAAATATGGGTTAATTATCTTACCCAAGGACATTTCAACAGTACAGACTGGCTGACTTTATTTAACTAATACTCAAATCTGCAACCTTTTTCATACAGTTTTAATTTGATTGTGAAGTGGTTTTCAAGTTTTATTTGTGTAGCTTTTTTATTTCCTGAAAGTCATTTGCACCGTAGAAAATAATTAAGTTCCAATAAAATATGCAAATAAGCAAGAAGAAATCAACAGAAAGTACTTTATTTGGTACTTCCCATAACTAGCAGCAGATAAAACTCTTCGCAGCACTTGAGTAGATGAGTGGCGACAGTAACTGCTAGAATGTCATTGGAGGAGGGACACAATCATTCAGGTGTTGCAAATATTATGCATGTTCAATAAAGGGAAACATTGACACCACATTCAGGCATGAAAGTTTAGATTTTTATGAAAAAGATGAATAGCAGCGTGTATCAACTCCAATGTCTAAGAGAAGAGAGCAGCTGGTGTGTATCAATACTTATATATGGTTTTAAACATGTGGCCATGACATCCTGCCAGATATGTATGCTCATAACTTGACTTGCACCAATTTCCTTTGTAAATGGGCACCTGCTGAGAGCTTCAGCCTGCTCTCGCTGTGAAAACAAGCAATCATATGTCACTGTGACCCCAGCAGGCAAGCATGCAGGTCTCTATTCCAACGAATCACTGAACAACTAATTTCACTCCTGAACACACCTTCAGTAAAAAAAACAAGTGATTTTTTTTTCTTTTTTCTTTGAATAAATCATTAATGAGAACAAACCAACTCTATATGTTTTTACAACCTGCCTATTAAACTTTCCATCTTCCTCTCCCCCTCTCGCAGGTTTTTAAGGGAGAGGAGGGCATGTTCCAAATTTCTGGTCTCCAGGGCAACACAGACTATCGTTTCCGTGTGGGCGCCTGCCGGCGTTGCCAGGATACGTGCCAGGAACTCTGCGGACCACTGAGCCCCTCCTCCTTGTTCACGCTGCGTCGCCAGGAGACGGCATCATCGGGGGAGCCGTGCGCCGTGGAAACGGGCAAAGGCGCGGGCCTGATCTCGAGCGACGAGCGCTTCGCGGCACTTATTGTGTGTGTGTTCGCGGGCTTCTCCATCCTCATTGCCTGCTTGCTACAGTACTTCTTCATGAAGTGAGGGAATTTTAACTATAGGATAGAAAGAGAAAACGAAAATCACAGAGAAACTTTTAAAAAAAAAAAAAAAAAAATACGTCTATGAAAGAACCGAATGAAATCAAAAACAAACACTTGATGTGCTTCTAAGGCTATGTATGGTTTTTCCTTTTTTTTTTTTTTTTTAGTCAAATTATCGATTCTGGCTTTCCTCACCTTGTTCCTGTTGTCGTCTGCCTTCACGCAGTTTGGTCTCATTTCTCTCTGCGTCTCTGTTGTCTTTGTGTCATTGTCCGTCTCATCTGTTCAGGATTTCTGTCGAGGTCTTAGCTGTACCTCGGTTGGGAAAAGAAAACTGATAATCAAGCCTTAAAATAGCTTTGAGCAAAGCAGTTGCTCCTCAGACTGACTTGCATGTTTTTATCTTGTATCTTTTTAAAACATATTTGATTAGAGAACGTGTATATTTCTTGACGGTCATTGCCTTACTTTTTGTTTTTCGATGTGTAATTTTTTTCTCTTTTCTTTTTTGCTGCAGTCTTTATTCATTTCAGCCATATTCCAATGTAGGCCTACGAAGCTTTAGCCATTCATACCTTATTATTCAGTTTGCTACTACTCTACAGACTGTCAGTCAATTCATGCAATTCATATCTGCTCAGCTTTTAACATTCAATCACTCACTCATTCAGCTACCAAAGTGATGCAATCCATGTGTGGTGTAAGATGCTGCTATCCTGTGATTTTATTATATCTAAGAAAGAATGGAAAACCAGTAATCTAATATATATACACACAATATAAATATATATATATTATAACAAATATCTATGATGCTATAAAAGTGATGTAATATAAGTGATGGCAATGTAAGGTCTGAAGTACAGTGTGAAAGGGGAGGAGTTTACTCCAGGTGCTTACGAACAGCAGCTCTGAGGTCAGTTAAGTAGCTCAAAGGAGCCCTTCAACACTGGTCTCTGATCAAAATATGAACCCTTGTAGGTATTTGAATGTTGGGCATGAACTGGCTCTAGCATTTAGGAAGCCGGGCTGCAACTTAACAGGAAAGGGCTGGGCTGAGCTTTTGATTGGCCCTCGGACGGCCCTTCCGCATTCTACCATCTCAAGCACCGTTGCTCCAGCCTACTTATCTGTAGCTTTAGTAGCGTTCAACCCTTTAGAACCAGAGGTGCTCACAGCCTGCCAGCTCGCCGCGCTTCTCAGAGCTCTGTGTGTTAACCAGGAAAGCCATTAGGAGTTAGCTTGAGCTTTACCCCCCACCCCACCCCACCCCTGGAATTTAGCCAGCCGCCAGCCAGAGCAGTGCTGAAGCAGTAGTTTCTCCTTCCAGCTAGTCTGTGAATCGATACATTTGAAGACTCTTCTTCTCTTTTCTCCTCCCCTGCCCATAATGATCTGTAATTACCTTTTGCTCTGGCTGCTCCTCTCTTGCTTTCCATCCATCCATCCCATCTTTCTGCTCTCTCTCTCTCTCTCTCTCTCTCTGTCTCTCTCTCTCTCTCTCTGTCTCTCTCTCTCTCTCTCTCTCTCTCTCTCTCTCTCTCTCTCTCTCTCTCTCTCTCTCTCTCTCTCTCTCTCTCTCTCTGTCTCTCTGTCTCTCTCTCTCTGTCTCTCTCACTCTATTAAAAGGTGCTTTATTGACATGTAATCAGAGCAGTAGCAAGTCTGTGGTCTCTCCTCAGACGGACATGTTCTCTGGAGACTTGAACTAATGTTCACTAACCAAACAAGCCTTTGACAGAACACAACCCAACAGAACAGGGCATTCTAACACCCCCTGACCTCCCGCCTGACTCCCGAACCCCTTTCATCCCAACCCGAAAATCAAAGCCAAGGTACAGCCCAATACATACCCTGATGATCCAAAGAAGTCACCCTGACCTGCTTGATTAATGTGTGACGTGTCTACAATTGTCAGGTGGGGGTGCAGGGGAAGAAGGATTGGGTGGGAAGGGGAGTATGGAGGAGTGGCGAGACAGTAGTTTTTTGCGCCGCCGGCCAGCTCTGATTGGCAGCCTGTAACGTACCTCAGGGATAAGGCCTTACAGAGGGGAGATCTCACCCTGTCATCCCCATCGCTGTCATCGGCCTCATCCTATTAGCCTCTCTTCCTCTGTTTCTGTCTTCCTCCCTCTCTTCTCTCTGTTCTTTCATATTTTTTTTTTATCTTGTCCTCTGTCAATGCTGTGCCTTGCTCCTGTATGTGTCAGTAAGCAAAGTGGTTTACTAGCTCAAAAAACCTTTGCCAAAGTTGATGGGAAAGTTAAGGTAGAGTTCTTTTCTAGGTTTTATTTATACTATATATTTGCATACAGTACTTTACATGCCAATTACAGTGCAATCTTCATTTATTTATTGTTTAAAGATTAAGAGACAAGTGTAGTTATATACTAATTTTTTTTCCTTGTAGCATGTTTTTTTTTTTCTTTTCTTTTCTTTTTTTTTTTTTTTTAAATGGATGTATGTTAGATTGTATGATTAAGGCCAGCATTCCTTATCTCAGTAACCCTTTAAGTATTTCTCTTACAGCTGTTGGGAACCTGTAGCTCATCAGTCCATGCATTGCAGTTATCATTGCCGTTTCAAACATGTAACCAAATGTATTTTGTTTTTCATCTCCTGTTGCGGCCGTGCACAGCCGAGCAGTTCTTGTAATGCTTAGAGAGACATGTAGCAAAGCAAGGCCTTAGGGTCCGTTCAAGTCATCTGTATTGGGATAAACGTCGCTGCCTTTGGCTTTTTTTTTTTTCTGATTAGTGTTATAATGAAGCTTCTGATATCTTTTTACTGTGTTATTGCCAAAGTGCAGGCTTCTCGTGTCCACTAGATGTTGCGTTTGCAGTCGTCTAAAAGGGTTCTGTGATGTTCTTCTGTAACGACACAGCATTACGATTATTATTATTGTTATTATTATTCTCTCAAAAGGAAAAAAAAAAAACATTAACTTGATCTGTGATTATGCTTCTTTTCAATATATCTTTTATTATTTTGTTTTGTAAAGCAAAATGTGCCATTTTGAAATGTAGCCCCTTTCAAAGGAGAGTTTTTAACACAACCTGATTTCACACTGAAAGGTAAAAAAAAAGAAAAACAATCAAACGATGATTTCAGGCAGATGATGACAATAATAATTTTGCCGATTCCTTGTTCAGGCTAGTGCAGGTATAGCAGTAGTTAGTATTTTGTATTCAGTATTTTGCTAAGAGATGATATACAGAGATATCTATAGAGCTATAGAATGAAATGGTAATACATTATGACTAACAGAGTTGAAGCACTTTTTTTATGCCGAGCATTAGTCTTGATGAGGTTAATATGAGCGAGAGGAAACGCGAGGTCCGTCGCTCTGTTCCAAACACTACTGCCAACGCCGTCTGTTACATTCATTGGCATTATTCTGTCGTTGGCGTCACTGTGACATTGGCATTACTGGAGCATGGTTCTGTGCCTTTCGGACGGCACCCTGCTGCCTGTAGAATGCAAACTACGGCAACAAAGAAAGTTCAGTTCATAGGGAGTACGGTTTTCCTTTCTCAGACGTGCTCACGGTGTGTGCACCCGGCCTGTTGCATTGTAGTCGACAGGCTAATATATGTGAGTTGTCCTGTCCTGAAACCCCTTCATGTAATGTCGCCCCCCCCGCCCCCCTCTCACAGCCCCCTTATTCCCCCTTTCAGGCCGTAAATGCTCCAACGGGAGAGCAGAGGTGTTTGGCCGAGCTCAGGCTAGTAACGTTAGTGTTGTATAGTCCGAGGTTAACACAGTGTTAACTGAAAGGCTGTTTGTTTGTGGGCAGGGTACTCCCTTTATGTGCTTTATTGTTGTTTTTATTATTTTTTTCAAATGCTGGTGATTTTTAAAGACACCCCGCCCCTTCACCCCCACCCTGCAGCTCCTGCACATTTGGCTTGTATGTCAAGAATGAGAGACAATTTTTTTTTTTTTTTTATTTTATTTTTTTTGCCCAGCAGTCCCACGTCTGTGCCTTCTGATCATTATTTTTTCTTTACCTTTTTTTTTTGTACGTTTTACAGTTAGTAGAGAATTTTGACTGAGAATTTGGCAATTTGACAGACGTATAGACACTCACAGGTATTTAACTATTTTTTAAGCGAGACAAAAAAATATACATATTTTTACCTCACGATTTAAAAACAAACATTCCAATGTTGTCATGGTCTACGAATTGAAAGAAAAAAAGAAATTCATGCATTTCTTCTTGTATTGTAAATGTTAGACATTTTCATATGCATTATATAAAAGAAACTGCCATATCAATTTTAATGTATAGATTTTTGCAAATACTACCCTATGTATGTAAGACGTAACTGTATCGGTAGCGTATATATAATATATTTATGCCCAATAAATGTTTTGATTTTCTTTTCTGACTGAGTGCTCCTGTATGTTTTATTGTGTGTGTGTCATTATTCATTAGCACTTCTACTTATACACGGCTCCACGTATGGTTCTGTGCATGATCTCATTCTTTTTTATGGATAACTTTTCGACAGATAAAGATGCTGTGTCTCATGAAATGTTTGGTATACAAACAAACGGTATGTTCCGCTGACATTTACTGTTGTGCAGCAGTATTGATTTTTATCTTCAAGATTTATGGAGAGAATGATGATTCTGCTCTCATCAAATACACCTTTTATGTACTGCTGAGTAGTAACCAAGATTTATACAGAGGTTTAAATCATGATTTATAGTTTGAGTTATGTCTCAAAACGGTTGTAATTCTTCAAGCGGTTGACATCTTAAATGTGACACAAACTCCTGTATGTAAATAAAGACAGTTTTGTCTTTTGACACACTCCGTTTCAAGGATGTCGAGTGTACATTTAAGCTGGGCTATCGTTGTGAAGGTGTGTCCGAGCTAGATTTACTCTCCCGTGACTTTGATAGCTGAGAAGAGTAAATCACACTCACGACCATCAACTGCCGTCAGCGAGGGCGACCAGAGGGAGTCTGCTGCTCTGCAGTTCCCCTCATCCTTCAGCGACCCCAGGACAACAGAAGGATAGCCGTCTCAGAGCATTTTTTTGTGAGCGTTCGCACGGGTTTGTTGAACGTGAACAATAGGCGATAAATAGGCGGTAGCCAAACGACACACTTCCACTGGCATGCCTTGTCTTTCTTTAGTTAAACTTTCAAACAGCAATAGGACAAGAACCCCTTGTTCTTGAGAAGTGCACTGTAAGCAATCACCATGCGGTAACTCGCTCTACCAGAGAGTAAAATGTAGTATGAATAAAGCTGAAGGGTAAAGCCCTCGGAAGGCATCAGGGTTTTGGTCGTGTGTGAATTACTGGCTAAAAAGCATAATTTAAGTGACTGAATATGGTATAATTGTAACCATAAGATGCTTCATAGCAGCCCACTTCTCCTAAATGCTTAGGATGGTTTAAATGCAGATCAAATGTTGTGCATTTATTTATATGTATATAATTGTTTCAAAGTTTTTTTTTTATGATCTGCGGTGTTAGCTGTATCAATTTTGAAGCAGCCAACTTCTCGTGATTCTCACCAACAGTATTACCTGAAGTTTACCAAGGACAAAAAAATCCAATCGGCTGCTGCCTTGGAGGCAGAGCCCAAAGGAGAAGGAATGTAATGTACTTCTGTGGCTGTGTAATCACAGTTGGGACACAAGTCTGCAATTGAATAACTTGATGGAACGCTTCGGGACAATGAAGAGCACACGACCGGTCACACGTTTTACCAAATGGGCTCCGGCAAAAGGACAACCAGGCTGTGTCCCTCTGCTGTCGGCAAAGAATCATCATTACACATTAGCATACACAAACAACACGTTATTTTATTTTTTTTTTACCACGGCTCTAGAGATGACATTTGCACGGTTGGTATACTTGGGCCACTTTAGTTCAGACTAAAATATCTCAATTAAATCTTGTAGAGACATTCATGGTCCCCAGAGGATGAAGCCTAATGACTTTGGGGATCCCTTAACTTTTCCAGTGCCATCACGAGGTGAGCGTTTGTGCTTTTAGGTGAAATGTTTCAAGAATTTTCGAGGGATGGAATTTAGTACAGATATACTCGTTCCCTACAGGATGAGATGTTAAACCTTAAGTGATCCCTTAACTTTTCATCTGGCTCCATCATCAGGCCACGAATTACATTTGTCCAATACTTGGGTTTATGTCAAAAATGCCTTCTGGCAACTCCTGACACTAAACTGAGATAGTGAACATGTTAGATCTACAAAACATCATGTAAACATCGTCATTGTGAGCATGTTTGCATGCTGACGTTTGCTTACAGATCAAGTACAGCCACACAGAGCCGCTAGCATGGCCGTGGACTTCGACTTAGTCTTGTTTGAATAGATGCTTACTGCAGGATGTCAGAAGGTTGCTCCAGACATAAATCTGTGTCTGTACTGACTCTCCAATAAATCTCAAGTCTGCACAGGCCAGCACTTTGCTAAATCCATGCACCAAATTAATGTCAGCTTTCTCGAGGGTGCAAATGCATGGGCAAGTTGTACGTGGAAATGTTTTGCACCCCAGCTAGGACCAATTGGCAATAAGTTGTCCTGGCCTGTACCTGCTGATTTACCAAATAAAGTGAAGACTATATTTACAGCACAGGCACACGCTGATACAGATTGAGATAGATGTGAACTCTCTCTTCAATTCTAACCTCCTCCTCCTCTTTGTCCAAAGGTAATTTATTCACTCTCCACGGCACAGCCCACACCTAAATAAGCTATCATGATGTCTGACTCATTGATTAAACTTATCTTCTGTCACCTTTTGTTTTATTGTTCATTTTCATCGCGCAATTGTTTTGAATAGGGCTCTCTCGTCCCTGTTCTTTCGCACCTCTCCCTCCCCTCGCCGATCATCCACCCACTAACCATCTTCTACGAGTTCAGCTTCTATTTAATTAATCCACTTCCTTCATTACTTTTTGGATTTTTATAATCTTTTCCAGTGTGGGTTTTGCAGACGCTCAACGTGTTTTAATCAGGAAGCCGATGTTGCCTCAAATGAGGGGCCCTTTGAGTTCTGTGTGGCATCTGAGGGCAGAAGCTGCTGACTTTGAAGCTGTCTCAGGTGATGGAGGGGTGCTGTGCCTTGTGGCCACAAAAATACAACGCCAGCTGGGATGAGAGAGATCACACTGCTGTGTTTCTGTGTTAAGGCTGGAGTCGACTGAGCGGCGTTACTCCCCACAGAGACTTACATCATTTAATGGGGTATAGCAGGGTCACATGGGGAAAAAAAAAAAAGATTACAGGCCTTGTCGAGGTGCAGCACACGTCTGTCCACACTGAGCGGTTTGGTCTTTACTTTAATGGTGTCTGATGTGGGTGGAAGGTTAATGTTAAGTGATTTGTTTATTTCATAATCCTCTTGGTTTGCAACTTGCGCCTCGATACAAATCACAAACTGATTGCCAATCGTGTAAAGAATACAAATATTGTTTAAAAAGAAACGCAAAGAAGAATTGAGTTTTTTTTCTTTTTTCTTTTTACTTTTAACAAGACTTTATCATCGACAGATACATTACCCAGTAGATGTTTACAGTCATCTTCAGAAAAAACAGGTAAATATGAATCAACTTTTACTGTTTTAATTATACATCATGTATATTAATAAATAGTATGTCATGACATCAGTATGTACAGTCAGAAACATTTTTTTTTTAGCAGAGATACATTCTTCAGAGCCCGGAGGCCATGTTTTGAAATCCAGTGCAGATTAGTGGAGGCTGCTGCGGTGATTTGGACTGCTGAAACCATCTGAGTGTAAAGCATTGAGTGTGTAGCATCACAAAGCATCTATTTACAAGTTAAAGTAAGCACAATAGCATCGCTTATAGACAGTTCACTGATCCTCTTTGTCCAAAAGGGTGCATGATACACTTTACAAAATGAAATTACTTATGTTTTTCTATCTTAAACATATTTGAAGAAAAAGCAATTTAAAAAAAAAAAATGATCTTGTAGAATAGAGTTGTATAGGTTGGCACCTTTGGCATATTTGATTGGTTCTATTTTGGTTTACACACCATCATGCACGGTAAAGTCACCACGTGAAAATAGTCTCCACTGGGCCATGCAATTCTTTTATTTGAAGCAATTTGAAATCTGACTTTTGGCAAATCAATAAACAAGACAAGTGAGACATACATAATATAAATTACATCGAGCCTTTTTGATTAAACCACTGAAGCCACTCAGCCTGCTCACACTGAACATTGTCATGCCACAGATGAATCCACAGGACAGCTAATACTTCAGGCTGGCTGCTATTGTACTTGTATGAAGGTGTGAGTGATGAAAATTGAAAATGTTACTTAACCTACCAGAATTGAACATTGCTTCAAGATTGCTTCAAGAAGCGTAATACAACTTGTCAAATCAGAAACATGTGCTACATGTGTTGTATGATTGCGTCCGGTCCTCACACAGCTGTAATAAAAGGCCCTGTGCTGTATGTCGTATGAAGTTAACAGACCTCAGCACACCTGAGATGGCTGACATTAATGTTTCAATGGTGCACAGTTCACAAGATTCAGAAAGCTGAGGCATTTATGGCCACTCAAATTATGACTTTTTATAGTCTCACCAATCAGTTTTCTTCATTTATGCACCAAACTGATACTTAATTTAACGATGCCTTATCAAACACTCCTCTTGTATGTAGCAAGAACCTGCGGCTTGAACGATGTTGATTATTTAACAAGATTGAAGTGTAATTTAAAAAAAGTTATACATTATTAGGCATTCTGTAAATTATCTCACAGTACCTAAAAAATATCAACTTGCTTTGTGGCTCCCATAATCCAAACTCCAACCTTGACGTTGGAACTCACTTCTGTGCAGCACAAAGCTACACAGGAACATCAACTATCTTCATCTCAGGGACTCTACCCAAACACCATTGGCTCTTCTTGGCAGCATCAACACAGTTGGGACTTGCATTTACAAGACACGGGACATTCAGCATGTCAGAAATAAAGAAAAGTGAAATATTCACACTCTCTCTAATAATTTACAGATAATCACATCAAAAAGCATATCAACTGGCACCCAAAACACACATGCAAAATACTCTCTCTCTCTTTCTCTCTCTCTCTCTCTCTCGCTGTCTCTCTCTCTCTCTCACACACACACACACACACACACACACACACACACACACACACTCACTGCACTGCTGCCTCTCTCTGAAGGAGTACAGAGCAGTGCCACAAGTTCTACAGTGGTTTCTTTGTCATCCAGAGTATGAATACAATATAAGGCAATTGTAGATGTATATTATATCTGTATGTGTGCGTGTATACGGGCAAGCGCGCCCCCGTTTGTTCACATTTGGATCAATATAAGCACTTCAGGCTGGGTCTTTTGCACTCCACCAGTCGTGCTTTTGATATGCTGCTGAGTGTGTTGTTGAATGAGTAAGCGGGCTCTTGCTGAAATAATCCAACAAGAAAATGAACTGTTTGAGAAAAATCGAAGTTCTATTGATGCATGTAGACAAAGTGGATAGAGGGTTGTAGTTTTTTTTTTTGTGGCTCGCGCTATTCTCTTACTGTTTTGGTTTTTTTTTAGTCCAAGGCGCGTTCACATGTTCAGAGCAGTTTTACTTCGGCCTGACAGAAATACTGGCTCTTAGCTCAGTGTTATCAATTGGTAGTTTTTCAAATCCTATCCAGACACTTTGACAGTCATACATTTAGAAGCTGACTGTGGATTCTGTCCAGCCGTCTCCCTTCATGCTGCTGGCTGTGCGGCTTCGTGGCGGCTGACTGTCGGCCAGGCCGAAGAGGCGCGCCGCTGCGCCCCGGTATTTCCAGGACATGGTGTTGTAGAGGATGGGGTTGATGGCGGCGCTCAGGTAGAAGAGAACCACCGACACCAAATTGCAGTATTCGGACAACACAGACAGCAGCGGGGAAGGAGCGTCCAGAGAGCGAAAGTGCACGTAGCGACCCACATGGAACGGCAACCAGCACAGGACAAAGGCCAGCACCACCACCACTGGAGCATGAGAGGGGGAAGATGAGCAGGGGTGTGTGAAAGGAGAGGGTGGGTGGAGAGAGAGGAGAAGGACAGACAATTAGTAAAATTGCAAACAAGCTTAAATCCAATTGTTAACATTCTTCTTCCATCTTGCAAAGCGAGTTAGTATGTGTGCGCGTAATGTGCGCGCTCTGCCCACTCACCAAGCATCTTGATGGTCTGCCTGTTGCTTTTGTCCCGGTGAGCCACACGGGAGCTGATGCCTGTCTCTCTATCTCTCTGCCACAGCCGGCGGCCTATGAGGCTGTAGAGCACTGTGAGGCAGAAGACCGGCATGAAGAAGAAAACTGAGTTCAACCACACCATGGCCCCCATCAGGCCCGACTCCACTGCGTAGTGCGTCATCGTACACTCCCGGGTGTCCCCGGCCTCCAGGGAGAAGTCAGTCTCATTCATTCCCGAGCTGAAATTTGGCCACACGCTGTCACGCTCCACTCCCACCATGATAAACACAGGTCCCGCGCTGAATAGCGACACTGTCCACAGTATAAGAATGAGAGCTCGCACCCGCCTTTTGGTAACCAGGGCTTTGGCACGCAGCGGGAAACAGATGGCCAGGTAGCGCTCCACTGACAGCGCGGTGATGCTCAGGATGGTGGAGTAGGTGGATGACTCTGACACGAACTGAAAGAGCTTACAGAGCACGGCCCCGAATCGCCAGGGCCTGTACCTCCACATCCGGTAGAGGTCCAGTGGCATACAGAGGAAGATGAGCAGGTCTGACACGGCCATGCTACACAGGTACAGGTTGGTAGTAGTACGCATGTCCCGGTACTTGCTGACCACCAAAATGGTCATGACATTCCCGGTCACACCGACTGGGAACAGCATAGTGCAGGCGACGGTGATGACTGTGAGGAGAGGGATGGAGTAGTAGTTGAGAGGAGGCAGGCCAAAGTCAGTGATCCTCGTGGCGTTGTGGGTCTCCTCCCAGCTGCAGTTGTGGGAGAAGCACTCCGAGAGGTTGGGCCAAGAGGGCATACTGTCGTCGCGCGGTTATTCACGGGGCCGTGCCTGGCCCTGGCCCTGGCTGCTAAAGGCACCCCAGATCTGGGACTTCTCACGGCCCTTGGCGGTGCCCTTTTCTCCCATCATCAGCCGCGGAGCTGATCGTGAAAGGTTGGCAGCCGTGCGTAAAATCAAGATCCGCGTTGCATCTCTAGTGCACCCTGTTTACAGTGAAGGTGACACGAGTCACAGCTCTGAGCGGACAGGGAACCTCTGAGATTCCCCAGGGAGCAGAGAGGGTCGATCCTCTCCAGAGCCTCACACAAACAGCAGGCTATTTTAGGTCGATCCGAATGATCCACTCCATGTGCACTCTAAAGTGGCCCAACAGTGGTTTTGTTTTGGACTGAAAGGACTTGTTCAAAAGAAGAGTGGGCGTGTTGTCAACGAAACAAATTACATGCTGGATATTTGTGAGTTACACATCACCTACCGAAATGAATGCGGAGGTGTATTCCAATCGAAACAGAGGCAGCAGCAAAAAAAAAACAAAGCACACACATCTGTTATCCCAAAATAATATTTTTGATATATTTACGACAACAAAAAAAGAACACACTGACAAGTTGTGTGTCCCACGTCCTTTCTCTCGGTAAGAGCCACCAGCAGCTGCATGCCTGGGATGAAATGAAACACGAGAATCCTTCATGCGCCAAAGAGTCCCAAAGAGTTCCCATCACCAGCAGCGCGTCTCTGTTTGCGCGTCAGACAGAAACAAAACAGTGGATCGGCAGACGAGTTGTGCCGGGCAGGCAGCATGTGATGGTGAGTCAGAAGCAAGGTCGCAATGCTGCGGCAGCAGCGGTCAACATCTGTCCTGGAAAGGGCACCAGAGCTCAAACTCGGCCAAACACAAACGGATGAACAACGACCACCGTGAAAACAAACATTGTATGACGGAACGGAGACAGTTTTATAAAAGTCACAAGCACCAGGATGGAACGACGCATTGTCAACATGATCACAAGTGGGACTACAAAGGATTTTAAGTAGAATAAAGTAGTTGAGAATGATAAAGAAATTCACCCCGCTTTTTTTTTCTCCAAATCTGCTCCTCTAGTAACGGTGCTTATCCAGTGTGTGAATCCTCTGACTCCCAGTGTGCCAAACATCATATAGGTGCAGTGGTGCTGCTCAAGGGAGGGTGATGAGGGGGACAGGGGGGGTCTACAGTCAGCCCAGTGCTGCAACGCCACCTACAGGGGCTTTAGTGCAGTGATGGCTGGGGATAATGCTCACCAGTTTAAGAAGATCTATTTACCACCAAATCTGACAGAGAGCAGAGAGGGACAGAAGGGTGACCTTTCAGAAACTCCAAACTTCCAAATGTGAGTCTGTCTTTGAGAAAGACTCAAAATAACCACCTGCTCCAAAAGTGTGGCTTTGCAACTGATCCTGCAAGGAAGTGAGTAAAAATCCCCCAAGGTTAAATTTAATCATCAGCATGAAATTATGAGATCTTATCTGGCTTTTGCTCCTTAAAAGGATCTGCATATTAAAATAATTTTCTTTATTGAATTTAATTTAAAAGATCCATTTGGGGTTAGGGTTGAGAAAGTACAGGTTTTTGCTGGCTGTGATTACATCTTTGATGCTGGATAGCTCAGATCTGCACACTGCACAGATCAAATCTTATAATTTCATTGCCACAAAGACATCAATGGCATTACAGTCAGCCCGATGAACAGATTTAATTCAAGGCTCCAATTTGCCCTCAGCGGAATGAGAACAAGGGCCTTGATTTGGCACTTGTGAGTGTGCACCATTCCTGGCGTTTTTAGACACAGAAAATGTTAGAGACGCAGTATATGGAGAAAGTCCCTCTGTCAGCCACATTAAACCTGTTGCATACGGCATAATGAGGTTAAAGCAGAGTCACTTAGTAGCAACTTACTTTACCATTATATCGCCCCCTAATAGGTTGGCTATTGGCAACCAAAGGCAGCTAACAGTAACTGAGTTGAGAAAAAGGGTTTGAAGCCCGAAGGCTCTCAGCCAAACTGAATAACACAACAACAGGCTGTAAAAATATAGTTTCATGTCTTTTTTTTTTTTTTTTTTTGCTTCATCTCCATTTTGATTAGACTTAGCTACAGGTTTATTTAAATGCATAACAAACTCAATTGGTTGGCTCGGTTCCATGCTTTTTTATATTTTTACCTCAAAATTACACATGCTTTTTATATGGTACAGTAAGATGTCAAAAGGTGGAGCATAGTTAACACTACTGCGTTTTGGCTTTGTAGAGGGCTGTCCAGAAGGAACGCCATGCTATCTCCACAAAGTCAACTTTGGTCAAATTATATGTGTCAAACTGTAAGGTTGACAAACATTGTTGTTGCCTATTTTCTTAATGGCTGAGGCCTAACCGGTGAAGCAAATGACCAATTTCAACTGCGAATCTCCTCATGTTTAGAGTTGCAATTTTTACTGCCCTGATGTGATCCTCACGCTTCAAATATTGTTATCTGTCTGCCCTTTGTGCGGTGTTTGCCAACAGATACCATTGTGTTTATGACCCCTGAATCATGATGCGAGAGAGAGAGAGAGAGAGAGAGAGAGACAGAGAGAGATCCTAGTAGTGGAAAGAACACCAAAGCAGGACACTTGTCAGGACACTTGTGTCTTTCACAGCCTCTGTGAGACCTTTTGATCACATCTGGTATGTATACAATATGTGTGTCCTGAATGTACTGTACTGTGTGTGTGTGTGTGTGTGTGTGTGTGTGTGTGTGTATTTGGCCTTTTTGTGATATTCTGGAAAAACCTCTGAACCTCGGACATCTGTATTGTAATCTAACTACATTTCCGTGGGCATACGCTCTTAACAAGTGTGGTAATGATGATAATAGCCAAACAACATGCTGAAATAACCACTATTTACTGAGACAAAATGACAAAATTGGACTGTTTCTGGGACAACAGGAGGTAATAACAGCAACATTGGGTATTTTCACTGAAATGTCACGGCTGTATTTCAGTGCCAGGAGTGCTTTTTCTGTTTGGTCTTTTTATGGCTGTGAACTGTGGGTTGCTGTCTCCTGTAATTTCCTGCGATACATTTCTGTATTTCGGTATTTCTTTATGATTTTATTGCTGTGTATAATGTACATGCAACACGTTTGACTATTTCTGTCCTAATTCTCCGTGGTTCATGTGGTTCTGGAGTGTGTCTGGTAAAGCAAGTAAAATACTGGGATTGTTTTGGGGCGTCATTTCGTCTGAACCCTGCTTCCAGGGTGTGGTAGTGGAGTACAGGGTAAAGTCCCTGTCATGAAGATAAACAAACACACATTTGGCAGCAAAGTGTGCGAGTCTGTGTTTGGCTCGTGAGGGACGCAGTGCATCCCTTCATCCACCAGATGGAGGAAGAGATCTGATTTAATTTAAACTAATGAATATGAGGGTGCATTTCATGAGATGAGAGCTCTTTCAGCGGGAACACACATAGTATGTATACACACAAGTATGCACAACTACATCTAATTTCTGCTGTTTCTTTTTCAGAAATCCATATTGGTTTGTTTGTTTTTTTTAATCTTAAAAGCACGATCGATTATGTTTAAAGTGGTGAATTGTTTTGTCATTAATGGAGATCAATAAAGGCTCAAAAAGACTCAAAACACATACATGCAAAGGCAGAGGTAGACATGTTCATAAATGCATAGCCGTGGATTGACACACACACACACACACACACACATATATGTATATATGTGTGTACACACATATGTGTATATATGTGTGTACATATATGTTTAGAACCCTGCATGACTGTTTGAGTTGTATTTTTGCATGCATCTGGTCAGTGTGTGTGTGTGTGTGTGCGTGTATGTGTGCATGTGTGTGTGTGGGTGTGTGTGTGTGTGTGTATAGGGTCTGTGATGGTCCATGCACTTTTATTGCTCCTGTGTGATCTAGTACCATTTTTGAAGATACAATATAATGTGACTCATATATGGCTACACATACATGTAGCCAGAGAAAGAAACTTGATGGTAACACAAAGAGACCATTGAGAAAGAAAAAAAGAAAAACAGAGAGGAAACAAAGTGTGTGTGAAACGATGAGTTAGTAAGCAGAACCAGTGTCAGTATTTTCTCCCCGGAGGACTCCTCCTACTTCACCAAAAGTCCAGAACTTATTTTCTATCCAATGAGAGAAGTCTGTGGGAGGAATCCGCTCCCGTGATTGGTCCAGAGTTTCACAGACCCCTCCCTCGCCGAGGAGTTGGAGCGAGTTAGTTTTTTCTCAGCCGCACTTACTGAGTTACAGAGCCGAAGGAGCGCAGGACTATCTGAGGGCTTCTTTGTTTGCTCAGCTGGAGACGGGCTCCTCGTGTGGCCGTGCTGTCAGTGACGCCAGGTGGCTCGGTCACAATAACCAACATGAGGGCTACACGCCCACAACAAGAGCAGGTTGGTAACGTCTCCCTCCGCTCGGCTCTGTGTCCGCTCTGTTCTATTTGCGTCCATGGGCTTGGGGGGGGGGGGCGGACACTCTTTGGGTTTGGGGTGTCAGTGGGATCACGTAGAAGAAGAATGTGGCATGTTTGAGTTTGCCATTGTGTGCGCACTCCTCCTGCATGTCTGCATCAGGGTCAGAGCCAATATGTATTTAACGTGTTAATCTTTGTGTCCGGTTATGTGTTGTGTGAAGATTCTTGGCGAGGTGGGTGTGGAGTTCCTTGGTCCTCCAGTTGATGGTGTTCACTTTTGTTTATGGAATACTGCATCAAGTTGTGTGTGGCCCGCTGCGTAAGACTGCACAAGTGTGTGTGTGTGTGTGTGTGTGTGTGTGTGTGTGTGTGTGTGTGTGTGTGTGTGTGTGTGTGTGTGTGTGTGTGTGTGTGTGTGTGTGTTAGTGTGTGTCCTGCTGCCCTCTTCTGTCTGACACCCTGTTGTTGAAGTTAGTTGCTGAAGCTGGAATGTCATGGGAACGCTGGAGATATGTTGCTTCTCCTTCTCCGCTGCTCTCCCATATCCCCTCCTCCCGTCTCCTCTCCTCTCCTCCCGTCTCGTCTCCTCTCCTCTCGTCTCCTCTCCTCTCTGCTGTTGTCTTTGCAACTAAATACAAATGCTTCTGACCTCTGGCATTCATATGTCTTCCGTATTGCACAGGCAGTAGCACAAGGATGACCTCAATACTTTCTCTCAGTTGTGGTGCCAGCACACACACACACACACACACACACACACACACACACGCGCACACAGACACAGACACAGACACAAACTTTGAAACTTTGTTGCTGTTTTTCCTGCCTCAGGCAAGTGTGTACATGTGTGTTTTCCTGTATCGACCCATACCATGGGATTCCATCGTGCTCGGTGGTACATATCCATCATTAATCTGGACAGTGGGAGAATTTGAGTTCACAAGACAGACAGTTATGTGTCCAGAGTTGTACCTTTTTATTGCAGTGTTTCTCTTCTTCTCAGGAGATGTTTTTTTTTTTGCCTGGCACGGCAGATTGAGTATCCTGTAAAGTTATTCCAGATGTGGACTACAGGCTGGTATGCTCCTGCCATGTGGGGGAACCCATCCACAAACCCTTGTTTGAGTTGAGTGAGGGATTTAAACATTGTATTTATGCTTGTGCAACAACCAACCAAACACTGTTTCTGCAACTTCCTTTGTCGAGCGGCATCACCAGACCGTTGGTAGCTGATCCTGGAAGGCTGTGTGGGTCGACACAGTCTCAATGACCCCTCACAGGTTTGTAGTGACGGCATTGCTTTGCTGCTGGAGACCGACTGTAGAAGACAAAAGATGTCCATATGCAAAAATAGATGTGAGTTATTTAGATGGTGACAAATGTTACTGTGCCATTTGGCACTCAGACCACCTTGTTGCACCTGTGTCTTTGATTTTTTTTACCGGAGTAGCTCATTTTTGGCACTTCCACACTGTGTATATTCTCGGGTTTAGAGGTCCGGGACAATGTGGTGAAAGTATTTTCAAGCAAACTTCAAGGAGTTAGTTCACCCGATTCCAAAAATTATAATCGACCCCTTATCATTTGTGGTATTTCGTCACACATTGGTTTGTGGTACTCAAGTGATTAAAAAAATATATTTCCAACCGGGACGTGTTTTTTTTTTTTTTTTTTTTTCAATGAAAACGATCCTCGCTGTAAACGGTTTTAATAGGGACTATTTAGTTTGTTAAAAAGTATTTCAGGTGAAACCTCTTCACAGCCTGGTTTGTAAGATGACTGGGGCATTGTTTCTGAAAAGACATGGTGTTGAATTATTTAAATAAATTTTATTATTATTGTTGCTGTCGGCATCACAAGTGAAATTCCATTCATCTCCATCGTACTGGGGTGGCAGCATCAAAGGCGCCATGACAACACCCGGGGAAAAAACATCTCCATGGCTAGATACCGCTGAAGATGGTAATTTGGGTGAACCGACCCTTTTGGTCAAGATCCCAAATGTCCTCTATACTTTCTGTCCCAGGCCTGTAATCATGGTGAGGTAGAGTCACTTTAGTGGTCCGTGCACAAGTTATAGTTTGGTCATTGCCAGGCTCTGGTAGGGCTGAGTCAGGCTTTGCTGAGAGTGCGAGGACGAGGGAGAGGGAGAGGACGAGGGAGAGGGAGAGGACGAGGGAGAGGGAGAGGGAGAAGACGAGGGAGAGGGAGAGATCCTTTAGTACAATGATGCCTTGTGTTACCGCCAGCAGAACGCCACTCCGGCGTTGATGACTTGTGGCCTCTCTTTTTCTGGCATCGACTGTATGTCTTGCTTTCTCTGCCTCTCTGACCACCCCTATCCCCCTGTCTGTGGTGAAGGATTAGATAATAGGCAGCTTTAGTGTGGGCAGAGACAGAGAGGTGTTACAGACCTCTCTCTCATCGCTTCTCTCGCCCTCCCTCCCTCCCTCCCTCCCTCCCTGTCTTCTCTCTCTCTCTCTCTTTCTCCCTCTCCCTCTCCCTCTCCCTCTCCCTCTGTGTGTGTGTACCATCTGCGCCATGAGGAGCTTGGCACCACTCAATGTGTGAATGCCAAGCTAGGTTTATCTTATCTTTATTGTATATATACATACGTATGTGAGTGGTAGTCCATTACTCCAAGTTTAATGTTTACATATATGTATGATGTCTTGACAACGACTCAAATCATTCCTGTGTTTGCCAGCATTTTTTTAAATGTCAAGCTTTAAATCACACATCCAGGAATAGATGATGCATCTCACAAGTTATCTATTTTTCCGAACACTTGATGGCCTAATCCGTGACAGCACCTCCGCTGATATTGACATACTGTACTGTAGATGCTCAGCCCGCCTCCAGTGTTCTCTTCAACAATTTGACACTTTTCACAAATTGCAAGAAAACCCTGGCATAGAGGGACAAAAGTAGGAGTATCAGCTGCCATTTACAATGGGCAGCAGACGTGCAGAGTTCAGTTCATGACACTTTTTGGATGAAAAGAAGCAGCCATGACAAAACATTTATGAATACACCGATACGGGCGGAATAATTAAGCAGCCGGGGATCACTGGTCATCGTGTCACACGGTCACACCTATAAAAAGGAAAAGTCTTCTTTTACTGTTCCAGGGATGCAGGGTCTTGTTTTTGTTGTTTTCACTTTCCCCAAACCTGTCATGTCTAATTCCACTTGAGCCAGTGATTTTTTTATTTTTCCCCCGAAAGACCAAAATCTGACATGTATTTATTTAGGGCGGTGTGATGTAAATGTCCAAATTATTTACATGATACATACACCGATGTACAACACAATCTCAGGACCTTTTGCTCGCTGAGGGATTATTGAATGCAATGGTTTGCTGGTGGTGTTGCCAAAACAACTTTATGGTAGCTGCAATGTAAACTCACATTGTCTTCGTTTGAAAATGAACCACACATTTACAAGTTGCAAACACTAATGCAAGTTACATTACCAACAGCTGTTTCCGAAGGGTAAAAAGCTATTTTTGACTATTATGTTCCAAAAATCTTGATCATATCCTCAACAGGGAAATAAAAAGGAGAAGACTTGCATGTCAATTCCCCTCAAATGAGACAACAATCTGTATGTGCTGACGTCTCCACAAGGACGCCCCGAAGCAGCAGAGGGAAATCTTTTTGGTTTCGCATATTGGAACTATAAACATTCTCCACCCAGCTCTGGGTGAGGACAAAACCACTATTTCCCTGTTCAAAGCGTTCAGAATTTATGTTTAGGTCTCATGCAGTGAGCGCAACTCAACTCTCAGCAGTAGCCACAGCATGGCAAGTCCCCACCTCTCAGACTACTAACACAACACCATCACGACGCCTGCTTCAGAGAAGACGAGACTACAATACGTGTGAGCATTTTACATGTGGACCAAAGTTTGGCAGTGAATCAGACTTTTGCGTGACATACAACTTCCTGACTAAACTTTCTTTTGGACAACAACCAACTAAACAACTGATAGGGGGGACACATATATATATTTTTTTTTTTCTGCGAGTAGATCTGGCCAGGGTGACCTCGTGTTCATTCCCATTTTTCCCTCATGAGTCCTTGCGGTCCTTGCACTGCTATGGGAACAGGGTTACTAACAAGATTCTGCTACAAACACATCAACTGGAGCATGTCTCATCTTAGACAGTGCAGCTGGAACAGAATGAACTGTAAATACAAGCTGGGGGCACACATTGAACTAAAACAAACTCACCGAGCCCAGCTTCTTGGAGAGACAGAAATAGGGTGTTAGAGATGAATGAATCGAGTGCATGTTGAATACAGTATTGATTGTGGATTAATGTGTAACCCATGGTCATTATTTAACTTTTTGTACCGCTATCTAAAAAGACCCCATTTTAAGTTAATAAAGAATCATTAAGAACAAAGGATAAATGATAAAGAATGTTTATTGTCATAGTAAAAAGATACAACAAAATTACATTGGCAACTCATCAGTTAGTTCAGCAGGAACAAGATAAAAATACATTACTGATTTAAAACAAGACATTAAATAAATATACAACAACTTTTGGTAGTCACATGGGTGAGTTAATAAAAGTCAGTAGTCTAATATTTAATACATAATATGGATGTGTGTATATATATGTGTGTGTATACACAGTATATATATATATGTCGATAGATATGTATGTATGTATGTATGTATATATATATATATATATGTCGATAGATATGTATATAGATATGTGTATATGTATATGTGTGTATATACAGCGGGTAAAATAAGTATTGAACACGTCACCATTTTTCTCAGTAAATATATTTCTAAAGGTGCTATTGACATGACATTTTCACCATATATCGATAACAACACAAGTAATCCATACATACAAAGTACAAGTAAGTTCAGAACTAAAGTTATGTGTAATAAAATGGAATGACACAGGGAAAAAGTATTGAACACGCTTACTGAAATGTATTTAATACTTCGTACAAAAGCCTTTGTTGGTAATGAGCTTCAAGACGCCTCCTGTATGGAGAAACTATTCACATGCATTGTTCAGGTGTGATTTTGGCCCATTCTTCCACACAAACAGTCTTCAAATCTTGAAGCTTCCGAGGGCCTCTTCTATTAACTCTGATCTTTAGTTCTTTCCATAGATTTTCTATTGGATTCCAGTCAGGTGATTGGCTGGGCCATTCTAGCAGCTTTATTTCCTTTCTCTGAAACCAATTGAGAGTTTCCTTGGCTTTGTGTTTGGGATCATTGTCTTGCTGAAATGTCCACCCTCGTTTCATCTTCATCGTCCTGGTAGATGGCAGCAGATTTTTTATCAAGAATGTCTCGGTACATTTTTCCATTCATCCTTCCTTCAATTATATGAAGTTTGCCAGTGCCGGATGCTGAAAAACCGCCCCACACCATGATGTTCCCACCTCCAAACTTCACTGTTGGTATGGTGTTTTTGGGGTGATGTTCAAAGCATGTTGAAGCTTGTTTAAAGTTTGCTGCACAACATTTAGACAAGCCTATGAAATACTGGGAGAATATAGTCTGGTCAGATGAGACCAAAATTGAACTCTTTGGATGCCATAATACACACCATGTTTGGAGGTCAAATGGCACTGCACATCACCCCCAAAACACCATACCAACAATGAGGTTTGGAGGTGGGAACATCATGGTGTGGGGCTGTTATTTGTTTTGTATGTATGGATTACTTGGGTTGTTACCGACATCTGGTGAAAATGTCATGTCAATAGCACCTTTAGAAATTAAGAAAAATGGAAAAATGGTGACGTGTTCAATACTTATTTTACCTGCTGTGTGTGTGTGTATGTGTGTATGTGTGTATGTGTGTATGCTGGGGGAGAGAGTTCCAGAGAAGGCCCTGTACCCCAGGATGCTTGGACAGAGTAAGGGGGTTAAAGAGGTTGGCGTCGGTAGATCTAAGGTTGCGAGTGGGAGTCTGTGCAGGAGGTCAGAAAGGTATGAAGAGCTTTATATGTAATGAGGAGAATCTTCAACTGGATTCTTTGCTGTTTAGGGAGCCAGTGGAGGTTTTGAAGGACTGGGGTGATGTTGAAGAGGAGAGGGAGGGGCGAAGACGGGCAATGTTTTTAAGATGAAAGAAGCCGTTGTTTTGTAATGTGATTGACGTGGCGTTCAAAGGAGAGGGTTGGATCAAAGATAACATCAAGATTACAGATGTGTGTGGAAGCAGGAACAGTGGTGCCATCGATGCAGATGGAGAAGTTGTGGTGGGATTTGTTTAGTGATTCGGGGCCGATGATTAGGATTTCAGATTTGTCACTGTTGCGTTTGAGAAAGTTGGCTTGCATCCAGGTCTTTATATCTGTGAGGCAGTTGGTGATGGTGGAGTGGGTGGTTGGGGTGATGTGTTTGGTGGAGATGTAGAGATGTGTGTCGTCAGCATAGCAGTGTAAATGGAGACCATATATGTTGTTGCCAAGGGGGAGCTTCATCAGTAGAATTAATGAAGGTTGGTCTCTTCATGAAAGGCATACCAATATATTCTTAATGGCTCTGTGGTGCAACGTGAGGGACTCAATGTTCCATGTGTCACATGTGGAAATTCATAATTTTTTGTCTCTCTCTCTAAACCACCACAGTTCTTCTCCCACTCAATGTTCTTGTATTTCTTCATCAATGCATTGATTCCAACTAATTGACATTTAAAAAGGATGCTAGCACATGGAGGGCGAGGCGGACACTCTTAGCTGCTTCTGTTGATATTTATATACAAGCAGCTCGCTGGCTGTTGAAACTATCGCCATGACAACAGGACAGGAAGCAGGAAGTGGGCAGTGTTCCATTGGAATTGAATGGAGGAGAGAGATAACTCCCTTGTGTTCATCTCTCTGCTCTTCCATCGGGTTGCATACTGTAGACATTGATACCGTGACCGTGTACGTATATGTATGTGCATGCAAACGTTTGTCATCTGAGTCTACACGTTCAAACCACATACCAGGCCCCTCTGCAGTTAACCTATATGTGGGTCAAGCATGTATTTATTCTTAGGGAGGTAACTGCACTGTCATAAATACTTCTTCTGGAATCTAAGATTGCATGCTACACACAACAACAAAAAAAACAACCAATGGGCCTTGTTGATTTTAATGACATAGGTATGTCTTGTATGTCTACAGACACCAAATTCATTTTTTGTATGTTTTCAACAAAAGATTCACTTTTTGTTGAGGACATTTGGATATACATTGGGTTGCTTTCTCTTTGTTCTAGGAATAGATTTTACAGGCATATGGTGGAAAGACACAACTGCATGATTTTGACAAATAAATACAATACAGAAATGTGTTACGAGCAAATAGATTTTTATAGCATATCTAACTGTTGTTTGACCAAAGATAAGTGGGCAAAATTAACCCTCTATGTACGAGGTACCAAATACAAGTTGTAGAGCGGCACTTGCAAAATGTGAAACACGGCGGTGTCATGGATACAGGAAGGATGGATTAAGGATTTCATAATTAAGATCTGAAAACTGCAGAACTGCAAATAGAAAACATATTTCTTCATTAACCCTTTGTTGTGTAACCAAAAAGGTACCTAACCAAAAGGTCTGATAGCCAGGCAGACATGCATAAGTGTTATTGGTGAGTTTTCTGCGCTTGACTTTTGCACTGTATTCCTATTTGAATATATTTGAATTTCACTACTCAGTCTTGTTGTCCATTCCATTTTACAATCATTCTGCTGGTAGCTTCATATCCATTTTTCAAATGGGGCCATTTTGTGGTTCTTGCGCATGTTTGTTGTTGTAGTAGCGTTTCAGACTCTTCACAAGGGTCAGCTGTCTCATTGAGAAATACGCATACTGGTCCACGTGCTTTTCTCATATACAATTTCTCACTGCTCGTACTCATGTGCCCCCTTTAAAGATGCCCTTCCACTCTTTCAACATGGGCTCCTACATCTGACAACAAGCTTGCTAAATGCGGCTGCTAGCCTCAGAAATGACCGATGAGGCAACCTGATAGCAGTCACTTGCATGTCCGGGTCTAGTTGCATTGATATCTTTGAGTTGTGTTTCAGGTATGTGGGCTCTGTGCTATACTTTGCAGATGGGCTAATTTGGATGTCACACCATTCTTAGCTGTGTGCAATATCCTTTCCCACACCGTTGTACTCCTGTACGAGATGTAACCAGGCAAAGTGAGCTCCTCAGAGCCAAAACGCAGACATGCCTTTCCTGCAGGCAACTGGTGGGTGCTGGTGACTCTGACTGTGAGCGTGTTGGGTCTTGTTCAGTGGAGTGGTAATGAACACTCTCTAGCTGTTATCTATTGCTGTACGTGCTCTACTTAACATGAGCATTTGTAGCTCCAAACGGAAGTATTTTGCACTTTGCAGGGAAAGAAGTGCAATGTACCTGTTTCTCACTTGAGCAGGGTGTATTCTCAGGCCTGGTTGTATAGGTTCAGATTAAGGTTAAACTGGGATAGGTATAGGGAATGTTGGAGTTAGGCGTTATAGGCAGATACTTTTTAGGAGATGGATCTAGTCAGTGCAAAGTCCTGAAAGGAATACATCACCTACAAAATGACAATTTGTATAACAATTACTCACCCTGTATTACATTGAATTTGCGAAGAAAATTCCACGGTAAACGAAGAATCGGCACAAGTAATGAGGGCTGCATTTAACAGTAGCAAAACTATGTGAAAAACACTTCAATGAAACAGTCTTGCACCAACAGTCTCCTGTTTGTGCATGGTTTTTGTAAGGTTTAAGAAAAAATGCAAGTGTTTGGGGTTTGGGAAGCAGTGAGCATAGGACTGGATAAATGAGACTTGGGATTATACTGCAAAAGCTGTTTTGAGAGTAAACTTATACATAGTTTTACTGTTTATATACATTTACATAAACCTTCTCAGTTTTTGGATTCTTTGTTCACCGTGAAGTCATGCAATGAAAACAATTTTCTTCAAGAATTCAAGGTCACACTGGGTCATTCATTGATATACAAAAGGATCATTTTGAAGTATTGATTTAAACATAAACCTCTATAAGTCTCAGAGAACATGATTCCTGTTGCCTCCACCGACTGTCAAGAACCGTGTGTGTGTGGAAAAAAGGCACCGTCTGTGTTTGCTGTTTTTCTTTTAACTGGTGTCAGTGACTTAATGCTGGACCCATCACAATACCCTTGTAAACCCTTGTGTTTCTTATCCAAGAAGGTTGCTTATTTTGTTAGTGACTGCTTTTTTGTTTGCTTTCATCAGAGTGCTGACAGATGTGAACATTTCTAATGACTTTCTGCTCATCTTTTCATATTAACATGTCACTGTGAGCTGGGATGAGGTAGCGGGCAGCATCCTGCTCCAGCTGCTCCCTGATCTTATTACATCAAGCCAATGTAGTATTTCTTTGTGAACTACATTGTTTGAGTACTAACTTAAAATACAGTCGACAGCATTTTTGTCAAAGC
Organism: Ophiodon elongatus; assembly: GCA_016806645.1. NCBI lineage: Eukaryota > Metazoa > Chordata > Actinopteri > Perciformes > Hexagrammidae > Ophiodon > Ophiodon elongatus. The sequence continues at coordinate 30,597 of JACSYO010001340.1, read as the reverse complement.
AATTATGGGGAAATAGGGGAGTCCACATGATAGAACACAGAAAAATGATGTACAGCATAGGGAGTGCAGTAAATCCAATCATACTTGAACGGACCTTTAATGAAATGTCTTTTCAGATTTTCTTTTCTGCTGAGTCAACTGCTCCCTTTCTCTCCTTTCCTTTCTTCCCATCTCTGCCTGTGTCTTGTTCTTTTCCACACTCAGAGGGAGGTTTGTTAAAAGGCCACATGTGTATGGGGTAGTGTCGGATGACGAAGCAGACTGCTTGGTGGTGTTTTGTGTGTATGGGTCTTTTCTTTCTGGGTGTTTTTGTTCTTGACAGTATCCTACACTTGAGAGATCTAAGATGTATTGCAGCTGCAGCGCTGTTATTCTCCACACCCTGCTGTATCCTGTCTTTGTAATTCAGGATTTTACAGCTTTTTGGACTATGATGAAGTTGGAGCAGTCGTGTAAGCAGGCTCATTTTCCGAACAGGTTTAACAGGTTTTTGGCGTCTGAAGAATTGTTTATTACACTAAATGAAACCTGTGTTTGTGGCGTTGCACAATGGTGAGGGAATAGTGAAACTATAAACTAGAACTAAGCACAGTTTGTCTATATTCGTTTGCGCAACATGTACAGACATGACAATGTGAAGCCCGACATGTGCTGCAAATATCTGTCCATAGGCCACCCTTTGAAGTTTGTATGTTGACTGTATGTGCAGTATGCTGTGTCATGTACGAGCACTATAGCTGGTTGTATGTTTACTGTATGCTGCATGTCTGCACAAGTGTATGTGCATTTCTTTTTTTAAATAATCACATGGGCTCTGTGTGTGTGTGTGTCTGTGTGTCTGTGTGTGTGTGTGTGTCTGTGTGTGTGTGTGTGTGTGTGTGTATGTGTGTGTGATGCCAAGCTTCGTCAGGTCTTACTCAGCATGGTGTCTTGCACATCAATTTACATCACCAACATTGTTTCGTCACTAACTCCCACTCTTATGGGTTCAGTTATTAATTCCCAGACACAGCATTGACAAAATACAAACTAATATTTGGTAAGGCTGTCTCGAACATCAATCAAAGAAAGAAATGTAGCAGTCGATTAGATGGGACTTTTTTCTCCTCAAAAGGTGCTGGTCTGCAGGAAATAAACTTAATTTGATTTAATCTTATAAGTAATGCTGGATATGTACATTGAAATAAAGAACATGTTACCAGTTAAAATTTTAAAAGAGCCCTTGTCCTAAAGGTCCAAAGAGCCCATGTGAAAGAATAAATCATATTTAAAAGTTATTTACAGTATTACTGATACATCACTAAATAAATAAGCTGTATTGGATATTAGTGCCAAAATCATATCATATATTGGCTTTTAATATCATATCAATATCAAGTCTTGCACTGGGTCTAAAACTTCTGGCATTTTTTAGCTTTTGTCAGTTGCGTAAAAATCTTAAAATGCCCAAAATGCTCTCAGTCTTCATGATTTACTCTTCAATCAAACATTGACTCATTTTTACTTGAATTTTGGATTTATTTAAGGCTTATTATTATATCAAGACAACTTTGAATAGGAACATTCAAGTATAAAAACAAGAAAAGACAAAGTTTTTTTTTTAAATATTTGTACTGAACTCGTATTGGCATGTGAATTGAATAATGGCACCCGGCCTATGAGACTGATGCAAAGACAGTGTGTAATAAATGGAAATCAGAAGAATGCGGCTGTTTGTCTCCAATATTAAGTCAATAATATTGAGCAGCAGCAGTGCACTGTCGTTTCCCCCCAGTATCTTATCTGAGGAAGTAACGATTATGTGAGTGCATAATAAGTCATTCAACTCCCATATAAGTATGTGATCTGGATGGGAAGGAAGTTCTGAGCTGATTCATTGTGTGTGTCAGTAATGAACAACTGAGGTCAGTCAGAAAGTTAGTTTGTCATTAACTAGATTGAGGTAGGTCACTTCTGAGGAATGTCTCTGAAGTCACAGACAGAAGCGCTGAGTAACACACGTTTTATCCAGCTACATTTTACAAAGAAATGTATCAACATGTTATAGGTGAGATTCGGGTTGAGGAAGGCGGAATTCATTAAATCATTCATTGAATCACTGAAATGCTAAAGATTTTTGATTCAGTCATAATTGCCACTTCAAAGCCAAAGTGAATGACGTCCACCTCTGTCTCACGGGGAGAACAAGTTGATGTCAGTGTCACTTTCTCAGCTGTCCAAATAATTTGTCAAGCATTGAAAACCTATCTGGCATTTTCTTCCATTCCGTTCCTTTATCCAAACCGATTATCCGGTTTAGGGTCGCGGGGTCGCTGGAGCCGATCCCAGCTGACATTGGGCGAAGGCAGGGTTCACCCTGGACAGGTCGCCAGTTCATCGCAGGGCACATAGAGAGAGACAGACAACCATTCACGCTCACATTCACACCTACGGGCAATTTAGAGTCCAATTAACCTGAGCTGCTTGTCTATAGACTGTGGGAGGAAGCCAGAGAACCCGGAGGGAACCCACGCTGCCACGGGGAGAACGTGCAAACTCCACACAGAAGGACCGCCCGGGAATCGGGGATCAAACCCGGGCCTCTCTTGCTGTGAGGTGACAGTGCTGGCCACTGCACCACCGTGCAGCAAAACTGCATATGTCGTATGCTATTTTTGGCATTGTAAAATATCAACTGACAGAATACTGAATAGATTTGAATCCAAACAAGTTTATGACTCCAGGAAAGATGATCAACACAGTGGTTTGTCTATCAGGACACGGTAAGAACATACAGTCAGGTGGAGAGACACGCAACACATGCAGATGCTTCCCAACATCTACCTGTGTCTACATGTATAGTAGTGTATCTGTTTTTTTAAAGCGCGGGCATATTTGTGGTCCTTATGGGAATCTTGTAATAGAACATGAGGGCGTTGTGTAACAAGTCATGATCAGTATATAATGGAAGGTTAACTGTCATATGACTCTTGGTGGTAATGTATGTGCACTCAGGAAACCGTTATATAGCTTACAACATGGACAAAATCATGCAAAACCCACGCACTCTCAAATTTCCATTTATTCCACAGCTTCTGATGTTTTTTTATTTCATTTTAATTTCTCCTCTCCTCTAGGCTCGCCCTGTTCAGAGGGCTAACTGCTGAGCATGCTGGGTAAAGCGCCACCAACTACCAGTAGCCTCAACCTGGTGAACTCTGAGATGTCTGACGCCACGGCCGCCCCGGACACACACGACGGCATCACGATGGCCGACCTTGTGGAGAGCCTGGATACCAGAGAGCTGGACATGGGGGAGGCAGAGGAGAACGACTACGATGGAAACTTAGGTGTGTGTGTGTGTGTGTGTGTGTGTGTGTGTTTGTGTTTGCATATTCACTGTCTGTCTCGAGTAGTGTGATTTCACCATCGTTTCACCCAAGAATAATACAACACCGAAAGGGAAATATTATAACAATTCAAAGGCCAGTTATTCAAGATTATGCAATATCCTCAAGAGATTAAATTTCCAGGAAACTTAATTTATCAGACTATGAACCAGATTCATCAGTCCTGAGCAAGATTTATATGACCAAATATGCCTAAAGTATTAAGTACGTGATTGCCCCTGGGAAATGTAGGAACACCAGTCTAAAGGGAAAAGGCTCAAATGTCAGTGTGGAAAATTGACAAAAAAAAAAAAAACTCAAGAAAATACTTCAACTGGTAAATCTTCAAACTGGTATCTGACGGTGCAAGAGTATGAGGGTGGATACTTCCTTTACATAATTTAGCTCCTTACAAATTTCACCGGAGCATAAACCGAAACATTTGACCTGACACCGCAAAGTAAAAATATTGAACAAAGGCCGAGTTTTCAGTGATGCATCCTACTCGCTCCTAAGAAGCCTGAACAACTCCTACATGCGCAAATAGAAAAGCAAAGAAAAAGCATGCTAACCGCCCGCCTCTCTCTTCCTCCTAGGGGACTGTCGTATCCCATTTTCAGCGGTGTATGCCACAGTGGGCTTTAAGGAGGCCAACGCTAAGGTCTACCTGCCCACTGTGTCCATCACTGCCCGGATACTCGAGGTGGAGAGATTCACCACCGCACAGGACCGCTTCAACCTGTCGCACCAAAGGAGTGTCAACAAGGTACTGCGCGCAATGTTTACGGCAATACTTTTGCCAAAATTCCAGCGCTATCACTATATTTCCTTGCGCTCCTTACCTTTTTTTTTTTTTTTTTTAATTTTATTTTGGAAGATATAGAGATCGGATGTTTAATTGTGAGTTACTCTGGATCAAAGCATCAGCTGAATATCTTTAATGTTATTATAAATCCCGATAATAAGCTGCTTCAATTCTTTATGTATTTAAATTTTTTTTTCTTTTTTTATATAATATATATTACACTCATCTCTCTCGTGTGTGTGTGTGTGTGTGTGTGTGTGTTTGTGTGTTTCTGTAGTCTCTGCCGGCAGTGTTTAAGATTGAGCTGAAACACGGGGAGTTTACCTGGGTGGTTAAGAGGAAGGAGAAACATTTCATGGAGCTGCATAGAGAGCTGAGGACGTACAAGACCTTCATGAGGATACCGCTGCCGTCACGCAGGTTGGTGCCTACACACATAGATTTACACTCCCACACGGACTTGCACACGGCCGAACACTCAACGGAAGTTTAGATGTACCCACATTGTCACATGGCGTTGACCTTGTGGAGAACCACCTTGTGTGAGCTTCCACAATGTTGCTTTTTGAACAGCGGGAATAATACACAAGTACACACCACACACACACACACACACGCACACGCACACGCACACACACACAGGTGCATAGACACGTTGAGAATGATTCACATATAAAAAAAAATAGTGTTACATTTAGGGAAATACTATGATTCACTTTCTTGCAAGTTAGATGAGGGGATCATTACCGCTCTATTAATACTAAATTTGAAGCTAGAACCAGGAGACGGTTAGCTTAGCTTAGCATACATAGTGGAAACGAGGGGAAACACCTAGCCTGGCTCTGTCAATCTGCCAGCACATGTACTGTAAATTTCACCAATTAACTCATTAAATCTCTTTTGTTAATATTTCTTGTAATAAAGGGAGGTTTTCCTGTTGTACCCATTCTGCAGTTAACAGGCAACCAGGATGACTCCAGGAAGTCACTGCACTCAGAAATGGTTCTGGCACTTAATTGCCCCTAAAGCCACAACTTGTCATTTTCACATTTCTGTTTGTTTATGGACTAAACAAACAAGACACAATTCGTTAATTGGTCAAATTCAGGTGGTGGTTAGCCTTTTTAAACTTTAGACACAGCCAGCTGTTTCCCCGTTTCTCCTATTTATGTTAAGCTAAGCTAATTACCTCCTGGCTTTAGCTCCATATTGCTTATTAATGTACAGACAACTCCCTTCCTTTTCCTATTTTTCTCTATTATTTTTCTCCCTCCTTCGCTCTCTGTCTGGTGATGTACACACTTGAATGCAAAGGAATGTTTCCCTTGAATGTTAATAGGATTTACTATTCCTTCTTTCTCTCTCCCTGTCCGTGATCTTGACTTAATGTTGTTATAGGAAAGGGTGCATATTGGATTTCCACAATTGCTTTGGTGGTTGCATCATGCCTGTTTTCAGTTAAATAAAAGTCCATCTTACTGTTCTGTGTTCCTGGTTGATGTAACACAACAGTGACTCAACCTGCAACCTGTCAATTTATTCAAACTTTTACATTTGACTGTCAAAACACCTGCTGGCAGTGAAGAACACTGGAAAATGTCCTGTAATTATTTCAGAGCAGCGGCTGACACCGTTTGTTTTTTGGGACAGAAACAGCCATTGCCCAAAGGTTGTTTCAGCTTGATGGTTCTTCTCAAACCTTAAGGACAAAGTCATGGAACCACCATGGTTCTCTCTGGAAAAGCATCCTTAAATAGTTTGGACTTTTGAATTTAATATCTCAATTCCCTCCTTTTCTGTTTCCACACAGCCACACAGTGAGGAGAAGGACGGTGAGGAAGAGCGAGGTGAGGGAGATGCCCTCCCTGCCGAGGGGAGGAGGGGACGAGCTGGTGCGCGACGAGCAGGTCTCCAGCAGGAGGGTACGTCGCAACACTGGCCGCAACCTTTTTGCCTGTTTATTTTAATTTTTTAATTTCTAGTTGGAAAATTCACACTTGTCATATCTTAACTTGTATGGCAAGGAGCTCTCCTGGCACTCGCTTGTTGCCATGGCACTTAACTCCTTGCCAGCACATGTATCCTCTAAAACCCTCTCTGAATGTCTGTGTGTGTGTGTGTGTGTGTGCATGGACGTGTTTATATGCTTGGATTTTGTAATAAAAATACTCACAGTGGCCAAAATATAGTGTATGTGTTTCTACAGAGACAATTAGAAGACTATTTGAACAAGCTGCTGAGGATGGCCATGTACCGCAAATATCACCATACTGTGAGTAATCATACTAAGCACTGCAAACTATGGCTTAACAACATAACTGCCAGTTCAAATTCATACTAATTGTGTGTGTATTATGTAAATTACTCTAGATATGAGCCAAATATATAATGTCAGCTGCCATATATAGTATCTGGTATGCAACGTACAAGTAAATATGAATATGATTAACAGTCTTTTTCAGCATTTTGCTAAGCTCTAACCTTATGGTGGAACATTGAGTGTTGACATAGACCATTAATGTGTTTACCCATAGCACTGCCAAGCGTCTGCTTTATGTTGACACACTCAATAAACTGCTTATTTAAGCTAGAAAAAAGGCTTCAAGTCTGTTAAATGCCCTGAAGATAAATACTGTGTAAACTGTGAAAAAAAGAAAAACAAGACAATGTTGATTGTTTTCTGTGAATGACACATGAACAACATATAGACTTACTGTAGTTTATTTAACGTGACAATATAGTACAAAAGTATCTTTTCCCACCGCATTTCAATCGGTATTTCTCATTTTCAAAAACCTTTTATCCAAAATGCAGCCGTTTTTAAGTGACTTATTATCAGCGCCTTTTAATATTTTGGGCCTATGATATACTAAACTTTACCCGTACCTACTTCACCTTTATGGGAGATTTAAAACAAACCAATACTAGGTTTAACCAAATCATTCTGCCTATTATATGCTCTCATATTAATACTAGGACTCATACTGACACATTAAAAGATAATATCTGAGATATGATGTTGAGATAATGTAGGCTGGGTCACATTGCCTCCAGCTGGATGGTATGTGTTAACAGCTGCCTGCTCATGTCGATGTGTACTGTACAGTACATATCAGTGGTTGTCGTTGTTTTTTTCACCGTGTGCAGCCTCCTGCTGTCTCTTCCTGTCTATTCTCAGATGGAGTTCATCGACATCAGCCAGCTGTCTTTCATTCACGACTTGGGGCCCAAAGGACTGTGAGCGTTTTCTCTTCTTTCAATCCCTTGTTTTTCCCTCCCGTCTGTAAAAACAGTTGGATAACAGGTGGATAAACACCCAACAGTTCACAGCAGAGTGAAGCGCTTGAGCTGAAATCTAGAAGATCAGAATGTCACCTTCTTTTAAGTGTCCTTTTTCTTACAAACATCCTCGCCTCCAATTTTGTTTCATACTCTCCTTATATTCCATAGTACTATTTTTAGAAGATACTTTTGTCTGTCTCTTCCAGAGAAGGGATGATCTACAAGCGCTCAGGAGGACATCGTATCCCTGGCATGAACTGCTGTGGTCACAGCCAGGCCTGCTACCGCTGGTCTAAACGGTGTGTGCTTCCCTCTGTCCTCGTGTGTTGCGTTCTCTGTCTCTCTTTAGCTTTTGACTTGTCTTTTGATCTTTTTCTGATCCCCCCCCCTCCACTCCCCCCCCACTTTTGTTTTAGTTGCCATGTTCACATAATGTTTAACTCTGTTTATGACTGTTTTTGCTTCTAGTTTAAATATGTTCAGCAGTAACTTGATGGTAATTCTAATGCGAGACACCCCGGGGGGATCCATTTTGCGAAAAAGATATTGTCATGAAACATCTGCAGTTGATTACTTGCATTAAGACGGGTATTATCTGGAGAATTAAAGTTACATTTTCTGGAAATATATATTTAGATTTGCAAATGACGCATTATCTTATCAAATATGTGCTAATGTGCATACATTTCCAAAACAAAAAAACTGAACATTGGATAAAGCCATGTTCAAAATTCTTGTTTCATTTCATTCACTGACATATTAAAGTCAGAGGGTTTTACATTTTCACATGACAATTTTAGTTATCTCTTTGTATTACACCATTTACGACATGTTTTTAGGAATGAAATGTTGTATAAATTAGGCTTTGAATTATATATGAACAAACCCTTTTGTAAAAACCTTCGGAATATAAATAAATAAAACTGGAAAGTCTGGTGCATGTTAGTGCAACTGAAGTGGCGATATCGGGCTCAGAGTATGAGAAGGCTCATAAAGATATATATTATAAATTTCCATACATTTTCTTGACAGGTGAACAGTTAAATCATATTAACTAATAGATATCACCATGGAATTTCCCAAGTGAATTACTTTTTTACATATGACTGAAATTCTATGTTTAAATAAGCAAATGAGGCTTTATCTAATGCTAACTTTTGGTGTATTTAAGAGAAATCTACAGAGCAAAATAGACAAAGTACAGTAAAATACACACTGTAAATATGTATTTTATATGTTTTATTTGCACTAGACTGAAAAAAGAAAGGACATGTTTTGGAGAAAAATAGCCCCAAGTATTTATTATTTTTATTGTGTCTCCTTATATTTACTTTCTTGTCATTTGGAGTGTACTACTACAATTTACAAGGGGAACCACTTTATGTTTTATGGGGATGAAACACAAGAAGAAGGATTTGCATTTTTTTCTTTTTTACTTTTTAATTTCTCTGTTTAAATTGAAAACGTGTCTAAAGTGTAGGTGTGATGGTTGCTACGTGCAAAATAAATGAAACATTCCATACTCAGATTTCTGGCAGGAAGCTGTCAGAGTGTAAGTGTTAAAACACAGTGGCCACTCATTCTCATATCTCAAAACATAGTAATGATAATATAAAAAAGTGTTAGTTTTGACTATTGCATGAAAACATTTTTTTTGTAGTTTGCTAACAAAAATCTTAGTAGCAGCTTCAGCCCAGCTGCATTGGCACATGCTTGCCTCTCTCTTCATCTGTTTGTCTGTTTATTTCTCTTTATCACAGCCAAATTATTATGTGAGCAGTTTTTATTGTTGTTTGAAGACGACACAAAAATATCCCACACGTTTGAAACACGCGGCCCATCCACCTACATCCCCATGATGAGTTTCTTCCTACACCCTTTTCCTTGAATCAAGAAATATAAGAAATGTTTCACAGCAATGAATCAAGATCTGCAGACCTTCATGTAGACACAAATCATAAATCCTGATGATGATGATAATGAGGTGTGTGTGTGTGTGTGTGTGTGCGTGTGTGTGTGTGCGTGCGTGCGTGCGTGCGTGCGTGCGTGCGTGTGTGTGTGCGTGTGTGTGTGTGTGTGTGTGTGTGTGTGTGTGTGTGTGTGTGTGTGTGTGTGTGTGTGTGTGTGTTTTGTAGCTGGCTGGTGGTGAAGGACTCGTGCCTGCTGTACATGAAGCCAGACTCAGGGGCCATCTCCTTTGTCCTCCTGCTGGATAAAGAGTTCAGCATCAAGATGGACTCCAAAGACACAGAGACCAAACACGGAGTCCGGATTGACAGCCTCTCCAGGTTCGATTCATACGTGTGTCCAGTTGAACATTTGAATTTTGTATTATTATTTGATGCCCAAGGAGTTATCGCACTGATACCCAGTGTATTTGGAGTATACCCTCACAGTGTATTCTGAGGGTAATGTTATTTCAACACCAGTTAAAAAGAAAACCCTCCCTTAGACTCTCACACTGCGAGATAAAAACAAAGAATGTGTATAAAATATTAGAATGCTTTTCAAAGAGTTATATATCCCACAAATAAACTTTCAAGAAATGAATGGTTTCAAGTTTAGGTAGAGTGCACTGTAGCAATTGCTTCATTGATGAAAACATACAACATTTGTTTGCTGATTCTTCTGTGTTGAAAACCAGATGTTTACCATGAATAGATCATTTAAGATGGCTAACACAGTTTTGCTGTCCAACTTGCTCTGGAAATCTCAACCAGTGTTCCAAAAAAAAAAAAGAGTAAAAAATTCCCCAACAGGCTTAAAAAGCTCGGCTTCATTGCTTAAAGCTGTTGTTAACAATCTGCTGTTACAGTGTTGATTGTTTTCTTTAGCTCCTTTTCATTCCAACATTCATAATCCAGGGCTTAATTTTATTCTAGGAATGATTACGCAGCTCTGACGTCTCGTTAAAGGAAAACACAAAGCCTGCTTTTATAAACTGATCAGTGTGCTCAGCTGAGGGCAAAATGAAACCCCAAAACAGAATTTCCAATTGGCACTAATGTGGTCCATGCCCGTAAAATGACTACACACTGCGTGTCTGTGCTCGTCCGCCCTGCAGGACCCTCGTGTTCAAGTGCAGCAGCTACAGACACGCGCGCTGGTGGGGTCAGAGCATCGAGAGCTTCGTGAGGAATCATGGGAAGGCTTTCCTCCGAGATCACCGCTGCGGGTCGTTTGCACAGGAGCAGGAAAACATCCCCGCCAAATGGTAACTCCACTGGGACACGGCGCAACTGGCTGGACTTGTGTTGCTGTTTACACAAACACAGAATAAACGAAAGGAAAGCAATGTTTTGCGTTAGTTTCAAAAACCTCCACGCTTGTTGCTTTCGAACAGACCTGTGTAGTGTCCGACATTTACAATGTTCCCTTCTTTGTCCTTTTTTTTTTTTATTGTGTCTTTTTTTACCACAATAAAAAAAAAAATGTTCTCCACCTTCCCCTGTTATCCTTTCACTGGTAACTATGGAAATGTTGGAGAGGACTACGCAGTCAACTCTTATTTTCTTTGGCTATCTTTCAGGTCTTTTTTTTGCATTCTCTCCCCCTCAGCTGGCAGATTCTGTGATATTGAATCATCTGTGTGATAATGTCATTACGTCGTCTTTGTACTTAGCACGTTGCCTGAGGGGAAAAAACGTGCCGCAGTTCTGTGAGCTAACGGAAAAAAAAAGAGAGCGCTCCAAGAGCAGTTATGTCGTGATGACACATCGATGGGTGTCACCTGAAGTGTGTAAGATTGAGAAAGTTGGGGGAAGTTTGTGTGTTTCGTGCGTGAACGTGTCAACGTAAGCGCATGTGAGTTATGTCTGTTTTCACTAGTTACTCAGAGACTCTGTGTCTCATGTTTCTTTGCAGGTACGTGAATGGAAAGACATACATGGAGGACGTGGCCGACGCTTTGGAGGAGGCTAAAGAGGAAATCTTCATCACTGACTGGTGGTGAGTTTCAATGTGTCTTTTGTGTGAAAATGCATCATGTCAAAGCTTTTGGTTGAGATGTGTCTGCTGTCAGCACTGACGCGAGATAACCCAGAAATAAACCGCTCAGTGGGTTGTATCCGTCCTGCTTTAACGCCGCAGCGCCCAGTGCAGCCTCAGCTTGCTCCCAACCTGACAGAAATCATATTCCAAGAGAACCAAAACAGCAGAAAAACACACAGTATTTTCTTATTAGTGGACTCAACCAGGAGCCTGTATCACCAAGCACATTTAACTTAGTCTGGCTCTCTTTGAGCTACCAGCCTTCTCAGAGCCACACATCACGAAGCTGGTTATCAACTGACAAGTAATAAGGCATTTTCAGCATGTTGACTAGTCAAGAATAATTGCGGAGCACACGGTAAATGGTTTATTCATGGTGTGATTATCCTTTGATTTTATTTTATAGTGACATTTTTATTTCATTTTTTTTGTCACAGAATTAACAAACTATTAAGAATAAGTCAGACACTTAATAGTGCACTTTATGCCACCAAAGCAGAGAACAAAAGTGGAGTAGCAAAATCTGATTGATAAAAAAGGACTGAAGAAAATAAATGATTGCTTGATTAAATTAGGCTGTTAGTGTGGTGAACTGTCTTTCTATTAATTTAAAGTCCTGTTTTAAACACAGTGGACGGATGGTTGTGCAAACCTTTTTCCTTTGACATAATTATCACGATGAACAAATTGATCTGTTGAGCTAAATTCCTGACTGATCTGATTGGTCAGGTCTGATCCTGAACTGAATTTCAGGTTAGTCGTGCAGCACAGGTAACCATGGTGATGTACCTTGCTTAAGAGTGATAACTTTTGTTGGCACCTTTAACTCACTCTGTTGTGTTTTAAATTCCATGTGAGTCACCAAAACACTTTATATATATCCTTGAGGTCTAACATGTTGAGTACATTTCTGTCTTCATAAAACCTGTTTTCTAAAGGTCTAAAGGCCCTGCATTGTTTACATCCATGTTTACTTGCTATGACTCTTCTTCGTTGCTCCTCTTGGTGCGTTGCTGTGGATTTGACTGGGAAGCTTTGTTGTTGTGTGTCAATCCCCCCCCCCCCCCGAGCGATTTTCCCCATGTTTCCAATCTTTCTCAATTCTCGGCAATAACGTCCCGAAAAGTAATCTTAAAAGAGCAGGGTAAGGTTGTCATTGTGGCTTCAAAAATATGCCATATTGCAGAATCGTGTACGTACATATGAAATAGCTTACTCTTTGCATTTGAATAGTCTGTAATCCTTTCTCAAATGGTGTGAAAGTGGTTTAACACAAAAGTCCCAAAGGTAGAGAAATTATGCAGCTGTATTTAATTACAGTATGCAGGCTTGTTTTAGTATTGGTAAACACACAGGCCATCGTCAGACCCCTTCCAAAGAATGAGCTGACAACTTGACACTCTGATACCCAGTTAAAGTAGTACATGCTTTTACATATTACATCATGTATTACCCACAAGTCCTGGCTCTCTGATAGGCGATGCAATGGTGCTGCCTCTAATTACAGCCTCATACACACACCCAGAATAGAATTACACTAACCGAAAGACTGTCTCCACTTCCGCCACACCCCCTTTGTCTCTCACTGTCTCGTCTTAATTTACTTTCGAGGTTATGTTCCTCCCATGAGAACGGATTATGTGACCTTTCATAGGACATTGATATACAGCTGTTGTGCCTCCCTGCTCTATGTAATCCAAGTCTCGGGTAGAAAACGTGTTTAAATGGAAAAAAAAAAACTCTCTTCTGTTCAAAACAAAGATAAACCTAATTCTTGTCATATAAAAACCTGTTTTCAGACAGTCACACCTGAGGGTACGGTAACCTTGCACACGGTGTCGCAAAGATTCAAATTCAAATCTAATATTAATAACCAGCTCGCTTTACATAGTAATGAGATTTTTCCTTTCCTTCTTCCTTTAATAATGTTTTATGCCGTTTTCTAATAGAAAATGAACACCGTCTGTCTCTACTGACACAGTTTTATTATTCCTGTCAGTGTCATTCAAATATAATAGTTTATGTTCCTCGGAGCCAAATGTGCGACTGTTTGACGTGACTGAAATCCCTCTGTTCCAAGGCAGTAATCACTAGGCTTATGGTCTTAACCAATGAGGTGTCAGCCTGTGTTATGTGAGTCAATGGCATTGCAGATATGTAAGCTCAGGATGCCAGCGTGAGACTATATCATTATGTCATGTCCTTCACGTGAAAAGTCTATAAAATCTGTCGGAAGCTCTAAAGAGTGAATATAAACATCCATTTCTCCTTCTGTTATTTTTTCATCAAGTAATGTTGATGCATTGAGTTTCTTTATCTTGGTATCTGTTTCTGTCATCTTTTCCACCAGGCTGAGTCCAGAGATCTTTTTGAAGAGACCTGTGGTGGAGGGAAACAGGTGGAGGCTAGACTGCACCCTGAAACGCAAGGCAGTAAGTAGGCATTAGTTTACCAACATTATGGGAGAGTAATAACCTACAAGTATTGAACACTATAGACACTGTGCTCATAAAACAAAAAAAAAAACACTTTAGGAATACATTAGATAACAATAATCAGTGTTTTGGATTCATAATGTATTTAAAACTAAAGAAATATGAATAGTCAAAATTGTTAAATGGCAAGAGATGTGCTCTTAACGTTGTTCTTCCTTTCTGTCTCTACAGCAACAGGGAGTGCGTATCTTTGTGATGTTGTACAAGGAGGTGGAGCTCGCCCTGGGCATCAACTCGGGCTACAGCAAGCGGACCCTCTCACACCTGCACCCCAACATCAAGGTGACTAAAGGATTGTGGGTAGTGAAAGAGGATGCAGTTTTGCAAAACCAGTCGCTTGTAAACACACGATTGCATATTATACCTTCTACGCACTACTTATCTGAATCCATGTGTCTAAGGTGATGCGTCACCCAGACCACGTCTCCTCCTCCGTCTATCTGTGGGCGCATCACGAGAAGATCGTTGTCATTGACCAATCAGTGGCCTTCGTGGGCGGGATAGACCTGGCGTACGGTCGCTGGGACGACAGAGAGCACCGGCTGACAGATGTCGGCAGCGTGACGCGCTCTGTGGCCCTGGAGCAGGTCAGACTCACAATCAAACTCAATGAAAACGTCCTGTCTCCTGTTTGGAGTTATGAAATCTATTTCACTCAAACGAACACAGTTGAACCATTGCGTGCACCCTCAAGTGAAAGTAAAAATACAGAATATGAAGAGCAAAGACTCACAGAGCCTCTTAATGACATACTTGCACAACATTCTCCAACACAACTACACCAACACCTTGCAGTCAGGAAAACAAATCACTTTCTTAAAACATAATATTTCGGCAAAGTTGACATTTTGGTTGCTCAAGGCGTTCAACAATAATGACCATGTTCCCATTAAAAACTGGATATTCAAACGGTAGTTCCCAGATGATAGATTACAGTGTTTCGGGGGCCTCTTTGACATTTCCTCTCACACTAAACTCAAAGTGATTCTCATGTGGATAGAATTACAAACATAGATAGACACAGGCACAGAAAATACACCAAATCCTTAATCATGTTCAACCTGCCCTTATTGATCGTATTGACCTTCCCCATGTCATTTATGTTAATAAAGGTAGGTAATAGAGACATCTGTCGCTATAACTCAATTCAATTAAAAAGTGCCACAAACGGCACCCTCCAAACTGAACGTTACAGGATTTATTGTAGGGCGTTGTACTAGCCAAGTGTAGCGAATCAACTAGCAACCGAGAGCACATCCACTGTTGTCATCATTCTCCCAGGCTGGCTCCACCAACACTCCGTCCAGTAAGGGCGTGACCTCCGTCGATAGCGTCTCCAAGAGCAATGGACGAGGGACTCCGCCCGGTGATCCGGTGGACTTGCCCAAGCTGAAGGGGATCGGACGCAGCCGGAAGGCTCGCTTCAGTCTGTACAGACACCTGCACAAACACACTCTGCAGCACGCAGACAGTGTGAGCAGCGTGGACAGCGCAGGTGTGTTTGTACGAGTAGAAAGAGGGAGAACATGAGAGAGTGGGAGTGTATGAATTGGGTGAATGAGAGGCACGTTGCGAAGAACATTGCTTTATACTGTACAGTACATGCAGTCTTTTAACCATCATATTTTCATTCTCTGTGTGTGTGTGTGTGTGTGTGTGTGTGTGTGTGTGTGTGTGTGTGTGTGTGTGTGTGTGTGTGTGTGTGTGTGTGTGTGTGTGTGTGTGTGTGTGTGTGTGTGTGTGTGTGTGTGTGTGTGTGTGTGTGTGTAGGGAGTGGTTCAGTGCAAAGCCTCAAGACAGGTGTTGGAGAGTTACAGGGAAACACGCGCTTCTGGCATGGAAAAGACTACTGCAACTTTGTCTACAAGGACTGGATCCAGTTGGAGAAACCTTTTGATGGTCTGGTTCACACACACACACACACACACACACACACACACACACACACACACACACACACACACACTATTAAGTTTGGTCTTACTCTGAAAAGTTTCCCTCATTTCTAGGTCTAAAACGCATCTCAGTGTACAAAGCAGTACTTACTATTGCTCTTATTATTTTTCCTGTTCTATCAGTTTGATGGAAACAAATAGTCTTCTGTAAAACTAATATGGAGTGTAACCAAGTAGCATACAACACTTTTTATTCTCCCCACTCTCTGAACCAAACTCTCTGACCTCACTGTGCTCCTTTCTCCCATCTTCTCTCTTTTTTGAAATTTTTATTTTGTTGTACCGTATCTTTTTATGTCCTCTCCCACTCCCACTTTTTTCCCCCCGTCTTCATTGGGTTTCCTCCGCTCTGTGCAGACTTCATCGACAGGTACACCACTCCCAGAATGCCGTGGCATGACATCGCCTCAGTGGTTCATGGCAAAGCTGCGCGGGATGTGGCCAGGCACTTCATCCAGCGCTGGAACTTCACTAAGGTACTGTGACACACAGACACTGTGTTCACTAACAAACACGCAGGGTTGGAGAACAGGATTATTTCAACGCTAAACTTGTTGCACTAGAATTTTAATTTGAAGTTTCTTAATCATAGCAACTAGTAATAAATGTGGAAAATCATGATTTATTGACTTAAATAAATAAAACGGAACAATAAACACTAACCTGGGAAAATCTCAGGAAATGTCTGGCTGGGAGAGCGGGAAAAAATACTTTAATCCTCACACTCATGCTTTCCATGGCACCAGCAGCTGTTTCCTTGTGTTTTCCTGTTCTTACTCTTTTCCATTCCTCCATATTTACCCTCTCTCTGCCCAAATGCTCCAACTTGCTCCCCTACAGATCATGAAGCCAAAGTATCGCTCCTTGTCTTATCCATTCCTGCTGCCCAAGTCTCACACCAGTGCCAATGACCTCCGATACCAAGTTCCCGACTGTGTCAATGCCAAAGTGCAGGTAAGAGACCTGAACACACCAAGTACCATTTTACTTTTAACTGTGCACATAAAACACATATTGTGGGAAATGTGTTTTTTTTTTCTCTCTCTTTATAATTATACGAAATGAGAAAGTGGGGCAAAAACCAACCATTCACCGAACCCAAAACCACTGGAAGAAAATTACAGAGAAAACACAAGAACAGTATAATCTCCCACTTTGGCACAATATTTTCCACATCCCGGTCTGCAAGCACTGCTGGAGAAAAGATAAAAGAGAGTGAGCATTTAAAAACTCTCCATGGGCCAAAAAGTTATATAACTACAAAGGTTTGCACTTGCTGTTGATACTCAAAGGTTTTTTAGCCAAAAGGAACCAACCTTTGAGTGAAATGCTTGGCTAAAATAAGAAGCGCGCGAAGATCCCGTCACAACCCCATCATGTTTTCATTTAAAAGAGAACGGTTTTGTCAGTAACGTTTAATAAATATTTGTTTCCTTCAAAATTGTGTGTCAGTTTAAAAACAGACACCTCTGTGAACACTATGTACAACTTCTCCATTTGTATGACCACTAATAACACACACCAATATTTATTATTATTATTATTATTATTATTATTATAACCATTGTCGTTGTAATTATAATTTTTGAAGTTAATTAAATGTCCTCACATTAATTATTTACCACTATTTTTTGTATTGCTCTAAGTAGTATTAAATAGAATAACTCCACGTTTCAGTTTATAGGCTTATCATTAAAAATCCCCCAAGAAAAACATTTGGTTTTACCTTATACTGTTCAGTGACTATCAGTCGTTGTTCTGTTTTTATGATGTAGGTACATTTAACCCTGCAATTTTATTGCTGCAAGACATACATCCTTTTTTTAGAATTGCTGCTATAATAATCCTATTGTGTGTGTGTGTGTGTGTTTGTGTGTGTGTGTGTGTGTGCATGCAAGGTGTTGCGGTCGGCAGCAGATTGGTCGGCAGGTATAAAGTACCACGAGGAGTCCATCCACAATGCCTACATCCAGGTCATCGCTAAGAGCAAACACTACATCTACATAGAGGTAAACCAGCAGTGAGACCAGGATATGAAAATAAAAAACAAATACTGCGACATGAAACTGTTATTGAGGGTTGAGCTGAATTCATCAGAGGCCTGTGTCAATAATTTTGTATCAGTGATGTTGTCACGGTACTCAGTGATAATTATGGAACAACGTTGACATGAATGTAAGAATGGTCAACACATTTTTGGTT